>JARWKJ010000023.1:28219580-28327080 GCA_029959095.1 Rhinichthys osculus
TTTTCGTGCATTGATCAATGTCATATGGATTATTTCATACAACTTTTATGTCCCTTTTGGAGCTTGAAAGTTTTGAACCCCATTGACTTTCATAATATGGACAAAACAGTTGAAATGTTTATCAAAATATCTTTATTTGTGTTCTGCTGAAGAAAGAAAAGTGATTTTGAAATAAGGATGAGTAAATGGAAGACATAATTTTTATTTTTGGGTGAATCTATTTTATGTAATAGAGAATTATCAACCTTGTAATATGAAGTGTAAAAGCAGCAATATTTTATTGCGCCTTTTAAGTGTCAAGCGATCGGTTGTGTCCCTGCACGGCTGCTATGCGTGTCTTCACGTCTGAACTCTATGCACTGTGTTGAAGTGTGTGTGTGTGTGTGTGTGTGTGTGTTGGAGCCTGCACATGTTAGCGCAGTGAATGCACGCCTGACTCAGCAGTCAATGGAGCCGATGCTGCTGGAATGACAAACAGGTGTGCTGACGTGTGGCACGATGCCCACCTGAAGCCTCTTTCACCTGACGTGTGGCACGATGCCCACCTGAAGCCTCTTTCACCTGACGTGTGGCACGATGCCCACCTGAAGCCTCTCTCACCTGACGTGTGGCACGATGCCCACCTGAAGCCTCTTTCACCTGACGTGTGGCACGATGCCCACCTGAAGCCTCTTTCACCTGACGCCTTTCACCTGATGTGTGGCACGATGCCCACCTGAAGCCTCTTTCACCTGACGCCTTTCACCTGACGTGTTGCACGATGCCCACCTGAAGTCTCTTTCACCTGACGTGTGGCACGATGCCCACCTGAAGCCTCTTTCACCTGACGTTTGGCACGATGCCCACCTGAAGTCTCTTTCACCTGACGTGTGTCACGATGCCCACCTGAAGCCTCTTTCACCTGAAGCCTTTCACCTGATGTGTGGCACGATGCCCACCTGAAGCCTCTTTCACCTGACGTGTGGCACGATGCCCACCTGAAGCCTCTCTCACCTGACATGTGGCACGATGCCCACCTGAAGCCTCTTTCACCTGACGTGTGGCACGATGCCCACCTGAAGCCTCTTTCACCTGACGCCTTTCACCTGATGTGTGGCACGATGCCCACCTGAAGCCTCTTTCACCTGACGCCTTTCACCTGACGTGTTGCACGATGCCCACCTGAAGTCTCTTTCACCTGACGTGTGGCACGATGCCCACCTGAAGCCTCTTTCACCTGACGTGTGGCACGATGCCCACCTGAAGCCTCTTTCACCTGACGTTTGGCACGATGCCCACCTGAAGTTTCTTTCACCTGACGTGTGTCACGATGCCCACCTGAAGCCTCTTTCACCTGAAGCCTTTCACCTGATGTGTGGCACGATGCCCACCTGAAGCCTCTTTCACCTGACGTGTGGCACGATGCCCATCTGAAGCCTCTTTCACCTGGCGTGTGGCACGATGCCCACCTGAAGCCTCTCTCACCTGACATGTGGCACGATGCCCACCTGAAGTCTCTTTCACCTGACGTATGGCACGATGCCCATCTGAAGCCTATTTCACCTGACGTGTGGCACAATGCCCACCTGAAGCCTCTTTCACCTGACGTGTGGCACAATGCCCACCTGAAGCCTCTTTCACCTGACGTGTGGCACGATGCCCACCTGAAGCCTCTTTCACCTGACGTGTGGCACAATGCCCACCTGAAGCCTCTTTCACCTGACGTGTGGCACAATGCCCACCTGAAGCCTCTTTCACCTGACGTGTGGCATGATGCCCATCTGAAGCCTATTTCACCTGACGTGTGGCACGATGCCCACCTGAAGTCTCTTTCACCTGACGTGTGGCACGATGCCCACCTGAAGCCTCTTTCACCTGACGTGTGGCACGATGCCCACCTGAAGCCTCTTTCACCTGACGTGTGGCACGATGCCCACCTGAAGCCTCTTTCACCTGACGTGTGGCACGATGCCCACCTGAAGCCTCTCTCACCTGACGTGTGGCACGATGCCCACCTGAAGCCTCTTTCACCTGACGTGTGGCACGATGCCCACCTGAAGCCTCTTTCACCTGACGCCTTTCACCTGATGTGTGGCACGATGCCCACCTGAAGCCTCTTTCACCTGACGCCTTTCACCTGACGTGTTGCACGATGCCCACCTGAAGTCTCTTTCACCTGACGTGTGGCACGATGCCCACCTGAAGCCTCTTTCACCTGAAGCCTTTCACCTGATGTGTGGCACGATGCCCACCTGAAGCCTCTTTCACCTGACGTGTGGCACGATGCCCACCTGAAGCCTCTCTCACCTGACATGTGGCACGATGCCCACCTGAAGCCTCTTTCACCTGACGTGTGGCACGATGCCCACCTGAAGCCTCTTTCACCTGACGTGTGGCACGATGCCCACCTGAAGCCTCTTTCACCTGACGCCTTTCACCTGATGTGTGGCACGATGCCCACCTGAAGCCTCTTTCACCTGACGCCTTTCACCTGACGTGTTGCACGATGCCCACCTGAAGTCTCTTTCACCTGACGTGTGGCACGATGCCCACCTGAAGCCTCTTTCACCTGACGTGTGGCACGATGCCCACCTGAAGCCTCTTTCACCTGACGTTTGGCACGATGCCCACCTGAAGTTTCTTTCACCTGACGTGTGTCACGATGCCCACCTGAAGCCTCTTTCACCTGAAGCCTTTCACCTGATGTGTGGCACGATGCCCACCTGAAGCCTCTTTCACCTGACGTGTGGCACGATGCCCATCTGAAGCCTCTTTCACCTGGCGTGTGGCACGATGCCCACCTGAAGCCTCTCTCACCTGACATGTGGCACGATGCCCACCTGAAGTCTCTTTCACCTGACGTATGGCACGATGCCCATCTGAAGCCTATTTCATCTGACGTGTGGCACAATGCCCACCTGAAGCCTCTTTCACCTGACGTGTGGCACAATGCCCACCTGAAGCCTCTTTCACCTGACGTGTGGCACGATGCCCACCTGAAGCCTCTTTCACCTGACGTGTGGCACAATGCCCACCTGAAGCCTCTTTCACCTGACGTGTGGCACAATGCCCACCTGAAGCCTCTTTCACCTGACGTGTGGCATGATGCCCATCTGAAGCCTATTTCACCTGACGTGTGGCACGATGCCCACCTGAAGTCTCTTTCACCTGACGTGTGGCACGATGCCCACCTGAAGCCTCTTTCACCTGACGTGTGGCACGATGCCCACCTGAAGCCTCTTTCACCTGACGTGTGGCACGATGCCCACCTGAAGCCTCTTTCACCTGACATGTGGCACAATGCCCACCTGAAGCCTCTTTCACCTGACGTGTGGCACGATGCCCACCTGAAGCCTCTTTCACCTGACGTGTGGCACAATACCCACCTGAAGCGTCTTTCACCTGACGTATGGCACGATGCCCATCTGAAGCCTCTTTCACCTGACGTGTGGCACGATGCCAACCTGAAGCCTCTTTCACCTGACGTGTGGCACAATGCCCACCTGAAGCGTCTTTCACCTGACGTGTGGCACAATGCCCATCTGAAGCCTCTTTCACCTGACGTGTGGCACAATGCCCACCTGAAGCGTCTTTCACCTGACATGTGGTACAATGCCCACCTGAAGCCTCTTTCACCTGACATGTGGCACAATGCCCACCTGAAGCCTCTTTCACCTGATGTGTGGCACGATGCCCACCTGAAGCCTCTTTCACCTGACGTGTGGCACAATGCCCACCTGAAGCGTCTTTCACCTGACGTGTGGCACGATGCCCATCTGAAGCCTCTTTCACCTGACGTGTGGCACGATGCCCACCTGAAGCCTCTTTCACCTGATGCCTTTCACCTGATGTGTGGCACGATGCCCACCTGAAGCCTCTTTCACCTGACGTGTGGCACAATGCCCATCTGAAGCCTCTTTCACCTGACGTGTGGCACGATGCCCACCTGAAGTCTCTTTCACCTGACGTGTGGCACAATGCCCACCTAAAGCCTCTTTCACCTGACGTGTGGCACAATGCCCATCTGAAGCCTCTTTCACCTGACGTGTGGCACGATGCCCACCTGAAGCCTCTTTCACCTGATGCCTTTCACCATATGTGTGGCACGATGCCCACCTGAAGCCTCTTTCACCATATGTGTGGCACAATGCCCACCTGAAGTCTCTTTCACCTGACGTGTGGCACGATGCCCACCTGAAGCCTCTTTCACCTGATGCCTTTCACCTGATGTGTGGCACGATGCCCACCTGAAGCCTCTTTCACCTGACGTGTGGCACAATGCCCACCTGAAGCCTCTTTCACCTGACGTGTGGCATGATGCCCATCTGAAGCCTATTTCACCATATGTGTGGCACGATGCCCACCTGAAGACTCTTTCACCTGATGCCTTTCACCATATGTGTGGCACGATGCCCACCTGAAGCCTCTTTCACCTGACGTGTGGCACAATGCCCACCTGAAGTCTCTTTCACCTGACGTGTGGCACGATGCCCACCTGAAGCCTCTTTCACCTGATGCCTTTCACCTGATGTGTGGCACGATGCCCACCTGAAGCCTCTTTCACCTGACGTGTGGCACGATGCCCACCTGAAGCCTCTTTCACCTGATGCCTTTCACCATATGTGTGGCACGATGCCCACCTGAAGCCTCTTTCACCTGACGTGTGGCACAATGCCCACCTGAAGTCTCTTTCACCTGACGTGTGGCACGATGCCCACCTGAAGCCTCTTTCACCTGATGCCTTTCACCTGATGTGTGGCACGATGCCCACCTGAAGCCTATTTCACCTGACGTGTGGCACGATGCCCACCTGAAGCCTCTTTCACCTGATGCCTTTCACCATATGTGTGGCACGATGCCCACCTGAAGCCTCTTTCACCTGACGTGTGGCACGATGCCCACCTGAAGCCTCTTTCACCTGACGTGTGGCACGATGCCCACCTGAAGCATCTTTCACCTGATGCCTTTCACCTGATGTGTGGCACGATGCCCACCTGAAGCCTCTTTCACCTGACGTGTGGCACGATGCCCATCTGAAGCCTCTTTCACCTGACTTGTGGCACAATGCCCACCTGAAGCCTCTTTCACCTGACATGTGGCACAATGCCCACCTGAAGCCTCTTTCACCTGACGTGTGGCACGATGCCCACCTGAAGCCTCTTTCACCTGACGTGTGGCACGATGCCCCCCTGAAACCTTTCACCTGATGTGTGGCATGATGCCCACCTGAAGCCTTTCACCTGACGTGTGGCACGATGCCCCCCATGAAGCCTCTTTTACCTGACTTGTGGCACGATGCCCACCTGAAGCCTCTTTCACCTGATGTGTGGCCCAATGCCCACTTGAAGCCTCTTTCACCTGACGTGTGGCACACTGCCCACCTGAAGCCTCTTTCACCTGACGTGTGGCACGATGCCCATCTGAAGCCTCTTTCACCTGATGTGTGGCACGATGCCCACCTGAAGCCTCTTTCACCTGACTTGTGGCACGATGCCCACCTGAAGCCTCTTTCACCTGACGTGTGGCACGATGCCCACCTGAAGCCTCTTTCACCTGATGCCTTTCACCTGATGTGTGGCACGATGCCCACCTGAAGCCTCTTTCACCTGACGTGTGGCACGATGCCCATCTGAAGCCTCTTTCACCTGACTTGTGGCACAATGCCCACCTGAAGCCTCTTTCACCTGACATGTGGCACAATGCCCACCTGAAGCCTCTTTCACCTGACGTGTGGCACGATGCCCACCTGAAGCCTCTTTCACCTGACGTGTGGCACGATGCCCCCCTGAAACCTTTCACCTGATGTGTGGCACGATGCCCACCTGAAGCCTTTCACCTGACGTGTGGCACGATGCCCCCCATGAAGCCTCTTTTACCTGACTTGTGGCACGATGCCCACCTGAAGCCTCTTTCACCTGATGTGTGGCCCAATGCCCACTTGAAGCCTCTTTCACCTGACGTGTGGCACACTGCCCACCTGAAGCCTCTTTCACCTGACGTGTGGCACGATGCCCACCTGAAGCCTCTTTCACCTGATGTGTGGCACGATGCCCACCTGAAGCCTCTTTCACCTGACTTGTGGCACGATGCCCACCTGAAGCCTCTTTTACCTGACTTGTGGAATGATGCCCACCTGAAGCCTCTTTCACCTGACGTGTGGCACGATGCCCACCTGAAGCCTCTTTCACCTGACGTGTGGCACGATGCCCACCTGAAGCCTCTTTCACCTGACGTGTGGCACGATGCCCACCTGAAGCCTCTTTCACCTGACATGTGGCACGATGCCCACCTGAAGCCTTTCACCTGATGTGTGGCACGATGCCCCCCTGAAGCCTTTCACCTGATATGTGGCACGATGCCCACTTGAACCCTCTTTCACCTGACGTGTGGCACGATGCCCACCTGAAGCCTTTCACCTGATGTGTGGCACGATGCCCCCCATGAAGCCTCTTTTACCTGACTTGTGGCACGATGCCCACCTGAAGCCTCTTTCACCTGATGTGTGGCACAATGCCCACCTGAAGCCTCTTTCACCTGACGTGTGGCACAATGCCCACCTGAAGCCTCTTTCACCTGACGTGTGGCACGATGCCCACCTGAAGCCTCTTTTACCTGACTTGTGGCACGATGCCCACCTGAAGCCTCTTTTACCTGACTTGTGGCACGATGCCCACCTGAAGCCTCTTTTACCTGACTTGTGGCACGATGCCCACCTGAAGCCTCTTTCACCTGACCTGTGGCACGATGCCAACCTGAAGCCTTTCACCTGACGTGTGGCACGATGCCCACCTGAAGCCTCTTTCACCTGATGTGTGGCACGATGCCCACCTGAAGCCTCTTTCACCTGACCTGTGGCACGATGCCCAGCTGAAGCCTCTTTCACCTGACGTGTGGCATGATGCCCACCTGAAGCCTTTCACCTGACTTGTGGCACGATGCCCACCTGAAGGCTTTCACCTGACGTGTGGCACGATGCCCACCTGAAGCCTCTTTCACCAGACGTTTGGCACGATGCCCACCTGAAGCCTCTTTCACCTGATGTGTTGCACGATGCCCACCTGAAGCCTCTTTCACCTGACCTGTGGCACGATGCCCACCTGAAGCCTCTTTTACCTGACCTGTGGCATGATGCCCACCTAAAGCCCATTTCACCTGACGTGTGGCACGATGCCCACCTGAAGCCTCTTTCATCTGATGTGTGGCACGATGCCCACCTGAAGCCTCTTTCACCTGATGTGTGGCACGATGCCCACCTGAAGCCTCTTTCACCTGATGTGTGGCACGATGCCCACCTGAAGCCTCTTTTACCTGACGTGTGGCACAATGCCCACCTAAAGCCCCTTTCACCTGACGTGTGGCACGATGCCCACCTGAAGCCTTTCACCTGACGTGGGGCACGATGCCCACCTGAAGCCTTTCACCTGACGTGTGGCACGATGCCCACCTGAAGCCTCTTTTACCTGACGTGTGGCACGATGCCCACCTGAAGCCTCTTTCGGCTGACATTTAGCACGATGCCCACCTGAAGCCTCTTTTACCTGACGTGTGGCACGATGCCCACCTAAAGCCCCTTTCACCTGACGTGTGGCACGATGCCCACCTGAAGCCCTGTTCACCTGACGTGTGGCACGATGCCCACCTGAAGCCTCTTTCACCTGACGTGTGGCACGGTGCCCACCTGAAGCCTCTTTCACCTGACGTGTGGCACGATGCCCACCTGAAGCCTTTCACCTGACGTGTGGCACGATGCCCACCTGAAGCCTCTTTCACCTAATGTGTGGCACGATGCCTACCTGAAGCCTCTTTCACCTGACGTGTGGCACGGTGCCCACCTAAAGCCTTTCACCTAACGTTTGGCACAATGCCCACCTGAAGCCTCTTTCACCTGACGTGTGGCACGATGCCCACCTGAAGCCTCTTTTACCTGACTTGTGGCACGATGCCCACCAGAAGCCTTTCACCTGATGTGTGGCACGATGCCCACCTGAAGCCTCTTTCACCTGACGTGTGGCACGATGCCCACCTGAAGCCTTTCACCTGACGTGTGGCACGATGCCTACCTGAAGCCTCTTTCACCTGACGTTTGGCACGATGCCCACCTGAAGCCTCTTTCACCTGACGTGTGGCACGATGCCCACCTGAAGCCTCTTTCACCTAATGTGTGGCACGATGCCTACCTGAAGCCTCTTTCACCTGACGTGTGGCACGGTGCCCACCTGAAGCCTCTTTCACCTGACGTGTGGCACGATGCCCACCACAAGCCTCTTTCACCTGATGGATCAGCACACTCGGGGAAGAGGAACAAATGGAAGCAATTGTCAAAGATGCTTTTAAAGAAACTCGAAAGAGGATTGTCAGTAGGACGAGGTGGGAACATGCTTGCTTGCTATTGATAAACTTTTTTAGAAGGCTCTGAGAGGTTGGAATAAAATAGTTTGGCTAAAATCACAGAACCGATGGATTCATGGCGCCTTGATACTTAAAGAAATGGCCTGGATTTCTCCATAATGTTCTTCTTAAATCCTGTTGTACAGAACCTTATTTTAAAATGGACCAATGCCTGGTTTCCTATTATCAGGTGCTATCATCGTGAGATGTTAAAAATAGTACATATTGCTCAATATAGTAAGAAGAATATCATGCCTTAAGGTCATATGCATGTGCTTATTTAGCTCAAGGTCATTCAAATCTCGATTATTTAATTACTTATTTATGGTAATTTGTTAGTTATTCTTATCAAAGTAAGACTGAAGCTATCACATGGTTGCAAAATATAATTTTTAATTAAGGTGTTTTTAACAACATTTTTTAAGACATTATATATGCCATATATGGCTTTACAATAATCAAAATTCATTATTATTATTTCTAGTTTTAATTATCTTTTTATATGCAACGAAAAGATCCATTTAAGTTTCACGGAATGGACTTTCAAATCCAATGAAAAACATTTGTCAGTAAGAAAAGGCCTGGGATGTTTTGTTTTTTGTTTTTATTTGTTTTGTGTTGTTGTTTTCTTTTTCTTTTCTTTTGGTTTGTGTTTTGTGTTGTGTTGTTTTCTTTTCTTCTTTTTTTTCTTCTTTTGATTTGTGTTTTGTTTTGTGTTTTGTTGTTTTCTATTTTATTATTCATTCATTTGTTTTGATTTGTGTTTTGTCTTGTCTTGTGTTGTTTGTTGTTTTCTTTTCTTTTAAATTTGTGTTGTGTTTTGTGTTGTGTTTTGTTGTTTTATTTTATTTTATTTTGATTTGTGTTTTGTGTTGTGTTTTGTTGTTTTATTTTTCATTTCTTTTGATTTGTTGTTTTCCTCTTTTTCATTTCTTATGATTTCTTCTTGTGTTCTGTTGATGTCCATTACAGTTGCAGATCAAGATTTTTCTTAGTAGCAATTTCTCGAGTATTTCTACTATACTGTAGCTTCCAGCTTTCATGTGGAAATAACCTGGTAATTTATGGCTTCAATAATCATGTATTCTCAATGTTTAGTGTCTTTGGTTTTAAGTGTAGTCACTTAGAAAATGCTTTTATCCTTAGCATCTTATACATTTGTTACTGGAACCAGCCCCCTGAAGCAACCCTGGGTTAAATGCCTCGCGGGGATCAAGCAGAAACCTTCCGGTTAGATGATCCCGTAAGCTTTAGCTGTCGTGCCACACCACACTGTGAGGAAACCACTGCTCCTTGTCTGTGGTTAGAGAAAAAAACTCATTACTATTGTAGATGCACTGTAGATGCATGTGATAATTAGCCTCTACATGTAATTGCATCATGTTGTGTGTCAGTTCACTGGGGCACTGCAGAAACCACAGGTTTATGTTGTTCTGAGTGATGCCAAGTGGAAAGGTTTTCAGGAAAGCCTCAGAGGTTTGGGACTAGGTGCAGCTAGTAAGCTTGTTTGTACATTTGGGCTTCTTAAGGGGTCCTATTATGCTTTTGTACATGTTCAACTTTCTTTAGTGTGTAATGTTGCATGAAAGCATGAAAAAGCTCTGCAAAGTCCCTCCAGCGGGAGTTATTCTCTATATCAGTGTCACTGTTTCCCTGAAACGCCTCCATTGTAGTCTTGAGTTTCTTCCGGGAACGAACACGTAACAATATTCCTCATTTAAATAATGTATTATGCAGAATAAAGGGGCGGAGCCTGGTTGAGAAAGGGGCGGAGCCTGGTTGAGAAACTGGCGGTCATGATAAGAGGCGGGACATTTCCCAAACACACTCGAAGTGCTTTTCAGAAGGAGCGGCTTCATAGACACTTCAAACATCTCTGCATCTTCAAGTAAATATTGTACATTGTGGATAGAGGCAGTAACCAGAATCTATTGTGCCAAATGTCCCATTTTTGCTCATCGTCCCGTATGCTTCCGAACTTACTGATTGCTGCTTTCAACTGCAGTAATTTTATTGTTTGATGGAGAATTTGTAGACTCACGCTTTGAGAACATTTCTGAATGAATAATGTATGAATTAGATGGATATATATATGACGGCATTTGTTGGTTCTTTAACTATTGCACTCTGTGTTTGATTGTTTGTCTGATATCATTGTTTCACTCTCACTCTGCTATATAATTATAACAGCCATCGATCCAGTTATTTGGCTTTGCTGCATATTTATGAGCCGAGACTGTTAAATATAATGGAAGACTGAACAAATCAATCATTTTTCATCTCACTGCAATTTCTTCAATCACTACGGCAATATGCAAGTTTGGTATCATAGCAACAGTCCAAGTACAAGCATATGCTGGGATGTTTTTCACAGTTTCCTTTATTGAACCGCTCATTAATGAGAGCAGTTTAGACAAATTTGCTGCATCCCATTTTTTAACACTTCAGGGAAACGTGTGGATTTGTTTACCCTCACTTAGTTAGATGGGCAACATGGGATGGGAACATCTCCATCGAATATTTATGAGACCAGGTGGTGACTTTGCATATTTTTTTGTTTACGATATGTAATCTGAATTTATGGACTACAAGATGCCCTCAACTTTATTATCAAAGAGAATATCTTTTTAATCCCCTAAAATGAAATGGAATATGAAGACATGTCGCAAAGATCATTAGAATTCAAATTCAACCCTTGTTGGACGTTGTTTGCTTTTCATCTGACTGCACATTCATGGTCAAGGGTCATTATTGTGGTGTGAGCCATCCCTACCCACAATGCAATATCTGTTGTGCTTCACTTGAGAAAAATAAAAAATAAATAAGGAAAGGAATGCATCACTAGAAAATTAAGAAGGAATGATATCTCTTAGAATGCGAATGGAATGCAAAGACAAATCAAGTGAATTGTGAGCATGCATTTTATTATATTACACATGCTTGGAGATTTAATAAATATCTCAATTTGATGATCAGTCTTGTAATTGGGGTCTTTTATGACCCTTGTGTCCCCTTCCAGCTTTCACTGAAGTCCAGACATAAAAAATAATGATTAGAATAAGAGCAAAAAATCATTTACAAAGATCTCTTACAATTTCCACTTCAGTTCATATGCTGGAGCCTTCTGGATGTGATGTAAGGAGACAGTTCATTGTGTTCAGTGCATGTTCCAGCTTTCAATCAGTGAAGAAAGGTACATTACTCATAAATGTATGTACTCAAATTTAAAACAATCACCCATTTTCACATTTATATTCAAAACATGTACATGGTTGTATTAATGCAAATGATGCCCCATTTTATGCAGCGTGTCACATTGCTTTTGCGGGACTTTTCACCCAGTACAACAGATCATGTCCTAGACTGTGACCTAGTTCACTGTTCAGTTTTGAGTTTGGAATATAGAGGATGACTGCGTGTTGTTAAATTGGCACGCTTTCAGTACATAATAAAAGCACTATAATTATAGTGATTATAGTGCCGTATGAGAGTCTTCCGCCGGAACTAGACTCGCCGTTACCGGAAGCCAGTGATTATAGTTTAAACAGTTATAAATATGAAATTAAATTATTTAAATATAAATAGAATAGTAATTTTCTTGCACAAATGCATTGCTTCGCTACAGAAGGCCTTTATTAGCCCCTGCAGCCGTATGGATTGCTTTTATGATGGATGGATTCGCTATTTTTGGGCTTCAAAATCTCAGGTACCATTCACTCCCATTATAAAGCTTGGAAAAGCCTGGATATTTTTTTAATATAACTCTGATTGTGTTTGTCTGAAAGAAGAAAGTCATTTCATATTTGCGCTGTATTATGCAGGCCAGACAAATAGTTAGCAATGTCACTTTGTAAAGAAAGACTATCACGCACATACGCATTCAAACACACATGCCTATATACTACACACTTAATACGTATGTGCACGCTGTCACCGCTTTCACATATTCACATCTTTTAAGTTTACATGGAGATGATAACGGTATCGCTTTCAAAACTCGTTTTCAAAAACTTGCACTTTGAAGCCTACTTCATAGTTTGTGTTCTCAGGCCTCCGAAACGCTGTTGTCATGTAAATGAACAGCCAGAACGCATTAAAAGTTTTCTGTTTTCAGTTGAAAACTGTGTCGTGTAAGCGGCCCCTAAGTTAATAACTAATGATATTTACAACGAAAATCAATCAATTAAGAACTTACTTCAACTGGACAATGACTTTCTTCTGGATCTGCTATACAGCCAAAACAATCTCTGTTGCATTTTTGTCCAGTTATCACTGTAAAGCTGCTTTGAAACAATCTGTATAAAATCTGTATTGTAATCTAATGTATATAAGTGCCTCATTCATTCAATCATTCATTCATGTATTGTAAAAATGTGCTATATAAATGACCTGACTTGAATTAACCCTTTAATTGCCAATAAATCTGTGTTTGAGCTGTATTTAGACATGCCAGATTTTAGTAACAAATGTGCAAAAATGGCAAACCACTTTTGGAAAATAAACAGAAAAGAAAAAAGAAAATTGTAATATTTAGTGTGACCTCCTGAGGTTGATTATCAACATTTGAAGGTTAGGACCTGCATTATTGAAATTGATTCGTTTTCTAAAGATGTCTTAATACAGTACCATTTGTAGAAAATGAATCAACACCTCTGGAACATGTGCCAAGCAATCAGCATCAAAAACTCTACAATGTTGTTGTATAACATACCATATACACGCACCTAAAGGATTATTAGGAACACCTGTTTAATTTCTCATTAATGCAATTATCTAATCAACCAATCACATGGCAGTTGCTTCAATGCATTTAGGGGTGTGGTCCTGGTCAAGACAATCTCCTGAACTCCAAACTGAATGTCAAAATGGGAAAGAAAGGTGATTTAAGCAATTTTGAGCGTGGCATGGTTGTTGGTGCCAGACGGGCCGGTCTGAGTATTTCACAATCTGCTCAGTTACTGGGATTTTCACGCACAACCATTTATAGGGTTTACAAAGAATGGTGTGAAAAGGGAAAAACATCCAGTATGCGGCAGTCCTGTGGGCGAAAATGCCTTGTTGATGCTAGAGGTCAGAGGAGAATGGGCCGACTGATTCAAGCTGATAGAAGAGCAACTTTGACTGAAATAACCACTCGTTACAAACCGAGGTATGCAGCAAAGCATTTGTGAAGCCACAACACGCACAACCTTGAGGCGGATGGGCTACAACAGCAGAAGACCCCACCGGGTACCACTCATCTCCACTACAAATAGGAAAAAGAGGCTACAATTTGCAAGAGCTCACCAAAATTGGACAGTTGAAGACTGGAAAAATGTTGCCTGGTCTGATGAGTCTCGATTACTGTTGAGACATTCAGATGTTAGAGTCAGAATTTGGCGTAAACAGAATGAGAACATGGATCCATCATGCCTTGTTCCCACTGTGCAGGCTGGTGGTGGTGGTGTAATGGTGTGGGGGATGTTTTCTTGGCACACTTTAGGCCCCTTAGTGCCAATTGGGCATTGTTTAAATGCCACGGCCTACCTGAGCATTGTTTCTGACCATGTCCATCCCTTTATGGCCACCATGTACCCATCCTCTGATGGCTACTTCCAGCAGGATAATGCACCATGTCACAAAGCTCGAATCATTTCAAATTGGTTTCTTGAACATGACAATGAGTTCGCTGTACTAAAATGGCCCCCACAGTCACCAGATCTCAACCCAATAGAGCATCTTTGGGATGTGGTGGAACGGAAGCTTCGTGCCCTGGATGTGCATCCCACAAATCTCCATCAACTGCAAGATGCTATCTTATCAATATGGGCCAACATTTCTAAAGAATGCTTTCAGCACCTTGTTGAATCAATGCCACGCAGAATTAAGGCAGTTCTGAAGGCGAAAGGGGGTCAAACACAGTATTAGTATGGTGTTCCTAATAATCCTTTAGGTGAGTGTATACTCTATCCATGTACGTTTTTCCCGTCTTTTGCAATATGTAGGCTATCATGCTGCTTTAGCAGGAATTTTCACCCGCTTAAAGTGAACCAGTTGATCAGGTCGTGACCAAGACGTGACCTAGTATAAATTTGGTTGGTTTGCTGCTCTCTTTCTCAGCGTTTGGAAGATAGAGCTCTGTGTGGAGCTCTAAGACAGAGAGGAGAATGAATATGTCAGTGTGAGTGTTGGGGTTTCATGTCCCCAGGCATCTGGTGCGGTGGGACCAGAGTGCAGCCAGACAGAGCAATCATCCCTGCATAGCCAAGACACACTAATTGAGATGTAATAAGTTGGTAAATGAACCAAGCATGCTAATATATCTGTTTATCCATATGAGCTTTCGGTTGCCATCTCACAGAGGTGCAACTGTTTATTAAATGTTTTAAAAACGAAAAGCCCTTCTTTATGACAGGTAGCACACTTTTTAATACCATGCAATGCCATGCAAAGAACTAGCCGTGTGTATCGAAGCGCCAACCTCGCACACAATGCCAAAAACAACCTTTAATTTGAAGAGGATTAAATGCAAATGGGAGCGTGAGCCAAACGGAGGAAGTTTTAGCGAAAGTGGAACTCGACATGGCTTAGTTTTTATCCAGCGTTTAGAGGAGGTTAAGCCACATTGTCAACCTCTCATGAATAATTAGCTGTACTTGCTGCTGCGGTTTATAAAAGGAACTTGGTTGTCATCGTCCTCTAAGTAGAGGACAAAATGAGCATGGCACAACAAAAAAGACTCCAGAGGGCAGCGAAATAAGATGGAGATAAATGAGGACGCTGTCAGACAAGATTTTAGCACAGGTCAATGTTTGAGTTCAGAGGATTTCAGAGCAGATTAAATGGCGTTGAGTATCAAATGCTAATTGGATAATTTGTTAATGCTTAGAGGTTAACTTTTTAGATTATCCCAAGTTTAGTCCTAGTCAAAAAGACCATGGCATTTAGAAAACAGCACCTTGAGCATCACAAGCAAAGAAACAATACGTCGTTGAAGAAATCAACTAGCTAGTCACCAATTATTGTCGCAAATTGGTCGTTCAACCACGTTGACTTATGATGTCACGCAGGTGGTGGAGAAATAACTTATTTTAATGAAACTGTTTGAGATCGAATTAATACTAGATGTTTTGATATAAATTACGGATATGGCACCTGAGGAATATTTCTCCTTTTTCTCAGTTATTTTGCTGTATTTCCAGATTCAATCATAGGCTCGTTCTTACGCACTAGAGCACGTTCACACATGCGCAGTCTTCAAAAACAGTGCTTTAAATCTCTTGACAAACTCAAAGACGTAAATGACATTTGTATGTATCCTAAATAAAAGACACAGGTTGTACTGAATGTCAGCTTGCTTATTTTGCTCAAGATAAGGATTTATTGAGTCCACATGACATGCAAAGAAGAAACTGCTTCTAACCACAGGCCGAGAGCTGTCGCTCAAACACACAACTCTGCGATGCTGTTTGCGAATGTTCGTTAGAACGATGGTTTCGGGAAACATCGACTCGTTGAACTGCTGATAACGACGGAACTTGCGACCATAGTTGGCTAACGATGCTTTCGGGAAACGCACCCCAGTTTAGTTCCTGTCTCTATGAAGCCCCTCCTTCTGAAAGGCACACTGTGCTCTGATTGGTCTGCTGGACCAGTGTGTTGTGATTGAAATATGAAATGCTTGATTCTTATTGGTCAGTTGTGACATTCCAAGGTCAGTTATTTGCTGATCGTGACTATTGTTAAAAGCAATGCTGTATAATGACACTCATCCAGATATTTAAGGGCCGGCGCTTCATTCATGTCTCTCATATCACACCGCGGATAGACACTCTCTCTCTCGTTTCATTTAAATGCAGCCGCAGTTATCGACTGTATTTACTGTAAAATGAAACCAAAGATCTTCAGTATTAATACTAGGACTATACAGTAATATTGTTGGTGTTCTTCTTGTTGTTAGAATGATGAATTTGTTCATTGTAATGGATTGTAAGATAATAAACAGGCCAGGTTTCTTCTCAGATCAATATTTCATATCCCAGTCTTTATTTATGTTGTGAAAAGCTGTGTAATAAGTGATATGACTGTCCCATTAATGTCCGTCTTGTTTGAACTTGTTTGTTCATCTAGGCTCAAAGCTGCTTGCTATCACTCATAAAATTAATTCATTACCCTTACTTGATTTAATTGAAGCAAGTTTTTACACACAATTTAGTTCATTCAAATGAAATTAAACTTAAAGAAGTTAAGTTTCAGTTTAGTTGCATCAACACAATTTAGTTAGCTTAGGTCAAATTAATTTACTCTACTCTAGTATGTTTAACCATGTCGATAATACTTTACTTGAAGGGGTGTGCATAAGACTGACATGACACCTTCATAATCATGACATGACACATGTCATGAATATGAAGAAGGTTTCATGCATGTTTATGACAACTGTCATTAAATGTCATTCGCTCAATTATGACATTTTTAATGCAAATATGACATTGTTTGAGATGTCTTTGTTATGACAAATTGACATTACTAAGACAACACAACCTGTCATAAATATGTCATAAACATGGCATAGCAGATTAATTATCAAACTTAAGAAACACTTAGCTTTATGAGTTAACATTACATTAAACTGTCAGGTGGTTGGTTTTGACATTGGCTGTCATGAGGCCATCGGCAACATTTTGAGGTGTTGGAAGGAAACATGGCGGCGGCAGAGCTGATACGAGCGTAAATTTACTGGCAGATGAAGGGAAGCATGAACAGAGAAATTGTAGTGTTTCCGAGGATTATTACGTGTTGGCAGGTGATAGAACCAGTGCGTTGTTGGACCGTCTGGGAGAATGTTCTGCCTTATCAGTATCACCCGTTTGATGTCAACATTATGCTGCGCTGTTGTTGTCTGATGCAGGACTCTGTTAATGATTGTTTCTTTTGTATTAAATATTCTCATTGTCTGATACACATATGCTTAACTTTATTCTTATTACTATTAACTATAATTACCCAATAATGTTGGAGATCCTACAGGTTTTCTTTACAAATGCACCTACTCTGAGATCATAGAATATGACGGGTCAAATGCATAGCTACTAAAAAATTTGACCGCTCTTTATTTCTTCATTACTGAATGTAACGTAATGTTCAATAAAGTGTCTCATGTGATGTTTAACCATCTCCCTTTTCTATTTTATAAAGCATATTGATCAGATATTTATAAATATATAGGGTCATCACGGAATCTGACGGGTTTTGATGCCATCGTTTATAATTGGTCTAATATTTTAAAAACCAAAGCCGCACAAACAAAACTTTAACCGGCACAAAGGAACAAGACTATTTTATTTTGGAGGATGTGGGGGCTGGGTGACCTCAGAATGACCTATAAATATTCTTTAAATATCTAAAAAATCGAAGCAGCACCAACAATAAAGCAAAGTAATAGCACAAATGAAGTAAAAACGATTGAGTCTCTTTTGCCGACGTTTTGCATTGGGTGGGGGCGGGGCCAACTTCACGCAGTGATTGACAAGAGCGAGCGAGCGGGAGAGAGGGGGCGGGGCAGGGGCGTGATCGGCTCGGAATGCATTTTCAATTTGCACATTGAATTTTGCTACATTCATTGGGGGACATTTAATGAAAATGCTACCACAAGTCTCTTAACCGTGAATGTAAATGCAATTAAGAAAAATAACATTTAAATGAACATTTTAAACAGATCTAATAATTTCTTTAATACATTTTTATTTTAATTTTGCAACTTATAAAGTGTTAAAATATGTATTCAATTTACATATTAAAAAACATATGTATGAAATGGCAAATGTAAATTAATTGAATTATCATTTTCGTTTTCACCAAACGTTGCACAAATGTAATGGAAAATGTTCATTTAAATACAGAAATGCATTGCCATTTTACATATTGCATTGTCATTTTACATATTGCATTATCATTTTGCATATTACATTTCAAATTGAATATTGCTACACATAAGCTTCCATAGTATTGGTAATGTCAAGTTGTCATAACCAAGACACTGACAGGTTATGATGTATTGGTTTATGTCAAGTTGTCATAACAAAGAATCCTCAAACAATGTCATATTTGCATTAAAAATGTCCTAATTGAGCGAATGACACTTAAGGACAGTTGTCATAAACATGCCTAAAACCTCATGTGTCATGTCGTGATTATGAAGGTGTCATGTCAGTCTTATGCACACCCCTTCAAGTAAAGTGTTACCACTTTGGCAAAACTGATTATTTTTTTCCCCACCAATTTACTAAGGTTTAATTAATTAGTAATTAATAATGTCTAAACATGCAGTTTCATTCATCATTATACACAATGTATATAAAACTAAAAACTAATTCAAAGTATTAATACAAACTATAGTTGTATGTATCTCAGTGATACTATAATAATGATTCAAATCAGTTGTGATCAAGCATTCTGAAGACCTGTTGGTAAATGCTTTGACCATCACCCGGAAGTCCTGCTTTTCATTCTGGTCGTCTAGGCGGTGATTTTTGTATTCTGTGTCACACATCACTGGCGCTTTCATTACAAGGCAGGCTGACCCTGAGACTGGGGAGATCCTGATGCTGTGTCCGTGGCCTCTCCACCCCTCCAGCCTCCTCTGGGCTTTTCCCGTAACCATTTCTTCTCAGCAAAAGCTATCATACTCCAAGACATGGGAAAGGGCCAACTGCCTCTCATCATCTGTATGAATAAAACAAGCGCTACAAAAGTTATTTGCCTTCAATCATATTGTTAGACCATTCAATAATGCATGCAAGTGCCATCCCTTTTCTTCATCTCTGGGTTTCTGGCCAGCGATGCTCCAGGTTGATTTGTTCAGCGCCATAATTGAGCTCATATATAAATATATAGTATACAGCACCCTAGCAGACACCTGAGTTAGTGGTGAACGTAAATCTGATCTTTGGTCGGAAAAATCATGGTCTGATAAGGCATGATATAAAAGTTGGTTGGTTTGTAAGTAGGTTGGTACGTAGGTTGGTTGGTTGTTAGGTAGGTTAGGTGGGTTGGTTGGTTGGTTGGTAAGTAGGTTGGTTGGTACGTAAGTTGGTAAGTAGGTTGGTTGGTTAGTAGGTAGGTTGGTTCGTTGGTTGGTTAAGAAGGTTGGTTGGTTAAGAAGGTTGGTTGGTTAAGAAGGTTGGTTGGTTGGTTAAGTATGTTGGTTGGTTGGTAAGTAGGTTGGTTGGTTGGTAAGTAGGTTGGTTGGTTGGTTGGTTGGTTGGTTGGTTGGTTGGTTGGTTGGTTGGTTGGTAAGTATGTTGGTTGGTTGGTAAGTAGGTTGGTTGGTTGGTAAGTAGGTTGGTTGATTGGTTGGTTGGTAAGTAGGTTGGTTGGTTAAGTAGGTTGATTGGTTGGTTGGTAAGTAGGTTGGTTAAGTAGGTTGGTTGGTTAAGTAGGTTGATTGGTTGGTTGGTAAGTAGGTTGGTTAAGTAGGTTGGTTGTTTGGTTGGTTGGTTAAGTTGGTTGATTGGTTGGTTGGTAAGTAGGTTGGTTAAGTAGGTTGATTGGTTGGTTGGTAAGTAGGTTGGTTAAGTAGGTTGGTTGGTTAAGTAGGTTGATTGGTTGGTTGGTAAGTAGGTTGGTTGGTTAAGTAGGTTGATTGGTTGGTTGGTAAGTAGGTTGGTTAAGTAGGTTGGTTGGTTAAGTAGGTTGATTGGTTGGTTGGTAAGTAGGTTGGTTAAGTAGGTTGGTTGTTTGGTTGGTTGGTTAAGTAGGTTGATTGGTTGGTTGGTAAGTAGGTTGGTTAAGTAGGTTGGTTGGTTAAGTAGGTTGATTGGTTGGTTGGTTAAGTAGGTTGGTTAAGTAGGTTGCTTGGTTAAGTAGGTTGATTGGTTGGTTGGTAAGTAGGTTGGTTGGTTAAGTAGGTTGATTGGTTGGTTGGTAAGTAGGTTGGTTAAGTAGGTTGGTTGGTTGGTTGGTTAAGTAGGTTGATTGGTTGGTAAGTGGGTTTGTTGGTACGTAGGTTGATTGATTGGTTGGTAAGTAGGTTGGTTGGTTGGTTGGTTGTAAGGTAGGTAACACGTTATGACAGTAAATTATACACAATTAACTAAACCAAAAGCTAACTCTAACCCTACACCTGCAGTAAGTATATGTTGTTAATTAATATTACTTAGGATTATTTGTGCAATTACAATTCAACAGAGACACATTAAAATAAAGGGTTACATTTATGTTATTCATACAATTAATATATGTATTTATTTAGATTAGTATTATTATTTATTCATTTATATGTATAACTTTACCACAGTAACATACTTTCTAAAAAAAAAAAAAAAAAAAAAAAGGTTGACCATGTATAATAATAATGAATGTTAAAATTGTACTCCAGGGTATAATTGTTGGTGTTTTGTTTGAAACTATATGGTTCCAATACTATATTTTGTTTTTCATTCATCTTTGTGTTTTTGCCAGAATCCAAGTGATACAGTGTAAAGTGTACTTTCCACCTTTTCAACCTGCTAAAAGTTTAATTTCCAACAGCTTTAAACCCTTTCACCCTCAACTAATGTTTAACTCTCCCTGTATCGACACACAGTAGCAAAAGCACTTAATTACAAAGCCGACCACAGTAGTTAATAACCTATAGTGCTAATATATGATAATGGTTCAGTAAGGAGCTGCGTGTGCCAATATTCCCCCTGCAAAATCCATTTTAATTTCACTATGCAAATGTAATCTTGTGTTCATAACAGAATAAATGAGGCTCTGTGTTAGTATGGACGGCAGGTGTCTGTTTTCTTGTAATGGTAATTTAAGTGACATACCTGATGATTATGTTTTCTAATCTGTTTTTCTTTCTCTCTGTGAAATTAATGGGTTTCAAAATATAAGCGTGCATGCCGACCACTTCACACATATAACTTGTTTGTATATCGTAATGTCTTATGTCTTCTGTGAAATTTATGCTCAAACAGGAGTATTAGCCAATTAGCGCACAGTGGCAAAAAAACGAGAAGACAAGATCGGTTTATTTTTAGAGTATTTTAATCCAATCTCTAAATTGAGACTCTTTCATTACCAGCGGAGAGTCTTCGTCTTTAAAGTGCTCTCCTCTTCTGTTTGGTCTGTCTGGCTTGGCAGCAGTAGATAAACAGTGTGGCTTGCTCGCCGGGTTAATGATTAAACGCATTTGCTCTGTGATTATTGAAGTGGAAAAAAGGATTAAAACAAACAGATGTGTGAAAAAGTTAAAATACTCCAGAGAGGATTATAAAACGGTCATCAAAGAAAGTCAGTCCTCTGAAATTAACTTTTCTTTTTTCAAATACAGGGAACAGGTAAAATGTCAAGTGTATTTTTTTTATACTAGGAATCTTTTTTTTTTTTTTATGTGACATTTTTAGCCAACTATCAAATAGATAAATGCTATTTGGTAAAGGTGAAGGGGCTATTTTCATCAAAGTGCTTGTCCCTTGTTTTAAATTTCCATTTACGATCATGGTCATAAACCATAATTTGCTATTTGTTAATGTGAGTCAGTGGTTATTTTTTTATTTTTTAGCATATTAGTTGACCTCAAAAGCTGACAGACATGCACTAAAAGTCACAAAAGTCTCACAATTTCCAATTCTTTTGGTTATTTCACATGACTTGCATCAACATTCACCAATGCTACAACGCTACCCTAGCATGTTTGGCATGGCATATTCATTTTGGAGTGAATATTTGGAGTATGCTATGGAAAATAATCATATTTGTCAGTTTTTGACAATGTCACAGTTGTCACTGTCTGTAATCCAAGCAGTTTTTCTTCAATGATAAAGACACAAAGTTTGCCCACACATTAATCTAGAGATACGTTACACATTTCAAACCAGTTTGACCTTCGTTTACCTCAAACATTTCAAACCACAGCCAATGATTGCTAAACAACTTACATGGCGTAACATTACTTGGTTGGTGCCAAGATTAGCGGTGTGTAATCATACTTTTTTTGTGCGTGTTTTAAACTCAAATACATGGCTGTGCTTTCTCTAATTTTACTGTTTAGTGTGTATACTTCCCATTTGCTGCCTATCAACCTCATACAATCCCATTATGATATCTGCAGTTTTTGTGGAGGTCAAAGCGGCACATGATGCTGGCTGTAAGTTATATTTGATGGCTTGTCGTTACATACAGTATACGGGCCTTTACTTTGTTTTACATCAGTGCAACTAGATAGAAATCAAAGATTTGCGGGCATAGAAATCTGTAAGTTATCATTAAATAATGTCTATATTTTAAAAAATATATGTGCATGTCTATTAGGGGTGTAACGATACACGTATTCGTATTGAACCGTTCGGTACGAGGCTTTCGGATCGGTTTTCGGTACGCATTTTTGAACCGAACGGTTCGTTGGACCATTTTTCCTGCCGACCAAAATTTCGTTATTTCAAATGTAGGCGCGTCACGTGTGGCAAGCGCGCTCATAATGTAAGAGACGCTGGCGTGACCACAACATTGCCCAACATCAAATGCAAATGTAATGTAAGCGGAACGAAACCACTCGTTATTGTGTGGTTGACGGACCGTTTATCAGTTGGACCAATGTAGCGCGAGCCGATCTTAATCATCGCCACTGTTACTACACAGCGAAATCCAGTAAAGAAAGCATTTGAATTTGCCACTGAAGTACTAACATCGCTGCGAGATCTAGTGAGAAACATTCGCATTTCTCCGTTATTAACGGATCAAACAGCGCTGACGTGGAAACCAGGAAGAAACATTGTGCCATGAATGAACTATCCAGTGTCCACAGATCAGCAACATTCACCATGGATTTACTGTAGTAACACTAGGCTACTAACTAACCATGGAAGTTTGGCAGGAATAGTCGGCTATAATGCTTTCAAGTAACATTACGTCGGTTTTATTTTGACATTATGAATACAATTGCTCCTGCCCTCAAATGTTAATCTGAACTAAAATAAACCTTTGTTTATAACTACTACAATATTACATTTAATTTTGTCCAAGGAGCTGTTTTGTTTTATAAGCTCCTAAGAAAAGTCAAGTATAGCTCCATCATTGCTCAAAGTTAAAAAAAAATCATACTTTATGATGTTAGTTTTAATAAAAATATAATTAAAAAAATTAAATCTAGGAAATATCTCTCCCATTTCTTTCTTTTTGCTGTATCGGAAACGTACCGAACCGAACCGTGACACAAGTGTATCGTATCGAACCGAACCGTGAATTTTGTGAACCGTTACACCCCTAATATCTATACAAAAGGTAGTTATTATTTGGGTTGGTGTCATATCTTGCCTAGAGTACCAGAATCACCTCCAGATTGGGGATCCTTATTTCCAAACACACATTTTAACTGATTACAAGAGTCAGAGAGAAAGAGGGAAATGGTTGCGAAAGTTTTTAAACTTTAATAAGCAAGAGGAATAAAATAAAATGACCCCAGCCAAAGCCTGTAAACACAGCCATCTTAAACAAAGCTAGACCAGCATGTCAACGGCTGTTTTACAGTTCAGCCTGTTGTCAAACATGATTATTAATGCTGAAAACAGCAGGCGTGTTTCTGGCGAGGGCCGACTAGTGAAACTCTACATCAACACCAGAGGAAAAGACACAAGAGAGGTGTTGAGAGACTAAAGAATCAAGGGAAGAAGTAGAATCTGTGAGAAAAAAATGATAGAAAGTGACTGAAAAATGGGACATGTTGGGACGGGGATGATGAAAGGCCATGAAGTACAGTAAAGCCACATTTATTTATATGGCGCTTTTTACAATACAGATTGTTTCAAAGGAGCTTTACAGAGATAACAGGAAAATAATGCAACAAAGTTTGTTTCCAGAAGAAAATAGCGTCACAGTCCAGTTTAATTAAGTAAGTAAGTTGTAAGTAAGTTATTTACATATAGAGCCGCTCTGGAGAAAACCGTGATGTCATCGTCCTGGGGTGCGTTTCCCAAAAGCATCGTTAGCCAACTATGGTCGCAAGTTCCGTCGTTATCAGCAGTTTAACGACTGTGTTTCCCGAAACCCTCATTCTAACGAACATTCGCAAACAGCATCGCAGAGTTGTGTGTTTGAGCGACAGCTCTCGGCCTGTGGTTAGAAGCAGTTTCTTCTTTGCATGACATGTGGACTCAATAAATCCTAATCTTGAGCAAAATAAGCAAGCTGACATTCAGTACAACCTATATCTTTTATTTAGAATACATACAAATGTCATTTACGTCTTTGAGTTTGTCAAGAGATTTAAAGCACTGTTTTTGAAGAGTGCGCATGTGTGAACGTGCTCTAGTGCGTAAGAACGAGCCTATGATTGAATCTGGAAATACAGCAAATTAACTGAGAAAAATGTGAAATATTCCTCAGGTGCCATATCCGTAATTTATTGCAAAACATCTAGCATTAATTCGATCTCAAACAGTTTAATTAAAATAAGTTATTTCTCCACCACCTGCGTGACATCATAAACCAACGTGGTTGAACGACCACTTTGCGAGAGTGTGGTTTTGGGAAATTGTCGTAACTAGCTTGTTGATTTCTTCAACGATGCATCGCAGTGAAGCAGCGAGTTACGTCACTGTACGGGAAGCGATATTTTTTTTCACAGGATGGTAGGGGAAGACTCATGAATATTCATTAGGGAACTCATCCCTGATTGGTCTTAACCCCAGTGATGGGTAGGTTTAGGGGCGGGGTTAGGGGGTAGGTCATCAGACCAATCAGGGATGAGTTTCCTAATGAATATTCATGAGTCTTCCCCTACCACACTGTGAAAAAAAATATCGCGTACGGGAAACACACCCCAGCTCAGTTCAGTTCTCATATAATGGTGTCAATGCAGGCAGATCAATATTATTGTTGAATATTAAAGTAAATGTTACATTTAATGTCCCCAACTAAGCAAGCCAAAAGCCAATGGCAACAAAGGCGAAAAAGGCGACAGTGGCGAGGACCCAAAACTCCATCAGCGACATTCAGGCAACATTATAGGTCAGAAGTCAGATTGGATTGGACAATCAGAATAGTATCCAGTTCCTTCTGGTTGAAGATCGGAGTCATCACGCCATCACATAAAGTGAGGATTACAGGGAGACAACAGGAGACTTGAGTGAGCATTGGAGGCATGTAGGAGACAGAATGAGTGAGATTGGCTGGGAGGGGAAAGCAAAGAGGCGTCAAGCTGTGAGTCAAAGCTGCCAAGGACTGTAAGCCCCGCTGATGTCATCACGAGGTGAAGGCGTCAAACGCAGCCCACGCTCCACGTCCCCTCACACACACACCCTTGGCTCCGATTGGCTATGAGTGCAATAGACCTCATAGACTCAAAGAGGGAGGGAGTATGCAAGGCTGTGGCGTTCGTCTGAGGTCATCGCTGAGATTCACGCCAGCTTCTGGCTGACGTCTCTGGCGTTCACTGTGTGTGTGTGTGTGTGTGTGTGTGTGTGTGTGTGTGTGTGTGTGTGTGTTGGCGCCCGTCCGCTTAGCCTCCGCTTCACTCTTAGCCGTGTCACAGCGCTTTACACCTCTCTTTTATCTCCCTGGATGTGCTCGTGATTTCCACTGACAGACGAGTGATAGCAATCAGGCCAACCATCAATCCAGAGCTCAGCGCCGGAGAATCTGTAGTGGAGTCTTCCTTCATCTGCATCATCATCTGTGTAATTAGAGCTGCTTGCGAAGGCAGGCGCACACACTCACACTCACTGTGACTATTGCTAAGAGCATGTTGCGGACATGAATGATACCTCAAATTGTGCAGCAGACTTTTTGATGAAATGTACACAAAATCCTGTAGGCTCAAAAACTTGGGGTTAGGAAGATTTTTTTGAAAGAATTGTAAGAGTAAAAACAGTAATATTATAAAATGACTCCTTTCTATTTTAAATGTAATTTATTTCTGTGAGCAAAACTGAATTTTCAGCATCATATGATCCTTATGATTCTAATATGCTGATTTGCTGATAAAGAATCGGTTCCACTTTATCTCGATAGTCCACTTTAGACATTCTACTAACTATAAGGAACTTTGCAACTACATGTCCACTAACTCTCATTAGAGTATGTCGACTGTAGTAGATTGTCAGTAGAGTGCTAGGTTATGGTTAGGTGTTAAGGTTCGGGTTAGTAGAATACGTTGACTTGTAGTTGCCAAGTTATAGTAAGTAGAATATCTGTTGGGGAGCATCAGAATAAAGTGTCATTAGAGATTAATCAGACAGTCGACTAATACTCTAATGACTGCTAGTTGACATGTAGTTGCAAAGTTACTTTTAGTCAACAGAATGTCTGAAGTGGACTATCAAAATAAAGTGTTCCCAAAGAAACATTTCTTCTTGTTGTTATTAGTTGAGATGTCAGCGTAATAACACAAAATCGCTTTTCAAATTCGCTTTAGCTTTATAATTCGCCTTTGGCTAAGCCACACCCTAGAATGTAGATTGACCAATCACAGCGCAGCCAAGAACGAGCTCCCACAGAGGTCCGACACTTTTTCACAGCGCTCCATTGACTTTAACACAGGCGTCTCATATTTGTGGTCTCGGCAGGCTATTACCGTCGTAGTTTTATCAAAAATATGGTTAAACGTTGTGCCTGGGGCATTTGTAACACAGATACGCGTTTCCCAGAGAGGTTGGAGGGGGGTGTCCGTTTTTTTCCCTTCCCAAACCGAAGTCAAATCCTGACAAGTGTCGTCTAGCACACGCTGCTAATAAATACAACGCTATACGCGCGTAGTCCGTTTGCTTTGTAATAACGATTATAGAAGTGAATAGAGACCTACCCAGCTTTGCATGAACAGTGTTGCTCCTTGATATTGTGAGTCCCAGCCTCCGTCTCCATTAGTAGGATATGCGGTGGTTCATTTTTTGACTGTGACCGGTGTGCTTTTGCCTCTATTTGGATGCCTTGTTGTTCCTTGCGTTTCACCTGTATGTCATGAATATAGCCTTCGAACGTATATTGCAGCCCCTTTTGCCTACTTCTATCGGACATTTTATTTGCTGCTTTATAAAAGTTTGATCAAATTTCAGCAGGAAGAGCTGTCACAGCATAAGCCATGTTGATACCAGAGCCCAGATGCAGTTTGTTTGTCGGACGTAGCAACAGTAACTAAGGAGGGCGGGGCTTAGCCAAAGGCGAATTCATGACACTTTAGGAATGGATGTTAATAATTATGTTTTTCATAGGGGTGATATCCAAAATTCAGACATATTCACCAAAGTCTTACTTAGGCCAGAATAAAATACACCAAGACTGACCACTTAGCAACAACCTAGCAACGCTACATTGCATTACCTTTTTTCATGGGCAAACACCACTTGCATTTTCTTTAGATACATTCAAGTTTCCGTTCAAGTCATGCTTATTCAAGCTTGGAGACAATTAAAAAGTTTCATACTCATATTATTTTTTTGCAATTAGTCAAATGAGTATTTAGGGAAAAAAAAAAGTGTATTCCATGGTCTTTAGAGAGATCGGAATCGGTAATGTCTCCACTTGAGGAAGGAAGTGAGAGTTGATTGATTTGTACGTCTGAGGGTTAGATTTATTCAGATTTCTGTCCCATCTGGCTGAGCATTTTGACCCCTGAGCATTCCCTTCATTAACATATAAAACACATTTCCTTCGCATCTGAAGGAATGCTTCACTGGGTTAAACAGTGGCTTGAGAGAGAGTGAAAGGCTTGGAAAGTCTGGGAAAAAAAATCTGTTTGCTCACTCCTCCACTCATCATAGGTCACACAGGGTTGCAAAGCAAATAAAAATTCGTAATGAGTATAATCACATCAGAAATAGCAGCACTATTTCCAACGTTGACTTGCCGAGAGCCGCGCAGCCTAGTCGCTGACTGTCAATCAACGGGATGTCAAGTTAGTTATTCCTCTACCTGTGGATCTTAAAACAGATTAATTTAATGCTGTCACTTGAGTTGATGTCAACGGGAAATGCCATTAGCAACACATTTTACCTATTCAGACATTTTTTTACTTTTTTCACATTTTCAGTTTTTCAGCTTTCTTTAGTGTGTAATGTTGCTGTTTGAGCATGAAAAAGGGTCTGCAAAGTTAGTTTTTTTGGGACCAAACATGTCTCAATATTCCTCATTTAAATAATTAATACGCAGAATAAAAGGGCGTGGCCTGTTTGAGTTAGCTAGTAGTGGGTTGAAAGCTGCGGATATGGTAAGGGGCGGGACATTTCCCAAACACACTCCAAGCACTTGACTAATCACAACACACTGCTCCAGCCGACCAATCAGAGCACAGCTTTTCAGAAGGAGGGGCTTCATAGAGACAGTAACAGCGGTGCATTTCCCGTACAGTGACGTAACTCGCTGCTTCACAACCATAGTACGATACATTGTTGAAGAAATCAACTAGCTAGTCACGACTGTTTCCCGAAACCGTATTGTTCCAAATTGGTCGTTCAACCACGTTGGTTAATGATGTCATGCTTTTAATGAATCTGTTTGAGATCGAATTAGTGCTAGATGTTTTGCTATAAATTACAGATATAGCATCTGAGGAATATTTCAAATTTTTCTCAGTTATTTTTGCTTTATTTCCAGATTCAATCATAGGCTCGTTCTTACGCACTAGAGCACGTTCACACATGCGCAGTCTTCAAAAACAGTGCTTTAAATCTCTTGACAAACTCAGACGTAAATGACATTTGTATGTATCCTAAATAAAAGACACAGGTTGTACTGAATGTCAGCTTGCTTATTTTGCTTAAGATTAGGATTTATTGAGTCCACATGTCATGCAAAGAAGAAACTGCTTCTAACCACAGGCCGAGAGCTGTCGCTCAAACACACAACTCTGCGATGCTGTTTGCGAATGTTCGTTGGAACGATGGTTTCGGGAAACATCGACTCGTTGAACTGCTGATAACGACGGAACTTGCGACCATAGTTGGCTAACGATGCTTTCGGGAAACGCACCCCAGACTGGGAGAGCTGGATCAATGGAGAATATGGGGAAAATAATGTGTTTTTGAACATTCAAGCTTGAAAACCATATTCTATTAGAACTCAAAAACAAAAAAATGAGGCCTCTTTAATCTGACATATTTCCTATTGAAACAAAGTAGTTGGTTAATGATTGGCTTGTGAAATTATGCATAACATATCAAAATCTATAGCACTGTTGTTGGAGAGAACAAAAAAGAGGAGCAAGTTATTAATTTTTCATGTAAGATTATGGAGCAAATATTTTAGTCTTTATTTGGACTAATGAACCGATGAATCGTGCACAATACGATCAGAAAATTTGAGGTTCTGATTTCATGTTGACTTAAAGGATTTGGTAACACTTTACTTGAAGGGGTGTGCATAAGACTAACATGACACTTTCATAATCATGACATGACACATGTCATGAATATGAAGGAGGTTTTATGCATGTTTATGACAACTGTCATTAAGTGTCATTCGCTCAGTTATGACATTTTTAATGCAAATATGACATTGTTTGAGATGTCTTTGTTATGACAATTTGACATAAACCAATACATCATAACCTGTCAGTGTCTTGGTTATGACAATTTGACATTACCAAGACAACATAAATTGTCATAAATATGTCATAAACATGACATAGCAGATTAATTATCAAACTTAAGAAACCACTTAGCTTTATGGGTTAACATTACATTAAACTGTCAGGTGGTTGGTTTTGACATTGGCTGTCATGAGGCATTATAACTGTGTCATGAATATTTTTCTTGACCTCAACTACAGTGGTACACATTGAATTTGTCATTAAAATGTTATAATGCCTCATGACAGGCAATGTCAAAACCAACCACATGACAGTTTAATGTAATGTTAACCCATAAAGCTAAGTGGTTTCTTAAGTTTGATAATTAATCTGTTATGTCATGTTTATGACATATTTATGTTGTCTTAGTAATGTCAAGTTGTCAGGTTATGATGTATTGGTTTATGTCAAGTTGTCATAACAAAGACATCTCAAACAATGTCATATTTGCATTAAAAATGTCATAATTGAGCAAATGACACTTAATGACAGTTGTCATAAACATGCCTAAACCTCATGTGTCATGTCATGTTTATGAAGGTGTCATGTCAGTCTTATGCACACCCCTTCAAGTAAAGTGTTACCAAGGATTTTATATTTATACGCTGAAAGCTCATGCTGCAACACAACAGAAGAACGTCAAGGTTTCGGGTTAGTGTTGATTTGTTGTGACTCTTCGCAGTCATCCTTGTTGAAACATTTATCTTTTCAAGACTGAATGCCACACTCAAAGAAACAAATACTAAAATGGGGTGCATGTCTCATTCAGTTGTTGTTATTTTCTGCAGCTGGAGCTGGGAATAAGATGGGTTGGGCTTTTGGACTCGGGCTGGAGAGGTTGGCCTTGGTTCTGTTCGGCATCCCAGATATCCGACTTTTCTGGAGCGACGATGAACGTTTTCTGAAGCAGTTCCGCCTGTCTGACATCTATCAGCCTGTCACCTTCCAGGTAAGATTAACAGCATTTCTCACAAATAAGGATCTCGCCTGGTAACAATAAGGGCAGTTCACACACACGATAACAATAAAATGTTTTTAATAATCGTTCTAATTCTGTGAGTCCATGCTACAGCAATACTAATAATGACACAAGAGGAACAATATCATTGGTGTGAACAGGCCTTCGGGTTTAATTGTAGGATGCCAATCGCAAAAAACAATTTTTGAGGTTAAAAACACGAGACACGGATCAGTGATACGAAAGCGTTTTTAAAAATCTGTGGCTTGCAGGAGACGCCTCAAAAGACTCGTAGTCAATGTTGTGAGTTTGGGTCAGGGCTATCCAGCATTCTGTCTTAGCATTCGTTATGTTGATTAGATATTGTAAATGTTTCATTCACCAATACATAAAAGGATCCAGACTTAGCTGAGCAGATTTCAAACCAGGTTTAATGTTTTTTTCCTCGTGTGTATTTCTCTTTTTTGTAAGTTTTGATGTGCTGTTGAGTAAAAATTCATATTCTGTGCCTCACTTTCTGCACCGCCTCCCTCCATCTTGTATTTTTTTTCTCTTTGCTATTATACTAGGGGTCAAATGAACACGCGCAGTATGCTATCCCATAATAGTCAGTCATAAGCATAGCTGCATGCGCACAGACCATGACAACCTCGGCTTTGCGAACTGAATCAATACATCTAATCTGAAAATACTGACACTAAATTCACAAATTCAGTGGTGAAGTGTAGTTTCAAGGTAAAGTGTAGTTTCAGCATAAAAATATGTCGTTATTTGTTTCAAAACACTCCGCATCTGCTATTGGTCAGACACACATGCTGCCCCTCCCCCGACTCACGCCATTGGTTGAGCCAGTGTTGCCAAGCCCCTTAAACAAACAATAGTGCCACAGTATTCAAGCTTTCTAAGGGGAATCAATCCCTGATGGTTTACTTCTAGATGTCTATGAACATTAAACTAGGACAAGAGAAAGTATTTGAACATTTAATGCTTTTCTTTGTTTTGCTGTTGCTCATCAAAGGCATGAATGCTCCAAACATGACCTTCTATATGTCATACATGTCCTTTATCGTTGGCGGACCTTTGTCTATTAAAGGCTCAGACACTGAACATGTCCTCTTATAGCGGTGTGTGTAGCATGAGGCAGGCTTGCTCGTCCTGCAGGGAAGTGTGTGTGTGACTGATTACCTGTGCTCTCTCGGGCTGTAGGTCATTTCTCAGCCCATCTCCCTCTCTGCCCACTGTCCATTACTCAGAGAATGAGAGAGAGAGAGATTTGCTTGTCAGTTTGCCGGATGCTCTGCTGGGTTTATATATGACTGTCTCTCTGTCGGTCTCTCTTTCCACTGGTAATGAGGTATGACCGTGGGGTCAGCGCTCTCCTTCGGCCTTGTGTGCTTTGCTGTGTCCTATGAGAGCAACATGCACAACACACACACGATAAATCACTGCACACAATACGACATGCCGTATGACACACATACAGACTCCACACACACTCTTAGCCAAAAACAAGAAGTGCAATGCAGGTTTTCTTTAGACAAGCATACTGTCCACACTTTAGAAGCCTTACGGACACTAACAGAATGCTTACATGATCTCTATGGTGCATTTTCATCCACATCAAGAACATTAGCATATGAACAAGGGCATATTTTTGCCATAGGGCATAATATATTCATAGTTTTCATTGTTGGTTGGTAGATTACTAAAGGATAGGCGATTTATGGTTGACTTGTGGTTTAAGCAGGTTTGGTTCGGTGTCCCACGCTGACAAAGCTGGTTTTTGGTTAGCTATATTGATGCACCTAAATTTTTTATTACTTTTTTTTATTACATTTTTCATTTATTCAAAAACCAACACCTACAATGGAAGTCAATTGATTAATTAAATAATTAATAACACTCAATTAAATTCAACAGTAGGCAGTTTTTATATTAACTATATCAATATTTGATATAAATTATATAATTATCTTTCTACTCCAATGCATTGTTGTTGAAATATAAACATTTAAATGTTAGCTTTAATAATAATTTGTTTTCATGACAGATTTATTCAAACATACTTAAATAATGAAGGCACCACTAAGTTTTTTTCATTTTTTTTATTTTTATTTTTTATTTAACAGACAGACATACAGACCAAAATAGTGCATTAACGAACAATATAGTAATTCCATAATTCCAGAAGTGAAAATAACAGTGTGTGCGTGTGTATGTGCATAAGCAAAATAACCATTTATTATTTATTACCTTCATCACCACCACTCCTCACTACCAACATACTACCAACATTGTGTTAGTCAATTTTAATTTTTATTCTTATTTCCATCTTTCCTCCTATGTAACAATTACCACTGTCAGCACTCTTCAAAAATAAAAGATACTTTAATAAGATAATATAAGATAACCCTCCCCCCACATCTCTTCAATCCCTATTTTCTCCTAAAAATTATTTATTTATTTATTTATATATATATATTGTATGTTATGTGTAGTGTTTAAGGTGCATTAAAACAAGGTGTACAGTGTGAGAGGCACCACTAAGTTAAGTAAAAATATAATGAATAATTATATACGGTATATTTAGCTCCTATACAGTTATTTTTTCTAGCATTTATGGACTATAAATGGCTTTTTTTTAGATAAATGTAACCTTACATGTCATATTGTTTACACTTGTTTTATGGCGTCTTTCAATGAGACATAAATCATTTCAGTAAGTTATACTGTATCTTTCAACATTCCTCCTGACATTCATTCATGTTTATTTCATGCTATAACTAGTAGTAAAGAGGATGACCGGTGATGATCGGTTCACATGCCGCTTGTCTTGAACTGAGGCATTAAAGAGTGACAAAATGACAATTATCGCTTGACTTTCATTATAAAATGTACAGAATTTTAAAGCTGAGACTTTGTTTCATATCAAAAGTTACAAAGTATATTGCGATGTGAGGCATGCTTCAAAATTATTTAGAGCACATTTGTTTATGCGTCATCTGAAAAAAATCAGAGATTATTGATCTTGGGATTTAATAATCGATATCAAACTGAAGATCAATTTAAATTTAGATATCGATATTGTCAACCCACGTCCACACAGCTGACAGGTTTGCCTGTTTTAGCTTATCCATGAAGACTCAAAACAGGGCGTCTGGGAAATTGTGTTCGTGGCCATTGTACGTTTTTGCTTTATCATTCTTGGAACGCCGCTCTGCCAATCAAATTAGAGGAGCAGAACGGCTGAATGATAATGATGTAAACACACACTTACCTACAGCAAGGAGGTTGGTTTGAGGTAGTTTATCATCTTTCATGACCCCCTCCTTACAGGTTTCATATCATTCAGCAGATCTGTTTTCTCTTCTCTTGTGAAAGACACTGCCGGTGCTTTATAAGAATAAGGATAGTTTCTGAGAGCCGCGAGCGACTGTTGTAAGCAGACTAGCCCATGACTGGCCTCAGGGTGTGACTGTAGACTTAACCTCAGACTGAAGAGATGTGTGTGTGTGTTTTGTACAACTATCTTTTTGAGGCCCGGTTTGAGACCAGTGGAGTGAGGAAAAAGAGAGTGACCCGGTCCTCACTTTCTGAGAGCCCTTGTTTGTGTGTGAGGCTTGTTTGAGGGTCAAAACTTGGTTTTAGGGATAAGGTTATAATTAGCTTAAGGGTCGGGTTAGGGTTAGGGTTAGGGTTAGGGTTAGGCACTTAGTTGTGATGGTTAGGGTTAGGAGCTAGAGATTGAATTGTCAATGGATGTCCTCAAAAAGATAGACGTACAAGTGTGTGTGTGTTGTGCCTGACTGTATGACTGAATTAGGTGAGGTTTTGGATAAGCATTGTCAAAAATCTCTTTTCGCATCATTTTTTTCTTGCATGCATTGTTTTTTTAGTAATTAGAAATGATTAAAAAAGCTGAAGAGTGGCTTCTTCCTGGAGAGCAAACTGATTTTTTTTTCTCTCTTGAATTTCTATTGGTAGCTTTGTCTGAGTATAGTAATAAAGTGAAATCATTACTTGGTCAGCAAAAAGTTTAATCTCTCCCTCCACCATAACTCCATCAAAAGTTTTAAACCAATGACACTATTTTAAAATAAATTTTAAAAAATGGCTAAAAATACATTTAAAATGTGAGTAAATGTCAGGGTAATAAACTAAATTTCTTGGCAGAAGTGTTTATTGTAAATAATTAGAATTCTGTATTTAGCATTGGTGTATTTTTAAAATGTTTGCTTTTTTTGTTATATTATTTTTACCCTTGTGCTTCTCTACACGTGTCCCAAACACACATATATCTCTCTTCTTCTGTTTTTCTCCCCATCGCAGCCTCTCAGCAAGTACCCTCCGCTCTTCAATGACATCTCTTTTTGGCTGCCGGCCGAAGGTTACACAGAAAACGACTTCTACGACCTGGTACGCAACATCGGAGGAGACCTAGTGGAGAAGGTCACGCTGGTGGACGAGTTCACGCATCCAAAGTAAGAAATCCAACATGCCAGATACAAACATGCTTTGAGCCGGAACAAACACAGTGGCCAAACGGCCGTTCCAGTTGCACAAGGACAATTATCTATCAAAAATGCAACGGTCCTAATTTTTATCAGTATTTATAAGTGCTTTTCAGTAAATATCTTAAAAAAAAAAAAATCTATGAAATAATATAAATTAAGTTAATAAATTAAGAAAAAATAGGTATTAAGATGTGTTTTATATATATATATATATATATATATATATTTAGTAACCTTTTGTTTTAATATTTTGTATTAAAAAAAATATATAAAATACTTTTTTATGAAATGTGTATTCACTCACATATAGAGCTAAATCACAAATTTTAACCTTTTTTAGTAAAAATATTTTTTTTAAAAAAATGAAATATTTATATACACAATGGTTCCTTAAATATTCATGTTTATTATTTTATTATATTTTTTAAAAATATTTCTATGCAATGATTACATAAGGTGTCTTTACACAGACTTTTTAATGTTGTATAAATTTGGTATCAGTTCATTTACACAGCAATATCACCGGTATACTGTGACACTAGGGGCTGAGGTGGGTCATAGCAGGCATAATGCAGTCTGGCTTTAATGCAGCATTATGTCTTTACACCGACTTTTGAGCAGGCACAGAGCAGCCTTAACTCTGCTGTGTGAAGAAGCCTATAAATACAGCAAATGAAATAGACAAAATACATTAAAATGTCATTACATTATGTGACCAAAAGTCTATTCTTCACTGAATGCATGAAATGAATGAATGAATGAATGAATGAATGAATGAATGAATGAGAGAGAGAGAGAGAGCATGCACGCACAGCTGTTGATCCATCATGAAGATTTGAGTAAATTGCTGTGTTCTGTCATGTTTCTTTTTGTTCATTTCTATTAGTCGTTCTTTGCAGTCATTGTTGAAGCTCGTGGCGATGCAGGGGAGAATGCTAATGCTCTTGCGCGGCTGTTGGCAGTGTGGCGTTCATCTATTGACAGAGGAGCAGGGGTCAACAATGCTTAATGGCTTCGTTTTCAACTCTCCATTTTATGTTGGATGGTGTTTGTCAGGCTCTTCAAACTCATTAGCTCTTTCTTCCGCCGTCCATTCACAAACACTCTCACAAACCACAGAACGATCCACGTGATTTTCCCAGAATGCAGTTCATACGACACAGCTCTTCCTGAACACGTCTACTTTAGTGGACTGCAGACGCTGTACTCGGGTTGCCCTTTTTCTGTTTCCTCGCCCTGTGACATCAATAATTCATTTTTAAAGAGGATGAGAAGTTCACCTGCGGGCACAGCGGTCCGACTGTCCCGAGTCCCCTCTACTGGAACAGACCGTGTGTGTGTGTGTGTGTGTGTGTGTGTGTGTGTGTGTGTGTTAAATGATACAGCGAGAACCTGCAGTGCGTAAAAGAGACGCAAACATTCATCTCTGTCCCTGCTCTTAATCTTTTTTAAATAGCAACCTTTTCCCTCCCCTTCCCCTAATGACATCCATAAATAAGATGACATCATGAGGTGCTGCAAGGCTGCGCCAGCTAGAAATTGAAAGAGATTGGTGTTTGTTTTGCTCTCTTTCTATTTCACTTCGTTCCAGACCTATGTTTGTGCACACATTTCTTCGAAAACAAATATATTAGTTGAACAGTTTCTATAATAGTTTGTGATTCGTCACGCTATAAGTGTATTTCCACTGCGAAAGTACTTTTGTAAGTCGCTGTAATGTACGTGTGTGTGTGTGTGTGTGTGTGTGTTGCTGAAATCTCCTGCAGCTAATTTCCTCTTTATGATCATTTTGCTGCAGTTGCGTCAATGCCTGTAAGCTTTGCTTCATACTTTCTACAGCCAGCCAGCCAGAGAGAGAGAGAGAGAGAGAGAGAGGGGGGGAAAGGGCGAGGGAGACGTCAATACTTACTTTAAACCACTTCTCCAACTTCAAATCACTAATTACAGCGAGAGGGCGGCCAATCACATCTCATCTAGCCTCCAACTGTCTCTGACCGCCAGAAATGTCACATTCACAATATTGTGCTAATCATTTTCTCTCTTTTTCTCTGCGGTACTGCTGACTCGGGCAGTTTGGAGAGCTGCTAATATGATGAGATTGGCAGCAAGTCTCCCATCATACTCTTCCTCAGTGCGGTGAGGACGTTTCTGGCATCAGACGTGCCCTGAGAGAGCCATCAGAAACATAACAGTTTTCCTTTGTGCTCGCTGTTTTACTTATGACAACACCGCAGGGTTTACCCTCAAAAATGAGCAGGTTTTGACAAATTTGCGGGATTGTCGTCAATACAAAACAATGAATATCTAAGATTACAATTCTTTATATATATATATACACTCACCTAAAGGATTATTAGGAACACCATACTAATACTGTGTTTGACCCCCTACACCACCACCACCAGCCTGCACAGTGGTAACAAGGCATGATGGATCCATGTTCTCATTCTGTTTACGCCAAATTCTGACTCTACCATCTGAATGTCTCAACAGAAATCGAGACTCATCAGACCAGGCAACATTTTTCCAGTCTTCAACTGTCCAATTTTGGTGAGCTCTTGCAAATTGTAGCCTCTTTTTTCTATTTGTAGTGGAGATGAGTGGTACCCGGTGGAGTCTTCTGCTGTTGTAGCCCATCCGCCTCAAGGTTGTGCGTGTTGTGGCTTCACAAATGCTTTGCTGCATACCTCGGTTGTAACGAGTGGTTATTTCAGTCAAAGTTGCTCTTCTATCAGCTTGAATCAGTCGGCCCATTCTCCTCTGACCTCTAGCATCAACAAGGCATTTTCGCCCACAGGACTGCCGCATACTGGATGTTTTTCCCTTTTCACACCATTCTTTGTAAACCCTAGAAAAGGTTGTGCGTAAAAATCCCAGTAACTGAGCAGATTGTGAAATACTCAGACCGGCCCGTCTGGCACCAACAACCATGCCACGCTCAAAATTGCTTAAATCACCTTTCTTTCCCATTCTGACATTCAGTTTGGAGTTCAGGAGATTGTCTTGACCAGGACCACACCCCTAAATGCATTGAAGCAACTGCCATGTGATTGGTTGATTAGATAATTGCATTAATGAGAAATTAAACAGGTGTTCCTAATAATCCTTTAGGTGAGTGTGTGTGTATATATATATACACACACTATTTTTCTATTTTTCAAAACGCTATTTTACTTATCTATTTTTTCTTTTTTAAATCATAAACATGATTTTTTTTTCATCTTCTCTTTGGATTATTAGCAAATATGCTCATTTTAATTAAAACAATTATGCCTGTCGTAATGACATTATCATTTTTCAGGAAGTCTCCTACTTTTATCAAATCATCTTGTTTTTTGTTTTTTACAATTCTCAGTGGGGCACAATCTTACATGTCAACCCTGTTTCCATCATTTAAATGGTCTTTCCCAAAAGTACTTTATAGTTTCACAACCTTGAGCACAGGGCTTGTAAAACCACAATAAGTTGTAAAACTGTCCACCGTTACCATCACCCCTGTTACCTTTCTGAAGGTATTATAAACATTTAGACACATTATAGTATTCCAAAACCTACTGTATAGGTTCACACCTTGAGCACAAGGCTCGTAATGTCAAATTAAACAGTAAAACTGTCCACCGTTTCAGTCAACCCTGTTTCCGTAATTTTGTGTAGTAACAAAAAAACAGATCATTTAAACGTGAACATCAAAATATCAGGATTAAGTCTCTTTCCCAAAAGTACTGTATAGTTTCACAACCTTGTAATGACAAATTAAAACATAAAACTGTCCACCCTGTTACCATCAACCCTGTTTCCATACGTTTGTATAGAAAACAACTTATGATTTAAAAGTGAGCATTAAATTGTCTTTCCCGAAAGTACTTTATAGTTTCACAACCTTGAGCAAAAGGCTTGTAAAAACAAATGAAATTGTAAAACTGTCCACCCTGTTACCTTTCTGAAGGCATCATTTCAAAATGTTCCGTCAAATATTGAAATCTATGAATGTAGCTTGGGATAGGACAATGTAATTTATTAACATTTAAACACATGCTATGGTGTTATGGGCGGCTGCCAAAGCGTGGCTGAGTGATTTGCGGTGCATTACTGTTAGGATTGGGTCAGGACGGTTGATGATCTATAATAGTCCAACAGCTGATGATAGAAGATTATCTATCATTGTTTTCTTGTATTTTTGCTTCATCATTTTGAATTTAGAGGCACAAGTTCTCGAAGAGAAGGGTTTTAGTGTGCTGGCAGTGTTAACATTCATGTTGTTCAAACAGTGCTGGATGATTTATGCATCAAAGTGTAATACTTTAAACTTTAAACAAACCCCTAAACTTAAATTTGAGCAATAGTGATTGTGTTATTTGCTTAAGCAAATGCTACTAAAAATGTCATTTTTCCCCTGCGACTCTACATCGCTGTGTAAGCGAAGACAAAGAATCAAACAAAAGAGCAAAAATATTGCATAACTCAATACACTTTTGAACAACGCAGTGTATTTATCAGAACTTCACTTATTTGTACTGTAATTTAATCAAGTTTCTCAGCAGGCCGTATCTGCTGACAGAAGGTAAATCTACACGCGATCAGTTGCTAACAGTATATTCGTGGTTCTCAACCCTACTGCAGATTCCCCTTACGACTGAAATGTAAAACCCAAAGGTTGGAAGTCATTTATAGTAAGCTGAGATATATTTTAGATGTATTTGTGGCACGCGCATCCTTGGCTTCAGACAGCATGAAAGAATCAGGTGTGCCTATCATTTATTCCGTTTCCAAAAATGTTTCCGGAAAATAGTTTGCTGAAGTTTTTTCGAGTTGCCCAGATTGACAAATCAAATCGTAATGTTTCCACTTAGACAGTTAGAGAAGAGGTAAGTTGCATTATTAGAAGAATATGTGCAGGTTGTGAAATAGGCATCTGAATGTTAAAAAGGGCCAAATGTCACATTCAAGATTAACGTTTTCCAACCGTTATACGATAGATGTCCATATCCCTCAGAAATGTCAAGGTATTACAGGTAAGCTGTCCAGCAATAAACATTTCTGATGATTTGTAGCACCTGACATTCAAATCATATCCAAGTCTTTCCCAATCGCACAGCTATATATAAAGAATGTAAATGTCAGAGGAAACTTTCAATACAACTGTAGTGAGAGCAAGCGAGCAATGCAAATGTTTAGTTTAGAAATGTCTCTTTCCGTTCAGTTTTGTGCATTATCGGCATGACAGAACATATGCATTTGTTGATGATGCATTTTGATCTTGAAATGGTGCAAAAATGCCATCTAAACGTATGAGCCTACCAGAGAAAAAGTGTATACGCTCAATTTATTTCTTAAGTGTGCAAAGTTAAATGTAAATGGTGAAAACTAAAAAATAACGTGCAAAATATAAAATAAAATGATACATTGTATACAATGCATTAAATTGTGTGATTGGACTAAAGAAGTAATATTAATAATAAAATAATATTATGTCAAATATTTTAGAAAAACTCTCTCTCCTTTGCTCTCTTGTAACATGGAGCTGTTTGTTTGACACCAATAACAAATCTCACCTGATAGGCACTATAATCCAACACAAATCTGCATTTATCGGCCCGTAACGCTGTCAGGTGTTATCGAGCAGAATTAATTTGGGAAAGTTGACAGAGCTGTCAATAAATCTGACAGCGGATCTGACGGAGAACTGGCGGATTTAACTCGACTGAGCGCTTCAAACTGCTCTGATGATTTACACTCTCTGCGGTGTAATATAGTGTTGTTCTGCTGGTTGGTGTGTTATTGTGTGCTTTGATTATGGGATATGTGACGCCATCTGTAGTAATATCATATATAAGAGTGTCGGTATCGGCTGCGATGACAAGACTAAGTGTTTTGAGGCTCTCGTGGTTGTGTATTTATATATGTTGGATGCATCACATCAAAACTGCATCATCAGGATTTATGTCATGCTGTGATCAGCGTTTGCTTTGCTGTCAAGCAGTTAGTGTGAAAATGAAAAGGTGTGTGTGGCTGAGAGATGCTCGTTTAGCACTTTTCTAAACATTTTCATTTCATGGCAGCTAAAAGTTTAGCTATATATATATATATTTATCAATAAATTAATTATATGTAGTAATGGCCAAAAGTGATGTCCGGCCTAGGAATATTGACGACTTCACCCTTTATTCAAATATTATAAAAAAAATAAATTAAAAAAACTGGTCTGGCTGTCATACAAAGAAATTATAAACACGTTCAAAAACGAGAGAGCCAACAAAATATTAAATACTGATTATGTTGTAGTCAATGTGTGATTTTTCCTGTGAGCTTTTATTATGCTTTTTAGCTTTCATATATAATGTATATATATATATTTTTTTTTCATCTCTACAAGTTGAGAACTCAAGAGTTAATAAGCATTAAGTACTCGTTTAAGTTCTAATTTCTCCAAAGTTATTTGCATATGTAAATTTGTGAATATATTAGTGCTGAGCAATGATTAATCGCGGTTAATCGAATCCAAAATAAAAGTTTGTGTTTACATAAAATATGTGTCTGTACTATGTATAATTATTTTGTATTGTATACGCACATGCATGTATATATTTAAGAAATAGTTGCATGTATATACTGTATATATATATATATAATTTGTAGTATATAAAAATATTTTATATATAAATAACACGTTTTTCTTAAATATACACATGCAAATGTGTGTTTTTATATATACAAAATAATTATACACAGTACACACACATATATTATGTAAAGACTAACTTTTATTTTGGATGCGATTAATCGCAATTAATCGTTGACCAGCAGTGCACTAATTTATTCACAAATTTACATATGCAAATAAGCTTGGAAAACTTAGAACTTAAACGAGTACTTATTAACTCTGAATTTGTTCTCAACTTGTAGAGATGGAAAAAAAAATCTAAACCTGATTATAATATTATAATCTGAACCCTTATTATAATGGATTTAGTGGAAACCGATTTTTTCTTCTTTTTTTTTTTGGTTAAGATTTTAAATTTGCTGGCTGAATGACAGAACATAAGGGAGGGCGAGAAGATAGCTGTCAGAAAGTGTGAACTTACATGACTGCAGTTGCAGCTAAGCACGGCCGGTCAGGTTGAGAGACAGTGGTAGGAGTAAAGGATGAACTGCTAGCAAATGGTTGTCCTCATCAGCAGCTTCTGGAAGAGCCAGACTTGTTAAAAATCTGCCCTCTTTATCAGAAGCCCAGGGGGATCCTTCCGGAAAGAGCTACAAGCCAGCAGGCTAATGTCTGCCACCATTACTGAGCCAGTGTGTGTGTGTGTGAGAGAGAGAGCGGAGTGTATTTAATGGCCCATGGCTCAGAGAACGTCAACTATAGCCTTATGAATAATGGGGTGCTGTTGACGATGCAAAACTGTGCAGGGGAAGATGCTATGCATCACATTACGCCTCACAAACATGCTCAAACTCACACATACACGCACGCACTCTGGCACATCTACAGTTTGCACCTACAGAGTGAATCGTACTAAAAAAAGAGATGATGAAGTTAAATGTTTAGTCATTGGATCAACTAAATATTGGATTTAGGCATAAATAGTATTTTAGTTAAAGTGAATAAAGTGAGAATGTGTCAAGTGAAAAAATGCACAAGAAATCGGATTGTGAGATTTAAAGTCACAGTTTGGAGATGTAAGGCCACAATTACAAGAAATGAAGTCACAATTGTGATATTTACAATCACAGTGTGGATTTATAAAGCCACAATTACAAGAAATAGTTACATTTATAATGAGATTTAAAGTCACAGTTTTCAGATATAGATCTAGCATTTTGCAGCATCTAATAGAACTTGAAGAATTTGATATAGCACTTAATGCACTTTAAGTAGCACTTTACTATGTATGTGTATTTTGCATGTGTCCGTCATGTATGTGTATGCCATATTTAGATGCCCTGTTTACTGATTTGTGTCATTTCGTATAGGTTGCTGTTAATCGTGTGTCCTTTAAAAAAAAATGTCGAATCATGTTTAAATTAAATGTTTAGCTGTGTTATTAGGTAATGTTTGATGACCTCACATGGGACTACAAATGTAAAATAGCCTGGGGGCTAATTTTGGCATATGTACATTGCTGAAAAACTATGTTCATTCATATGCATTGTCCCTTTTAAATAAATAAATAAATAAAAAAGATATAAAGCCGCAGTTACAAGAAATAAAGTCGCAAATGTGATATTTACTCTCACGGTTGGGGGATTCAAAGCCACAATTACAAGAAATAAAGTTGTATGAGGTTTAAAGTCATATTTGGAAGATAAAAAGCTACAGTTACATGAAAGTGGCAGTTATGAGGTTTAAAGTCACAGTTAGGAAATATAAAGCACCAATTACAAGAAATAAAGTAGCAATTGTAGTATTTACATTCACATTGGAATATATAAAGTCAGAATTACAAGAAATAAAGTCACATTTGGGAGATAACGATATAAGCGCATGGTCTAAAGCGCACATGCACTTAGCGTGTGTCCGAATCCACTTTTGCTAGTTTACCGATGGGAAAAATGGTCGGCGCACCCGGCGCATGGTCTAAAGGGGTTGTCACTATTCTCTTAATGAGTAATGGGTGTGTTTTGGGTGTAACGTGCAATAAACCAATCAGAGTCTCATCTCCCATTCCCTTTAAAAGTCGGATTCGCTATTTACATGATGGAATTTAGCGGAAAAACTGAACGGTTCTCTAGCGAGGAAACGGATCTGCTCGTGCGCGAGGTTAAAGCACAGACCATCTACGGGACAAAGTGTACTCGCGTTGTGGACCCGCCTATAGGCTCATATTACTAACGCACTCTTTACATAAGAGTGTCATCTGTGTCAGGCTGAAAATAGCAAAAGACACTTGCGTCGCGCCTGGCGCTGCATTGCGACGGGTGTGTGATAGGGCCCATAAAGTCAGAATTACAAGAAATAAATTCGCAGTTGTGGGGTTTAAAGTCACAGTCAGGGAATATAAAGCCACAATTGTAAACATTTACATTCACAGTTGACATATACAAAGTCAGAATTACAAGAAATAAAGTCAAAGTTATAAGGTTTAAAGTCACATTTGGGACATATAAAGCCACAATAACGAAATAAAATCACAATTGTGATATTTAAAGTCACAGTTGGGAGATATAAAGTGACAACTACAATAAATGGTCACAATTACATGAAATAGGCTTTCATACATTGCTGGTATTATTGTGCAAAGATTCATCGGTGCACGTTATAAAAAAAACTCATTTGTTTTCTCCACAAAATGGAGTAAAAATGGCAGATGCCACCCAAACAGCTGCAAGTGAGAATGCGAATGCTAATGACTACCGTAACTTTCTCTAGGATTTATAGACCTCTGTGACCCAGACACTACCAAAACAAACCATCCTATTAAATTAGAATAACTGAGCCAGAACGGCTGATGTCAAAGAAGTGACCAAAAGGCCAGTAAGAGTTGCAGAGCGAAGGTTGACATGGAAGAAACTCTCCAGACATCAACAGTTTTTTTCTGTAGTTCTCAGATTCGGGGGAGTGGCCATCGGGGAACGACACTTCTGACAAATGTGAAGTCGGCCTGGGGTTCGCTAGAAGCCTTGGGACAAAATCTAAGAATAATTCAGACTAACTTTAAGTTTTATAGCTCAAAAGCAAAGCTCTGTCTTTGACATCAACCAGATAAAGCCCATGCAATTTCATCCTTAAAGGATAATTCCGGTATTTAGCACTTTGAGTCTATTTTCTAGTTTGTTTTGGATGAACTAGAGTGGTGGACACAGACATTTTGACGATGGGTCCTGTCTCGACTTTTTGACTCTTTTAGGCCTCGTTTACACTGCAGGTCTTGATGCCCAATTCTAATTTGTTGCCTATATTTTTTCTTTTACCGTCCGTTTACACGTTCTTTAAATTGTGACCCATATCCGAGTCATGTGTTTACACTTGACTGAAACAATGCACATGTTTAAAGGGTTCTTCTTCCTCAGATGGACGGACGAGATCTCAGGACAGGTGGGAACATACAACACGATCTCATAAAAGTGAGTAGGTCTATAGCACAAATTTTATTTCTCATGCCATTTATACACCAAAAATAGTTTTTGCTTGCATATGATACGCACTGTAAACGTGCGTATTAAACGCCATAAAGTGTGTATCATGCACGCAAAAACTATTTTTGGCGTAAATGCCACGTGAAAAGAAAATCGTGCAATAAACGCACTTTCATGAGATCGTGGCGGGCTTTAACGAGGAGCAGTGGGTCCGAAATTTTAGGATGAGCAAGCCAACCTTTGATATGTTGTGTCAACGTGTGTCCACATTCCTCTCCTACGACGACACAATGTTTCCACAATGGCCACACACCAGAGCATGTGCGTAAATAAAGCGGAGCGGGGTGACGCTTAAGTAGGCCTATAAGTAAAAAAAAACTCAAACATACGTTTCATATATAGGCCTACGTTTAAATAATATAATGCTATTTTTTTTTAAATTTCATCTATGTTGATAGCTATATGAAAAGGGAACCTATAGGGAATATATCGAAAACATTTGGAATGGGTCAGACATAATTTTGGCCACTTATTAAGTTTTGTTTTGTAGAAGCCTTTCTTTAAAGTGAATTTCGTTTTGTATAAATTGTATCTTAATTTTAATCAATGTTTCATCAACAAATTGCCTGGATTAATAGGAATAAGAAGCAAATATAGTAGACAATATAATTAGGACACGGAGGCGCCGGCGCGTGAACTGGAGCGCGTCTCATACCGAAAACTGACAGAAAACACTAGTTTATTAATAAACAATTCAAATGTTTAATGCATAATCCTTACTTTGGACGGTTCTTTGTGGCAAAGTTTTAGCTACTTTACAAGATTAGCATACTCCCCTTCAGACTCTCTGTTCTTTAAGATTGGGTGCACACAAAACCTTCTTTTCTGTCTTTTAAAGAAAACGAAAAGCTCGTCTTCACTGGATGATGATGATGATGATGATGATGAAGTGTCCGTGTTTTCTCAGCTGTCGGCGCGAAAGTTTTGGAATGTTGAAGCTCTGAACGTCGCAAATTCGCGTCGCGGCTGATGTGAATGGTTTTGACGCGAACTATTCGCACGCGAACTATTCGCTTTTCCGTTTCGCTTTTTCGTTACACGTCCGGTGTGAAAGGGCCTTAATGCCTCGTAAAATCCGATCTGCCTGTTTACATGACAGTCGCATTGGCACATATCCGATTTACATCTGATTTATGAACGAGGCCTGAAACCGATCTCGAAATATCCGAATGCATGCGTTTTTTTCCTGTTTACACTGTCATAGAACACATCCGATCTGTGTCGCATACGAGTAAAAAATCGGAATTGGGTCACATTTCACTGACAGTGTAAACGAGGCCTTAGGATCGCCTTTGACCGCTTCAGAGTGGCTGTCTATGGGCATGCTCAAACATGTCCTTAAAACAACCCTTAACGTTCGTTTTCAAAACTGTGCAACTCACCGAGTGGTTAGTGGTGTTCGTTGATGTTCCAAAACAAGTAGCGTAGTGAAATACAGTTTCTGTCGTGTATTATTTGGCATTTTGTAAAATCGCATTGATTTCTGTTGGAGGACTCATTGCTCGTTGATATTACTGCGCTTCAGACTCAAATATCGAGCGGAAGTTTATACGTGGTTGTGAGGTATCTGAAAAAAAATTGTTTCACTATAGCAAATAACACGGATTGAAATCATACATTGCGCCGATATATTTGTTTTTAATCATCAACGAACACCACTAACCACTCGATGAGTTGCACAGTTTCGTTATGCCTGGTTCAGATTACACGATTTTTTTTGTCTGTTACGATAGTCACTGTGTCAGATTACGCGATTTTGACTCCTAAAATCCTGTCGTGGACAAGAAACATGTCAGACTACACGTTGCTTCCTGACCAGTCATCGTGTGCCGTCTTTAACGACGCGCTGATGTCATCGAGAAGGCGAAACTAGTAGCGAGTGACTTCCGGAAACGAACGTAAACAAACAATGGATGAAGCGGTGAGTGTTGGCTGTCCTGTGTTCAGAAAAACGTAAAAAAAAGAAAGAAGTAAACCCGACAATGGACACTTTCCTGGATTGCTCGAAGAGGACAGTATGGGCTGTCAATCCTCCAAAGAGAACTTGAGGTAAAATATTGTTTTCTGTTACTGTTGCCACAGCTCCACAAACCTTTCCTCCATGTCATAACTCCACCTAGTAGCACCATCGTCTCTCTTTCGTTTCGCCATTTCTGAAAGTTGTGTATGGAAAAGCTTCTGTGCTCCAATTGGTCAACCTCATACATGTGACGGAACCCGTCGTGGACGACCGTTAAAAAAATTAAACATGCTAGTCTTTGTCGTGATGTCGTGAAGCATCGCAGACGCGACGTAGGTTGTCGCCCACTATGACACACTGAGATGATACGATCGAATCTTGCGTCCCGACGCCCGTTGTCGTTTACGAATCCCCACGACACCCTACGTCAAAAGGATCGTGCCAAAATCGGGCTAAAATCGTATAATCTGAACCAGGCGTTAAGGGTTGTTTTAAGGACATGTTTGAGCATGCCCAGAGACAGCCACTCTGAAGCGGTCAGAGGCGATCCTTAAAGAGTCTAAAAGTCGAGACAGGACCCATCGTCAAAAAGTCTGCGTCCACCACTCTAGTTCATCCAAAACAAACTAAAAAATAGACTCAAAGTGCTAAATACTGGAATTATCCTTTAAAGTCCCTATATTGCTATAGCTATCCTTAAAGTGCAGAAAAAAATTCTCGGACAAAAAAAAGGTCCATTGCCTAATGTCAATAGTGCAGCAATGTACAGTATGAAGCACAGCTCACACAGAAGTCACTCTCAAACCAAGCAGATTTCTCTTGGTCATCACACAAACGCACATGGCCAACTTGAACGCGTTGTGAAATCTTTCATCCACACAGAAAATTCCCAGTCACACTGATTCTTATTAAAACGACTTTTAATCAACAGCAGTCAATGCCACCATACCTTTACTGTCATCTATGGTATGAGTAGTTGTGTCCAAAATATGAAGGAATATCTTGAAATAAAGTATATGAGAGTGCTTAAAGGGCCCATTCAGTGACTGAATCCATTTTGGAATAAAGTTAAGGCAAAACGTATACAATGTAAATGTGTAAAACTCATGCCCATTTCTGGAAACATTTTAGATTAAATTCTATTGAAGTGTAATACAAATTTAAAGGATATTTATCCAAAAATGAAAATTTGATAAAGAAAAATGTGTGTTGTTCCAAACCTGTACTGTATGTTGTCCCCCCCCCCCCCCCTCCCTTGAAATATGCACTGTAAAAAATGGCACAATGTATCTACTCAGTAAAATAACAATTAATTAAAAAACAGTATTAATTAATTAAATAAAACAATGTTTAGAATTGGGTATCAATCAAATGGGCTATTTTAAAGCAAATCTTTCAAAATGAGTGACATTTATTCAAATGAGAAAATTAAATCAAAGTTTAACAGAAAATAAACTTATTTTTTAGCTTTTAATTTTAATGGGAGAATATCCATTTATTGTCCTACAGAAATGGAACATCCAATTTTAGTGTAAGTAAGTGACAGAATTGTCATTTTTGGTTGGAATTATTACTTTAAACTGCCATGCTACTGTGTGCTAGTAATGCATTTACTGTTTTGTGTGATTAGACCAGATAGTTTAGCGATAAATCTGGGCTCAACCAAAAACATGGTCTGATTTACAGTGTCAGACTAGTGCTGCGCTTCCTAAATCTTCCATATGTCAATGCAAACTTAAAAAAAAAAGAAAGTAAAACTTACATTTTATGACACGTGAAACAGTACATTGTAATAATGATCTGTAATGAATAATGACTTGTAATGAATAAAGTAAATTTATAATGAAATGTAATGCATAAAGAATAATGATCTTATTTATCAGCAGTGTATCATTTTGCGGTGGGGTCAGTGAAAATGTTGGCGGGGCGAATAAAACACTGATTTACAGCAGAAACTCCTCAGCGACGAGCCCTGTAAATGTCTTGACATTTCCTCCATTGAGAGGCATTACCCTGTAGTATACAAATTTTACAACTCCTCGTTCTTTCCACTCACTATCAGTTTTTGTTTCAGAAAGCCTGACTCATTCTCTTCAGTCGTCGTAAAATCCGCGCCTGGGCGTTCTCATTATGAACGCTGATGCACAGCCAAAGCAAGGAGAGATGAATGATCCTCTCGTATTCTCTCGCACACTCGAGACGAGGCTGACTCACTTCACTTCCACTGCTGGTTTGTCAGCTTTTACTCAGCGTTCGGCCTTCAAGAGGTCCAGTCGCTCAGCTGTGAGGTTAATTAGATGACGCTTTACTGCAGATATGTTTATGGAGCAATCAGTTATGAAAAAAGACACGGATGACACCCCATACTACATCACTATGCCGAGATTAGCATCTTAGAGAAGCGTCTAGAAGAGTCAGTTTGCACTGCGTCATCGTGGGCATGTTTTATACATAGTCCATACATTAATAGTCAACATGAAAAAACATTCACAGAGCATTTTGCTTTCTTAATGTGACTCATATTGGACAGTTCTGGTTCTGGATGTCAATTCAATATTCCAGCTGAGATAAAATGCACGTTATAGCAAAGGCTATGACTATTTGCTTAGTTTACATGTCGGGACAAGTAATTGCCAGTTTAAGATGGCAATTAATGAGTTTGCTTTGAAAAAAATGACATTTTAATAAATGTATTAAAGGGATACTCCACCCAAAAATGAAAATTCTGCCATCATTTACTCACCCTCAAGTTGTTGCAAACCTGTATGAGTTTCTTTCTTCTGCTGAGCACAAAGGAAGATATTTTGAAGAACGATTGAAACTTTGGCACCATTGACTTTTTTTTTCTACTATGGAAGTCAATGGTGCCAAACAACTGTTTGTTTCCAATCGTTCTTCAAAATATCTTCCTTTGTGTTCAGCAGAAGAAAGAAACTCATACAGGTTTGCAACAACTTGAGGGTGAGTAAATTATGACAGAATTTTCATTTTTGGGTGGAGTATCCCTTTAAAGTAAAATATTTTTTGTTTTTATGTTTAATTCATATCATCATCATCATCATTGGTCGGGTCCCCTGGTATGGAGCTCGACACTATGTTTCCACAATTCTCTATTCTTGGCGATGCTGATGATCACTTCTGTTCTCTTCCCTTCGACTTGGCTGAGTGACGGACTGCTCTTCGCTCGGGGAGAGCTATTTGAGTCCGGGCTTTATGACTTTGGTTGTACTCGTCGATATAGCTCCGGATTTTGTGTCTGACTGAAGGTTAGGCGAGAGGCTCCTCGCTTGCTCTTACCACTGACTTCTGAGTGATAGATGGCATTGAGTGATAGATGGCGTAGATGTGGGCTGGTTCGTCCTCATTCATGCGAAGACAGTGGCCCACGAACTCTAGCTGTCGCTTGCGGATGGTCACGCTGACTGGACGTTGTTTGGTCAGTCTGTAGAGTTGGGCGTCTGCTTGTCTAATTCCCAGAATGGTTCGGGAGCACTTTCTCGCAAACACATTCAGTTCTTCCTCTAGAGCTTTCGTCAGAACCCATAAAGCAACACAGATAGACAAGTTGTATTGAAGAGCCGAGTCCTGAATCATATCGATGGCTTGGGTGGCGGAGCGGTGAGCAGCTTCTTTAACTTGGTAAAGGCCACCCATGCAAGAGAGATACGATTTTTAATTTCATTTTGTCTTTCTCTGTCCATATGATGTAGGATCCAAAATACTTGAATTGGTCGACGATTTCAACGTCCTTTCCGTTTATTAGTAGATGTTGTTCACTGTCACTGGAAGCATTCATTTGCACTTGGACAGTCTTCTCCTCGTTTAATTCGAGTCCGACTGTGCAAGGTTCTTGTTGTAGTTGGGCGAGCTGTTGTTGTGTAGCCTGACTACGTCAGACTTCGTACTTCCGCTTAATTTCGTTTCGCTTCTGTACTCAGTCTGAGACAGCGGCCTATCTATCCGTTTTCCTCCGGCCTGAAAACAGCCGGCCAATCAACGAACAGAGGGCGGGCTGAGAGCCGTGACGTAGTCGCTAAGCGCCGAGTTTAAGATTAGGTCAGGGAAATCGAAAACGACCGCGGATATGGAGACGCGGATGCAATTCGCTCTGTTGTGGAGAATATTCCCGGCATTAGCAAACTGAAGCCCGAACAAGAAGAGTGTGTATTAAACATTTTGAATGGAGGTGATGTCGTGGCCCTACTCCCTTTGGGAAAAGTTTAATTTATCAACCATTACCGATCGTCAGCGAGAAACTGGGGAGCCTTTTGACAGGTCAGTGTCTCCTTTCTTTTCCAGGTCTTATTGTCATGACATGCTGTAATCGTGCAATTAAGTTGCAGCATTTCTGACAGAACAAAGAGCTGTGTTTGACAGAACTAATCCTAACTTTGACAGTTGGCTGCAAATATTTTTTTTGTTTCTCTCTACTGTCAAATATCAGTTTAGAGGCCCTGATTGTACCGTGGATGCGTAGATTAACTTCGCATAATCTGCTAAAGTGGTTTACAGCCATGTTCACTCCGGTATTTCGCTCGCATCATCAAGTGTTTACAGCACGTTTACAGTGGAAGTTCGATCATAGATTTGAGTTCGATGCATGATGTCTGTGGTTCGATGCGGCTGTGTTGGCACATAACATACGTCATATATAAACTTATCTGATTGGCTTACGGGTAACCAATGATTTTAAACTTCAGACAAGCGCCCCCTAGCGAGAGAGAAAACACTTCTCTATTATGCCATTCCAGACTCTGTCTACGAAGCAAAGTGAAGTAGCAGAGTCTGGTATTACCAGGCTAGTTGTTGTGCCCTGGTGAGATCATTTTCCAGGAGTAAAATATCGAAATATCGTTAAGCTTGCGTTCGGCTCTAGATTCTTTGGCTGTTTCTGTAGCGCGTTGCGGTCTCGTATTTCTCCTGGGCGGAGGACCTGTATGTGTAAGGTATCCGAAGCTTCCACCAGATAGCCTGAAGACGTAATCTATTACTATGATGAGTAGGAACGTCGCCTTGTAAGACTCCAGTTGTGACAGCGAATGGCTCTGAAAGCTAGCCCTCCAAGTACACCCGGCGCGCCGATCCGTCGTACAAGACTCGGATGGCATCAACCATCTGGGATGCTGTAGTGTCGCAGGATTGTGAACATCTTGGGTCTGTCTAGCGAGTCAAATGCCTTTTTGAAATCGACGAATGTTTCTGAGCTGCTTGTCGATTGGATTCTGGATGCGGTTGAGGAGAATGCGATTGTATGTTTTTGCTGCGATTGACGTCACATATATAACAAATTTCAGATGTATGGTATAATTTATATAAATTTCATATGTATGGTATAATTTATATAAATTAAAAATTACAAATAAAATATTTTACTTTAATACATTTATTAAAATTTTATTTTTTTCAAAGCAAACTCATTAAGTGCTAACTTAAACTCAGATATACAGTCCCTGCGCATATATATATATATATATATATATATATATATTTAGCATATTATAGCATGGCCATACCCACCACCATTGCGGTTTTTCAAGGAGCATATAGTAAAGGTTGTGAAATAATTGCCTAATATTTATTCTACTTTGGTGCTGCAAGGATATTACACAACTCCGATAATTTTATATATATATATATATATATAATGTTGTATAATACTGTGTATATATATATATAGTATAATAAATGTATATATATACATGTTTTTAGGCACGACACACTACATATGGTATTATTTAATATTTCTGATTATTCAATGAGAAATTATGTGGAGCAGGCATTGATTTTACCCGTCGCGATTTCTTTGGATGTTTTGGGTGAAAACTGGTTAGGTTAATATAATTTTTCCCTTGGTTACATCAGCAAAATAGAAAAAGCCATCACATTTTTATTACATTTACATATAAAGTTATTACATTTTGATGAAAGATTATAAAAACAAACATTTTTTTCTTCAGAATAACATGCGCTTATAAATCGTGCACAATATCAACAGGAACATTTATTAACAAAGCAAAAGGGTGGGTCGATTTGATTGCCTTTTTAAAATATATACAAGACATGTTACAGACACATCAATGGTAATATATCAATTATCTAACGATAAGACTTGAACCCAGGAGTGTTTTACTTTAGGAGAGTGATGATATTGTCAGATGTACGAGAACAAATTGGTTGTTCTTGAGCAGCAGTGTGAGCAAAGCTCTCTCTCTCTCTCTCTCTCTCTCTCTCTCTCACTGTGTGTGTGTCTCTCTCTCTCTTTCTGTCTCTCTCTCTCTCTCTCTCTCTCTCTCTCTCTGTCTGTCTGTCTCTCCACACCCGTCGACGTGTGTATTAACTCTCGACTCCCTGCTGTGTGTATAGGAGCAGGCAGTGTTTAATGGCGTTAGCAGGCAGGAGTGAGTTTAATTGTTCCACCTCTAAATTTATAGAGGCTGACAGCTCGTGGCGGGGGCTTCTGGGTAATCTGTGTGTAATTGAGAGTAGAGGTCAGCAGTGGGAGACGGCAGTGCCCTGCTAAATCCCACGGGCCTTTGAGTGTCTGTAACTACCATGATACAGTGTTCGCAGTTGTGTTCACTTTACACATTACAGTAATAGCACTAAAATGATATTTGCCTTTATTATACAGAACAAATCTATTTATTTGTATAAAGCAGAGGTCAAAAATCTTTTGGCATGGATGGCATGTTTCTTATTAAAGGGTTAGTTCACCCCAAAATGAAAACTCTGTCAGTAATTACTCTCCCTCATGTTGTTCCAACCCCGTAAGACTTTTGTTCATCTTCGGAACATAAATTAAGATATTTTTGATTAAATCTGAGAGCCGGATCACTCCTCCATAGGCTTCTAAGGGATTGAAACTGGCCGGCCCAGAAAAGTTATGAAAGACATTGTTAAAATAGTCCGAGTGACTACAGTGGCTCAATCTTAAGTTTATCAAGCGACGAGAATACTTTTTGTGCGCAAAAAACAAACAAAAATAACGACTTTATTCAACTAATCATTTCCTTCTCTGTGGGCCTCGAGATTTCACGTAGTGTAACAGCGCAGCGCTTCTAGGTTGTACGTCACACGTAGGCTCACTATTGGCCGACGCTGGTCATGTGTGTGTGATGCGTATGACGTACAACCTAAATTCAAATTCAAATTTATTTATAAAGCACTGAATAAAACAACACAGTTGACCATAGTGCTGTACAAGCAGTAAAACAGTGAGCAGAGAAAAAACAAATAAAAGAAAAATATATATCTAAATAGGTAGAAAAATATATATCCATGTATCTAAATAGGTAGTATAAACTTCATAAAAACATTCAACAACATATATTTATAAAAAGGAAAAAAAATGACACTAGAACCCTTCACATCTTGATCGAACGCTATCATAGAAAAATATGTTTTCAGATGGCTTTTAAACTGACTAAGTGTAGGAAGGTCGCTAATATATAAAGGTAAACTGTTCCATAGTTTAGGGGCAGCGACCGCAAATGCGCGATCCCCTCTAGTCTTCATCTTTGACCGAGGAACAGCAAGACGTTTTTGAAATTGTGATGGTATCTCATTGATATTCAACACAGAAGCGCTGCGCTGTTACACTACGTGAAATCTCAAGGCCAACAGAGAAGGAAATGAATAGTTGAATAAAGTCGTTATTTTTGTTTGTTTTTTGCGCACAAAAAGTATTCTCGTTGCTTGATAAACTTAAAATTGAGCCACTGTAGTCACTCGGACTATTTTAACAATGTCTTTAACTTTTCTGGGCCGGCCAGTTTCGATCCCTTAAGAAGCCTATGGGAGAAAGCTGAGAAAGCTTTCAGATTTAATCAAAAATATCTTAATTTGTGTCCCGAAGATGAACGAAAGTCTTACGGGGTTGAACAACATGAGGGCGAGTAATTACTGACAGAGTTTTCATTTTGGGGTTCACTTTCTGCTGTCAAAGTGAACATGTATGAGTTTAAACTATCTGTGTCTTAATAAATGGTGGGTAGGGTTAGGGGAGAGAATATACAGTTTGTACAGTATAAAAATCATTACGCCTATGGAGACTCCCCGTAATGCCGTAAACCACATATTTTGTGTGTGTGTGTGTGTCCTGGTAAACCCTACATTATGGGGACAAAAGATCCCCACAAAGATGCCAATGTCCTCGTGGTTACATTTTTTGGTCCATGAGGAAAACAGCTTATAAATCATACCAAGTGATGTTTTTTGAAAATGTAAAAATGCAGAAAGTTATCTGTGATGGGTAGGTTTAGGTTTAGGGTTAGGGGGATTGAAGATATAGTTTGTACAGTATAAAAACCATCATGTCAATGGAAAGTCCCCAGAAAACATGAGAGTGTGTGCGTGTGTGTTTTCTGCAGTGCTACATCAGAAGGACTACAGTATGTATCATCATACGCTATATGGCCAAAACACATGTTGACACCCTTTCTAAATAAGACATTCGGCTGTTTCAGCTGAATTACGAACAGGTGCATGAAATCAATCATGCAGCCGCAAAATGACAACATTTTCAGCAGAATGACTCGCTATTATAGGATGCAAGCAGTAAAATGGTTTACTGAGTCCTATGTGGAGAAAGCCCAGACCTTAACCCCAACACCCAACCACAGGTGTCTGACTCTGAATGAGAGTAAACTGCAGCTCTGGTCCATTTTATCTTCAACAAGCACATGTGGATGCGTGTTTGACTGTCCACATACTTGGGCTATGTTTTGTGTATGATAGAATGACATTTACCACAGCTTGAATGCAGAAACAAAATAAATGGTGGATTTTTTTAAAGATGCCACTGCATCCACCGATTTGACGTCAACTCAGCCCTCCAGAGTGTGTGTCGGTGTTGAAGCTGCCCGTGTGCAGGTGTGCCGTCGTCACGCTACCAGTCTCACAGATGAAACAGGTGTGTGTCGTCCCAGACAAGCAGTCAGTCGGCACCAGTCCCCAATCCTGTCAGAGCAGACCCTTCAATGGAGCTGTCACTTCATCACTGTGAAAGAGAGAGAGAGAGAGAGAGAGAGAGAGAGAGAGAGAGAGAGAGAGTCCACCTGTCAAACCCGAGCCGAGCATTGCCATCGCTACAGTGAAGCGCTGCTGATGAGCTGGAAATACTCTGTGTTTTGACGCTGTGGGGAGAGAGATATCTCACACGTTTCCTTGGGTCAGACGAGATGAATTCTAGGACAGATGGAACAAAGTCTTTCTGTGGCTTTCATCATTTGCAGCCAGACAATTGTCTGTTCATAAATAGACTGCAACAGTGACTGCCCACTTTTTCAGCAGCCTTGATATTTTTTCCATTCATTTCTTCCAAAGGCTTTTAAAAGATTCTTCAATAAACACTTCTAAGCCTTGAGCCAAACCTCCACTGTAAATATATATATATATATATATATATATGAAGATCTGCAATGCAAAAGGCTCTAAAAGCCACCTCTGTCAAAAATGAGATAATAATATTGAGTGAATGTTCTCCGCACATAGTAAACGTTCATCAAATACTTTCACTTCAAACTCACTAAATCCCAGCCTCAGCCCATTCAGAAATGCCGGTACTTGGGTTGAAACCTATACATAGGACCCTGATAAAAATGTTAATATTAAACAAAAACGTTTGACAGACTTAGAGGCTTTTGCATCTGAAGTCTTCATATACAGTATGTATATATATATATATATATATATATATATATACACTCACCGGCCACTTTATTAGGTACACCTGTCCAACTGCTCATTAACACTTAATTTCTAAGCAGCCAATCACATGGCGGCAACTCAGTGCATTTAGGCATGTAGACATGGTCAAGACAATCTCCTGCAGTTCAAACCGAGCATCAGTATGGGGAAGAAAGTTGATTTGAGTGACTTTGAACGTGGCATGATTGTTGGTGCCAGAAGGGCTGGTCTGAGTATTTCAGAAACTGCTAATCTACTGGGATTTTCACGCACAACCATCTCTAGGGTTTACAGAGAGTGGTCCGAAAAAGAAAAAACATCCAGTGAGCGGCAGTTCTGTGGGCGGAAATGCCTTGTTGATGCCAGAGGTCAGAGGAGAATGGCCAGACTGGTTCGAGCTGATAGAAGGGCAACAGTGACTGAAATAACCACTCGTTACAACCGAGGTATGCAGCAAAGCATTTGTGAAGCCACAACACGCACAACCTTGAGGCGGATGGGCTACAACAGCAGAAGACTCCACCGGGTACCACTCATCTCCACTACAAATAGGAAAAAGAGGCTACAATTTGCAAGAGCTCACCAAAATTGAACAGTTGAAGACTGGAAAAATGTTGCCTGGTCTGATGAGTCTCGATTTCTGTTGAGACATTCAGATGGTAGAGTCAGAATTTGGCGTAAACAGAATGAGAACATGGAACCATCATGCCTTGTTACCACTGTGCAGGCTGGTGGTGGTGGTGTAATGGTGTGGGGGATGTTTTCCTGGCACACTTTAGGCCCCTTAGTGCCAATTGGGCATCGTTTAAATGCCACGGCCTACCTGAGCATTGTTTCTGACCATGTCCATCCCTTTATGGCCACCATGTACCCATCCTCTGATGGCTACTTCCACCATGTCACAAAGCTCTAATCATTTCAAATTGGTTTCTTGAACATGACAATGAGTTCACTGTACTAAAATGGCCTCCACAGTCACCAGATCTCAACCCAATAGAACATCTTTGGGATGTGGTGGAACGGGAGATTCGCATCATGGATGTGCAGCCGACAAATCTGCGGCAACTGTGTGATGCCATCATGTCAATATGGACTAAACTCCCTGAGGAATGCTTCCAGCACCTTGTTGAATCTATGCCACGAAGAATTGAGGCAGTTCTGAAGGCAAAAGGGGGTCCAACCCGTTACTAGCATGGGGTACCTAATAAAGTGGCCGGTGAGTGTATGTGTGTGTGTGTGTGTGTATAATGTTACATGTGTGGTAAAAAAAAATGTGGTTACCAAAACTTTCTTAAAAAGGGCCTATTATGCTTTTTTTTACATGTTCATCTTTCTTTAGTGTGTAATGTTGCTGTTTGAGCATGCAAAACCTCTGCAAGTCACAAAGCGTAAAGTCAACATGTTCTCTATATCAGAGTCAGTGTTTCTGAACTCCCTGAAACGCCTCTATTGTAGTCTTAAATTTTCTACGTTTTTCTCATTTAAATAATTCATACGCAGAATAAAGGGGCGGGGCCTGGTTGAGTTAGTTAGTAGTGTGTTAAACTGGCGGTTATGGAAAGGGGCGGGACATTTCCCAAACACATTTGAAGCGCTCGACCAATCACAACACACTGATCCAGCCGACCAATCAGAGCACAGTGTGCTTTTCAGAAGGAGGGGCTTCATAGAGGCGGGAACTAAATAGAGCGTTACTGACAGACTGGGAAGAGAGGAGCCGCAACAATGGAGAAAATGAGGAAAATGTTTGTTTTTTTAACGTTCAAGTATGAGAACCTATTCTAGTAGAGGCCAAAAACAACTTATACGCTAAAAAGTCAATTTTATTAAATAAAATTGTATTAATATAATTTCATTATGTCTTTGTGATATACTGACAACCACTTTAAAAACACAGGTGGAAAAGAAATATATAATTTAATTAGTTTATCACTAGGAATTAAAAGTGAAGTGTGTAATTTCTGTGCAACTAGCATCATGTTCATTTAAAGTGGAAGTCACACTGGATAACCCAGAAGGATAAACCATTTCTGCGCATGAAGGGTCTAAAGGGTTAATCCATTAACGTTTAAAATCAGTTTTTCTCTGAAGATTCTTACTTCCGGAAAACAGTCTGTTGAGGCCTATTATCCTGAACTCCCTACTCGGGAAAATGTTTGATGCCAATATTCTGTATTTTCGGATGTATGGGACTGAACCGCATTGACTGTTTTTCAGAATGCATATCAGATATGACAAGCTCTCACAGACATCAGGTGCGATCGTGTATTCTGTCAGTAAAACAGAAATGGAGTGGGAAACGTGATGAAAGCGCTTGAGGTTGGATCGATGTGGCTGAAGACTTTTACCTGGGCAGGAGGCAACTCTCCAAATCCCGAATGCAGAGAAGAGTATTGATCACTGTTTTCTTTTGGCTGTAATGAGTCTGTACTGATTACCAAACTGAATGCATTTAAAGGAAAGTGAGCACAGCCCTTCGGTCATCTGTATTACAGTCTTTATTACAGTCAACACGTTTATGTGTTCCTTCGCTAATTATCAGCTCAGTGCTGGAGGCGCATATCTTTTATAAATACTTCAAAGACTATTACCACGTACTAACAAAAAGTACTGTGGTATTTCATTTGGGATTATTTCAAAAGAATAAAAATGGATTTATCTATCCAATTAATTAATTATTTATATTTTCAGTTACTTAGTATTTAGTTTATTTAACATACGTTAATTTGGACTGTGTAGCTATATATATGGATTTATGCTTTTTACAGCAAAAAATACAATGCTTTTTGGACGATACCATAAGAAAATACCACATTTTTGAACATACACCATGGTAATAATGGAGCTTTGTACAGTAACACGGTGCATATCAAAGTACCATGGTATTACCATATGATTCCTACACTGTGCTATTGTACCACCACAATACATTTTATAATAGTGCATAGAAATATTATGACGACAGAACAAACAAAATATAGTTTATTTCATTACGGTCACTGCTTTTAGAACATAAAAACGATTAACATAGTAGCTTTTTATTGCTTGTCGCTTTATCATTAAATTCAATTAGTCTTAATCTGACTGAAATGGCTTCAAATTGTATAAATGAAAATGGCAAAATAAAACTGTTAATATTATATTATATGACCAATATGAATATTATTATGTATTATCTATAATTTAGTATTATATAATTCACATTATACATTTATATACAGCAATGTACGTATAATAGTAGATTTAGTCAAAATGGCCATTCATTTCCGACAATTACACACCACCTGTCTGCTATCACGTCTCCTAATTCTCAGATGACCTCTGAATATATTTGACTGAAGAGGGAAATGTGGATGCATGGTGTTGTAAATGAGTGGGGTCAGTTTGTGCTCTGATTGGATCAATACAGTAATTAGAGCAGAGGCGAGTTGCTCAAGGCAGGGCCAGTGTTCATCCCTCACAGGAGTACTCCTCAAACACTGAAGGTGTGTATGCGCATGTTCAGACATGTCGCTCTGAGAGCCCTTGTGCGGTTTGGTGTCTCTGCGATTTGTTAGGTGGCTCTCTCAGACGTGTATCTGTGTGAGCGGCGAGAGGAGAGGTCAGAGAGTTAGACCCCACACACAGGAGACGGCACAAAGAGCAGCCGCAATCCATCAGAGCTTCTCCCACAGCAGAAAGAGAGAGAGCAGAAAGCGCTGCTTAGGACAGGCTTTGATTTCATTTATAGTTAACAAATAACCTTAGAAAATGCACATGTGTGCACATCCAATAATGTGAAAGATATGTAAGCATCGGTTAGTTTACATGCCAAGATTTCAGAAGATAACATCCATTCTGAGAGAATTTTTTTTTTAGTTGCATAGAAATATTAGGTCACGTTTACACACAGCCGGGTATTTAGAGAAACGAATATTTCCCCCGCCTCCGTTTTCAATAATAACATCGTGCACACACCCGCATAAATACGCCGTCGAGCGCCATCATAACTATGCCAAACCTATGGGCGTCAGTGTAGGGAGAAGGATAAAGCCATGCAAGCCAATCAGAATCGACAAGAGAGAACCTAAAACCCCGTTTCTCCCAGTTGACACGACAACACATAACCGGCGTTTTCATAAATCTCCACTTTGGCCAGAGTTTTTAGAAATAATCGTTTTCTGTGATAAAAACGGGGTTTTCGTGTAAATGAGAGGCCAAACCGCAGGGAAATATCAGCGTTTTCCCTTCGTGTAAACGGGGCCTTATTTTGATGTTCTTGATGTTCAATATTCATGAGGAGAAATACTTTGTTCCAATGAGATTTCAGCATGGGCACCCGGTGCAACAAACCAAACGACAAAACATGTAGTTTCTTTCTTTGCGGCCGCTGATGAACTTAGAACAGAAAAGCTGTTAACATGGTAGAGCTTTACCACTTGACGCTTCATACATTTTAGTCAGTGCAAAAATAAACCAAACATATTTTATATTTTAGATTTTAACATGTTAAAGTCACCATGAAATCAAAATTGACTTCGTATTTTTGTATGGAATATCGCATTATTTTTAAATCCGTTCATAATGAGGCACCACAGTATTTGTCAGACCTCTTACACCGTCACGCTCAGCCAAGGTCACTCAGATCAGCTGACTCCGGTCTGCTGCAAGTGCCGAGGACTAGATTAAAAAATAGAGGAGATCGTGCCTTCTCTGCCATTGGCCCTAAATTATGGAACGGTCTCCCGGCCCATATCAGAACTGCCCCAACACTATCGACCTTTAAGTCTACTCTTAAGACTTATCTTTTTTCTTTAGCGTTTAATTTACCCTGACCCTTTATTTTATGATTTTACTTTCGTGTGTTATACCCATTTTACAACTGGTGCTTGTCTGTAAATTTGCAAAATTCTTGTATGCATGTACAGCACTTTGGTCAACCTCGGTTGTCTTTAAACTTGTGCTTTATAAATAAACATGTATTGTATTGTATTGTATTATTAATTATAAATGATTTACCCATGCACAGCATTTTCCTCGTAAACTTGAATCAAAATATCTTCCCCTCCCTCTTGCAGCATCTCTTCTCTTCTCTGATGACGAGGGCGGGGCTATAACCTGTCACTCACATGAGATCAGCCAATAGCAAACCACAACCATCCAATCAATTCCTCACAGACACAATCAAGCCCCGCCCTACATCTGTTCTTGTTCTAGAAGCAGTTTCACTCGTCACAATAGGGAAGAAAAGACAATCACAACTTCCGTTTAATGCCGACTTCAATAAATTATTATATTACCAATATTCAATTCAATTCACATTTATTTGTATAGTCCACATTACAATTTAGAGTGATCTGCTATCAGAGGTAACTGTCTAAGTTATGTATTTCAGAAATGTACATATACAAAATCACAGTTAGCTAAAAACTATGTAATAATTTAAGGCAGAAACAATGAGCTCATTAAAGTAATGAATACCTGTTTGTTAACAAATGATTAAGACAAAATGAATAGTATTATATAGTATATTTAGTATTATGTAATTAATGTTAGAACTTAGTGTTATATGCGTTTATAGTGCATATGCTCCGCTTGTTAATTCCTTACAGGAGAAGGTAAAAAGATCACCATCAATCCATCCGCACATCTCCCACAACTGGTTTAGCGAACAGAAAGTGCTTTTTAGATGGGCTTTGATTGAATTTCTCAAATAACCAGAGAAAATGCACACGCACACTCTCACGCATGTGTGCCCATCCAAACACACACACACACACACACACACACTCTACATTAGGGCATCACCTCAGAGCCTCTGTTGGTAGGAGCTAAACAAACAGGCGGTGTCGTATCATCGATGTCAGCCCCTTTAGAGGTCAGAGGTCAATGACTGAGTGACAGGTGTGTGCTCGGGGAGACTAAGAGAAGGAATACTGCTCCCACGTCGAAAAAAAACCCAAGGAGAAATCCATCGCAATCTGCAATCCTGCATTGATTGTTGAGGATTTATGGTTTGAACACTGAAACTGTCCAAAGCTAAACATTTCATATCTTTACATCAAATCTGCAGTGAGGATGCAGGATAAGGTTGTAGAGGATTTTATTTAGTCCAACCTATTGGTATGAAGTCTGGTTTGCTTTGCAGCTTATTCTAGCCACTTAGTGTGTGTGTTCACAGTTGGCATGTTTGGATTAAAACGAACCCTGGTGCGATTGCTCTGTTAGTGTGGTTTATTTGAATAATTGTGAACGCTGCCATCTGAACACTGGTGCGCAACAAACAAGTGGATCGAGACGCTGGAAAGATGAGTCTCTGTCCACTTCCACACGAACTCGGTGCGGTTCCAATGACATATGAATGCAACACGGACCAAAGACATATAAACGAACCAAAAACAGGACTTTATGTCACAAGATGCAACCCTAAAAAGGACAGAAGGCTCAAGCGTACCTGTTTTTTCTCGTCATATACTCAAAAAGCTTTGTGAATGTGTTGTGTAGGCCTATAATTATTGTGTAATCTTTAGTTTACACTTCTGTCATAAAACATGAATTATAACCATTTTAATAAAAAAGGTTCTTTGCTTTCAAGGGTTCTACATAGAACCATTTTTTTGGTAAAAGGTTCTATTGGCCAAGTACAGAACCCCAGGGTTCTATATAGAACCCAGAGGAACCCTTTTTTTTAAGAGTGTAGTCACGATGTTGCCCATCACCGTTCAGTACAGGCGTCGGGAGCGCCAGATCTTTATGTGTGTGACGGAGGGATTCCTGCCACTGTTTTGACTCTTTTACACATAAGCTCTTTACAAATTGTCAGCTGATAAAAATAGCATCATATATACGGACATACAACGAGCGCTTCAAGCCCAGAACACTGCGTTGCTTTGGATGCGCGATAAGTTCGCATAATGTTTGTCATGTCTTTTAGAAGAGTGCATTAATGTCTAAAGTTCTGGTCACAGTTACCATTGGTCAACGAAACCCGTTCATTTTAAGAGAAATCTGTATGTTTTAATTGACCGTTCGCAAAGACCCGCCCCCTTTAGTTACTGTTGCTATGTCCGACAAGCCAATACATGCCAATATGTCAATACATCGCGGAGCAGAGAGGACACTGACAACGCGCTCAGACAGCACAGACCAGCTTACTTTTGATATGAAACAAAGTCTCAACTTTCAAATTTGGTCATTTTTTAAAGAAATTTAAACAATAAATACCGTTTTGTGGCTCTTTAATGTGTCTGACAGATCGCTGTAGAGCCTCAGTTAAAGCCCCTCGTGAACCGATCATCTCTTCCTTCTAGTTTAAACATGAATGAACATAAGAAGGAATGTTGTTTTAACCGCGGAAAGACGTCAGTACACTTCATTTTTCCTCTAACATTAATCTAACTCTCCTCACTGCTTTGTCGGACAAAAATGGCGGATTCGGCGGATGGCGGATTATGATTGGTCAGATCGCCTGTCAATCAAACTCCCTGAGAAGGGTCAATTGTGAAATATAAAGTCAAAATTCTGAGATAAAAGAATCACAATTGTGAGATATAAAGTCAAAATTGAGATTATAATTCATAGATTTGTAATAAAGTCTTCTGCGAAGGGTGAATTAAAATCAATAATGCTGATGAAATTAAATGGGTTTTTTTGTTGTTTTTTTTGTCAGTGAGAAATCAGATTGAGGCTGAAAATAAAATATGTTTCCAGCTGGCAGACCTGGTTTCAAGCTGTCTTGGTCAAGATGTTTAGGACTGGTGTGTCACTTTGGACCAGCAACAAACCAGCTTTGGTTTTCCAGTAGAAAAGCAGCAAAGGAATGAAATTACTTCACTGTAGTGATGAATGAGCGGTTTTAAAAACATAGACAGTGGAGGAGATTGGAGAGTAGGAGCAGGAAGGATACTATAAGCTCACATCATAACACAGGTAATAATGATGGCAGAAACACACGGGTCGAAGCCTCGCCAACAGCAGGAGACGGAGAGAACGAGAGAATGGAGGCGGAGGATGTGTGTGTGGTGGGCGAGAGACACTGACAGATTGATTGGCCAGTGATTTCGGTTATCTCTCACCCCGTGGCCCTGTGACAGCGGCTGCATTGTCTCGGCCCGTATCGCTTTCCGCTGTCTCAGACTCCCATTATAAAGCATTTGGGCTTCATTACAGTGAATTGCGTAAACGAGTTACAGGTGCGGGAGGGTGGGGGAAACAATTTGCATCCCTGATGCACCACCAGAAGCCTCACAAAAAGGGAAAACATTGATGCACCTGATTGTCGGAAAAAAACACCATCCGTTCACGTAGGAAACACAATACTCATTATGAGATTTTTGATGCCACAATCCACAAGCAAACTCTGCAAGGAAAACAACCGTCCGCAATTTGAATGTGAATACACAATCGTTCCTGGTAGAATTTAATTAATTTTCCTCTCAAAAGATGGAGAAATATATGTGGCGTGTGGTAAACAAAAGGCCTCGCTTATGGAAATGAGATTCTTCTTACATATCCAATTCAATCATATTTGTTGTATTGTTCTGTTTACACCTCAATATTCAAGCAGACGCTTTGCAATCTTCACGAGTTTTGAATCGTATTGTGAAACAGTTTTTTGAGTTTTCGTGAAAGCATAGCTATTCCCTTTGGACGAATTCATGACAGCATTACAGATCCCAGTCTCAATCTACAGCTATTAGAACGTCAGCAAGAAGTTTCACTTGCATGTCTCTCAGAAGGTTTCATGGTGTCTCAAGGTGTCTGAAGCACCAACACACATGCAACCTTAATGCATATGATTATAGAAACCGAAACCTTCAGCTCAATGATTTTGACTGATTGGCCGGTGTTTGCTTCATGTGTTCTGTGTCCATTGGTTTGGAAAGACCCTGACTGCATCATCTGCTGTTGTTAGAATTAACCGTGCAATTTAATGCACACAAATTCAGTTACCTTATACTATATGTTCAGGGTATTTGATGAGTTTTGGGGACAAAATCCAGTTATTTTATTTGGAATCTACACAGTTGGGAAGATTTTGCATTCGGGTTCAAGTTGTGCAAGTTATTCATGCAAATTCATCGCATCAGCCTTCAGAAAGTTGCTTGGTGACTTCTGTGCGAGTGGTGCTTCGTGCATCACTACACGATTGACAAAAAACAACTGATCTTCTTTGCTTGTGAAATGTTGCTAATGTGACCGCAAGTAGTTGAGTTGTCGGGTCAATAGCTGCATTTCCAGATTTATTTTCCACAATATTGCGAAAACGAGTTGTGAGTAAAGTAATGTTTCAGTAGAGTCTAGGAGAACAAAATCACCACTTCCAAAGAAATGGATATTATTGCCACTTTGAAATTCACTGTGGCGCTTTTATTAAATATAATAAATTAGTAGTAGTTTAGAGCCCACACATACAACACTTTTTTGATTTTTTTAAACATTTTGATGTCCGGTTTTGGTATTTTAGGCCAGAGAAATATTCTTACTTTAGCAATTTATTTAGTCACATAATATTAAATTTTTTATGCATCTAGGACTTATGTGATAACTGTATCATAATTTGTTCATCTTACCAAAAATCCCCCTCAAGTGTAGTGTATAATTTTTTTAAGTCCATTTTGGATATTTTATCAACATCTTAGGGTTTCCTTTCAGCATTTTATTGTCAAAAACGTCATCAAAAATGAGACAAGTTTATATTCTGCTGTAACGCAGCTCGAGTCAGTTCAATGTTGATTCAGTTCAGTTTAATAATGGTGTTGATGTTGCAAAATTCATCAGTTTTGAATAAGTTTGATTAAGCTATAACGCAGAATACTATAGTTTCTTAATTCAAGTTTTGCTCTTGTACAATATTGCTGGATTTTATGTGAAACATTCAAATGTGCATTTATATAATGCGGATGGAAAGCCAACTGTACACATTTTGGCCATTAATGTTGAACGTTTACTTTATGATAACCATGTAAGGAAAAGCTTAGCGTGATTTTGACAAGTACAACATGTTTCTTGATCGATATTCTCATTGGTCTGAGAACAACATCCAATCTGGGTTGATTAGGGCTTGAATCATTCCCTTTTGATTTTAGGGGTAGTTTATCATTTATATTGAGGTTAGTGATTGGTTAGGGTTAGGATTATGCTGTTGAAAAAGGTTAATCCAAGAACATGTCTTTTAAATGTTTTGATGTATATCAATTTAGCACATTGAGTCCCAGAAACTGAGACTGACTGAAACTGACTCAAGTTACAAATGTGGCACTTGGTTAATCCAGTGATCTTATAATTCTCCATTCTTAAGCACTTTCATTCTTTGAGTGAATCTATTTTTGCATTGCACTGTAATGTACAGTGTAGATTAACTTAACCCAGCATTAGTGAAATCGATCCGATCCCTTCAGAGAAGTGCAGGATTCTCAAAGTGCCTGCACCAACTGCAATACATCTACATTTATCATTATCTTGCTCACCACACCCAGCCTAAAAACTGTTTTTAAGAGCGATGAAGGGCTTTGGCTGCCATTCTCTCGTTAAGGAAGTGCCCATTTGGTTTGTCCTGTATTATCGTGGTTAAGATAGTTTGACGGGCTAATCCTGCCGATGCTCCTTTAAAGTGTCTCGGAGTCTTTCCACTCGCTGGACAAGCTTTATTGACTGCCTGAATCCCAGTAATTAGAAGGCAAGAGGCCTCCGGTACCCCAGTGATGGAGAGAGCTTTGATTAGTATTCCTCCAGGCATTTGGTTCATGGAAACATTGAAACTGGTCATTAAGAATTAACTTTTTTTTTTTTTTTTTTGGCTGATTTTTAAGGAAAAGGAAAAATACATAATTGCATTAAACATACATAATTATTATATATACTTATTAAAGATCTCTTCTGATAACATTCCTTGTGGTAATTTCTACACTGTAAATATTTTTTTTATTTAATTGTATTTTCCAGTTTGAGGACCTTTTAAGTCACAAATACAAAGAAATGTTAATTACTTAAAACTACATAAAAACCAACGTTAGACCAACAGAATCTCACCAAATGATGTCCGAACTATAGTCAAACACCCCTGTCTGAACATTTTAATTGAGTAATATTGCTGAAATGTTTAGGGTTTGTGAGTTTTATCTAAGGATTTTCGTTTTATCATTATTTGTTGTGGTGTAATGTTAAGAGCTCATCTTTTTACATTGGTTGATTGTTCTTAAGATTTATGTGTCTATATCCCAGATAGGATAGTTCACTTCACATAAGAATATGACTACCAAAATGATAGATACAGTTTTTGTTACCAATAGAAAATTTGCTGAACAGGAAATCTGTAGTTGCTTGGATAAAAATGTATTGATTTATTGCAGCATTTTGCATTTAGTGAACAAACTGTTTAAAACTGTCAAAACAAAGTAGTCTTCCTTGGGACAATTTCAAGACGATAGATAGATAGATAGATAGATAGATAGATAGATAGATAGATAGATAGATAGATAGATAGATAGATAGATAGATAGATAGATAGATAGATAGATAGATAGATAGATAGATAGATAGATAGATAGATAGATAGATAGATAGACAAATAGATAGATAGACAAACAGACAGATAGATAGATAGATAGATAGATAGATAGATAGATAGATAGATAGATAGATAGATAGATAGATAGATAGATAGATAGATAGATACGTTACGTTTTCTTAACAATTTATGTTGTACAGTATATAGACTTGCACAATCATCCATACATAAACAAATGTTATTATGAATTATCATATGCATAAATATCAGTGCACTACAAAAATAAAGAAATAAAAAACCCACAAGATAAATTTTAAATACTGAATCCAACCAGTTTCTCGTTATTATTTTAAGTGCCATGACTCCAGGATTCTTTACAAATATAAGTCACTGTTATTTTGACATGACAGTATATATACCCACAACTATATTCTGTGGTTATAGTATAGTGTTCGACTTTAGTTGTATACTACAGATGAATTGTAATAATTTTGGCATAGAATTACCCAGGTTTTTGCTAGAAACCTCCACTGGGCATGGAAAAGTGATCTCGCTCTGCTAAAAACTCCTCCGTTTTCTTCTCCGTTTTCCCCTCAGAGGAGGTTTCCTCATATCACAGCACTCGCTGCAGGGCATTTGTCATCTCCCTGGGCCTGGGTCACCTTACAGGAGATGCTTTCAGTGCGTTCTGGCAGAAAGAGTACAGTAATCCCTATCCCAGCACACATCATCCCCGACCAGACCGAATCCGGTCGATAAAGCTCTGCCAAGGCAAGACCTTTAGACGGGGGCCAATGGAAAAGATACCGTTATAATATGCATTGTATTGTATTTACGGTATTACAGATGTTATATTAACAAACCCAGCTTGTAAGAGAAGAATGTGAGTGGGATGAATAGATTTTTATATGCCTGTGGAAAAAGCAGGAAGAGGATGGATTATTTGAGTGGCTGTAATTAGCTTGGAGTTGCAAGGATTAATGGCTTCCAGCAAAAACTGACCAACAGCCCCTGGCGCCGTGCTGTCTCTGGTGACTTTGAGTGTTTTTCTTTCCCTGCCTTCGCTTGCATCCCTCAACTCTGCAATGTCATATTGTCTCTGCTGCTCCTCTTTTATTGCTTTTCTTTGCATTTGTCACTTATAATCCCTCCTCAAGTACGGTGAATAAATAGGGTCAATTTTGATTGCATCTCGTCTTGAAGTGCGCCTCTGCCATTCAACCGAGTGTGTTGTTATTCACATAATTAGCTAGCAACAGTTTAACTACTAGATTCTCATCAAACTACTGCCTAAAACACTAGTATACAGTTTCTGCAACACTAGTGACACTTAGCGGAAAAACAATGCATATTTTGCAAACGCCCCTTTCGCGCGCCGTCAGACATCACAAACACGGCTCTTACGGGTGCTTGCGAAGGCATGTCTCAACAACTAAATTAGGCTACTTTCAATAAAAGAGCCGACATATTATGAATTATTTTAGCTGTCGTCGCTATGTGTCATGATTAAAGGGATACTTCACCTCTGGAAAGATGAATGTGTATTTAAAATGGGTCATTTATGTAGAAGAAATGTGAAATTATTTTTGAATTTGGAGCTTTCTAGACTGAAAAAAGCCAGAAAATGTATTTTTGGCTTATGCGGATGAAAGACAACAACTCCCAGAATGCACTTGCTTCGCTGCCCTAGGAGGCCACGCCTACCGGTAACAGAGCGCAGTAGTTAAACAACAAGTCTAGGCTACTACTAGTGAGTCTCCGTGATGAGTCTGCCCGAAAATGTGTTTCGAGATCGCCCAATATGTCCAGGATTCGGCTTTTGCGTTCTACAGTCGGCATTCATTATGTTTACTGTGGCGAGCAGGACGAGTGAGGGCCGCGGGAGAACGGCACGAGTCATGTTTACTGTGGCGAGCAGGACGAGTGAGGGCCGCGGGAGAACGACACGAGTCATGTTTACTGTGGCGAGCAGGACGAGTGAGGGCCGCGGGAGAACGGCACGAGTCATGTTTACTGTGGCGAGCAGGACGAGTGAGGGCCGCGGGAGAACGGCACGAGTCAAGTTTACTGTGGCGAGCAGGACGAGTGAGGGCCGCGGGAGAACGACACGAGTCATGTTTACTGTGGCGAGCAGGACGAGTGAGGGCCGCGGGAGAACGACACGAGTCATGTTTACTGTGGCGAGCAGGACGAGTGAGGGCCGCGGGAGAACGGCACGAGTCATGTTTACTGTGGCGAGCAGGACGAGTGAGGGACGCGGGAGAACGACGCGAGTCATGTTTACTGTGGCGAGCAGGACGAGTGAGGGCCGCGGGAGAACGGCACGAGTCGTGTTTACTGTGGCGAGCAGGACGAGTGAGGGCCGCGGGAGAACGACACGAGTCATGTTTACTGTGGCGAGCAGGACGGGTGAGGGCCGCGGGAGAACGGCGCGAGTCATGTTTACTGTGGCGAGCAGGACGAGTGAGGGCCGCGGGAGAACGGCGCGAGTCATGTTTACTGTGGCGAGCAGGACGAGTGAGGGCCGCGGGAGAACGACACGAGTCATGTTTACTGAGGCGAGCAGGACGAGTGAGGGCCGCGGGAGAACTGCACGAGTCATGTTTACTGTGGCGAGCAGGACGAGTGAGGGCCGCGGGAGAACGACACGAGTCATGTTTACTGTGGCGAGCAGGACGAGTGAGGGACGCGGGAGAACGACGCGAGTCATGTTTACTGTGGCGAGCAGGACGAGTGAGGGCCGCGGGAGAACGGCACGAGTCGTGTTTACTGTGGCGAGCAGGACGAGTGAGGGCCGCGGGAGAACGGCACGAGTCATGTTTACTGTGGCGAGCAGGACGAGTGAGGGCCGCGGGAGAACGACACGAGTCATGTTTACTGTGGCGAGCAGGACGAGTGAGGGCCGCGGGAGAACGGCACGAGTCATGTTTACTGTGGCGAGCAGGACGAGTGAGGGCCGCGGGAGAACGACACGAGTCATGTTTACTGTGGCGAGCAGGACGAGTGAGGGCCGCGGGAGAACGGCACGAGTCATGTTTACTGTGGCGAGCAGGACGAGTGAGGGCCGCGGGAGAACGACACGAGTCAAGTTTACTGTGGCGAGCAGGACGAGTGAGGGCCGCGGGAGAACGGCACGAGTCATGTTTACTGTGGCGAGCAGGACGAGTGAGGGCCGCGGGAGAACGACATGAGTCATGTTTACTGTGGCGAGCAGGACGAGTGAGGGCCGCGGGAGAACGGCACGAGTCAAGTTTACTGTGGCGAGCAGGACGAGTGAGGGCCGCGGGAGAACGGCACGAGTCATGTTTACTGTGGCGAGCAGGACGAGTGAGGGCCGCGGGAGAACGGCACGAGTCATGTTTACTGTGGCGAGCAGGACGAGTGAGGGCCGCGGGAGAACGACACGAGTCATGTTTACTGTGGCGAGCAGGACGAGTGAGGGCCGCGGGAGAACGACACGAGTCATGTTTACTGTGGCGAGCAGGACGAGTGAGGGCCGCGGGAGAACGACACGAGTCAAGTTTACTGTGGCGAGCAGGACGAGTGAGGGCCGCGGGAGAACGGCACGAGTCAAGTTTACTGTGGCGAGCAGGACGAGTGAGGGCCGCGGGAGAACGGCACGAGTCAAGTTTACTGTGGCGAGCAGGACGAGTGAGGGCCGCGGGAGAACGACACGAGTCATGTTTACTGTGGCGAGCAGGACGAGTGAGGGCCGCGGGAGAACGGCACGAGTCAAGTTTACTGTGGCGAGCAGGACGAGGGCCGCGGGAGAACGATGCGAGGTCGGTGGCGTGATTACCGATGAGCAACACCTGTGAGACGCACCGGTCTCGTATCTCTCACGGAGGAGCAGGAATTTTCTTAGCAATGTTAAAACGCACATCAACCGATCACTTGTTTAGCGTTCATGTAAACACTACATTCAGATTCACCAATCGGAATGAATTCAGTTAGATTGAAACAAAAGGTGTGCATGTAAACAATGAATGACGACTGCAAAAAGCAAAAGCTGAATCCCTCGACGGCCGGACATGTCCGGGGAAAAAGAGGATGTATGGTAACCCCTACTACTCCGCTTTCTTCACAGAACAAGAGCCTGCTAGCTTAGCTTCCAAAAAAAGATGTCTGACACTATGTGTACATTCTGTGAGTGAGATACCACCCCATATGGGCGTGGTGAAAACATGCGGGACAGCCCCTACTACTGGCTGTAGTCTTTAGCCTCTGGCCAAAAAAATCCTCTGATGACGCAAAATGACGATTTTTGCGTCATCAGAGGATTTTTTCCAGACAAAAAATACATAAATCTCTTGTCTCATGGGGATTTGAGGGTGGAAAGCATGGTAATTTGAAAATACTACAGGTTTTCTACTAATACAAAGCTTAGTGCTAAATCCTGAAGTATCCCTTTAAGTAATTGAAACGCGAGCGTCTCGTTTATAATAAACGCATCCAACGTATTTCCACCATGTGCATTTTTTGACATGACGTGCCACAGTTATTTGACGCCTTCTACACTGGACACATCAAAGTAAACTATATAAACTGGTACATTTGTCTTTCTGAATGGATGCATGATGATGCTGTAAGGTATGTAGTAGTAGTAGCCTTTATTGTCACTAGTCACAAGTACCAGCGAAATTAGCCATCAACCTGTCCATACAGACATACATACAATATGACAAGGGGGTAGACAGGACAGGACGACAGAGCATTGAGAAAGAAAATACAGCATAACATGAGGAGAGGTGAGGAGAAAAAAAAGGCAACCCCCGGACTATGCTCCTGTGAGGAGTACAGTTTGGGAACAGTAAAAAACACCTCAGCAACATTAGCACAATCAGTACACTCTACAACATGAACACACAAGACTTGCAACAGGGGAGGGGAGTGGGGGATGGAGGTAACCCAGCACAGGCAGGCAGTGTCCGGTCCTGCAGCCGGTAGTATGTAAGCGTCCATTGTAACACATATTCATGAATGCATCTAAAGGTGTAAATTCTGCAAAATTTGTCTTGCACCTCTTTGAATGTCTTTTCCCATGTAATGCTTCAGCCATGGTCCCACACCGGCTAAACACTCCCTGTAGCCACGCCCCCAAACTCTCGCTATTGGTTGAGCTGGAAAGAGATTGACGGACCGCTCTCAATGTTTTGATGGTGTCTGGGATGCTCAATGTTTACACTTTTGGGGAAGATAAACCCATGAATGGCATACTAATAGTCAATGAACAATAAACTGGTTAAGAGAATGTATTTTATCATACAAATCTTACATACTTCACCTTTAAAAAATGGTTGTTGAAGAAGTATTCATGCACAGTACCACTATAGCACCCCTTGTGGGACTGCTGAGAATGCCATGCATGCATTTGCAGTTTTCAGACTGATTTCAGATTTCAAAAATCCAGGCTCTGTGTTCACGTTCGTCAGTCATTCAGGCCATGTAAAGAGTGCTACAGAAACTTGAAGGCTGATATACTTCAGCTGCACCTTTCTGTTTTACTTTCAACTTGAGATGCTGTGAAACATGTCCGGCACCTGATCCCATGAGCCTTGCCTGGGGGAAAAGAGCCTTCGTTTGCGCCTTTCTAATTAGTAAGGAGCCAATTTGCTGAGAGGATGTTGGTGATCGGCTTAGCCTGTATTCTTGTTTTCTTCCTCTTATCCTCTGTTTGTGCTCCTGCTAAAGAATCGACGTCAGAAATTGGTGTAAAATTATATGTAAAATGTAGATATTTCTATATCAGCACCGGCTATTTCTAGAGAAATAATTGTTACATTTTTAAGAGTCTGTTTTGTTTTGCTTGGCAAATAAAAATAATGTAGCCAGACAATAACGGTTTGCAGAAATACTGTATGGTTGCGTCAGCAATCAGCATTCGGTGAGCAACATGGTTATCTCCTATTTCCAACATCTGCCTTTCAGCCAGCCTGGCAGGACTAAAATAATATTCACAATCCAAGCTGATACATTTTATGATGTGTCTACCTCCAGCATCATCTTCATAATTACCTCTTGAATTATTTACATGCTGCTGCATTTTACATGAAACTATTTTAATATGCTGAAATAAGCAATCAGTGGAGATAAATACATTGTTTAACATTTGAGGTGTCAATCTTAATTGGCCAGAATCTTAGAGCAAATATTATAGTTGTTGATTACAAATCCATTATGGAGTATTACTGCAATACAAACCGCAAACACACCATTGTATGTTTGTTCTTCTGATCAGAGGCAACCATTCTTTCCCAAAGTAAACAGTTTGAGTGAAGACATTTTTGACAATTCCTTCAATGCCGTAAAGCCTTCTAATCTTGATATGTTTGCTCTAAACCCTTGCTGTCTACTCCCTACACAGGCAGCTGTCTCTTCTAAAGGTCAAACTATACTTTGGATTTTACGTGCATAAAGTATGCATACTGTTTGTCTATAAAGTGGCAAAAAAGAAAAGTAGGATATGAAACATGAAACAACAACAAGCTACTGGAGACGCAACAACAATGTTGACGAACACATGTGAGGGAGTTCAGAGATAAAGGCAACTCTAGTTTAAATACAAAGACATTTTTAACGTTGGTAACTTCTGGAGAAAAATCGCACTGGACAAGAATGAAACGTTCTAGCATGCATGTGTCAAACGCCTCTGCTCACAGAGTTATCGAACGAAGTATACTTCGAAAGACTGGGTGTCCGGCATTTGTGTCAAAACTGAAGTATACTTTGGGCTCTAGGCATTACGACTATCATGTAAGTTTATTATTTTTAGTTTGTTCATCTTACTATTTCACTTATTCAATGCATTCTGGCATAATTTTGCTGCCTACCTTTAAGAATTGCTTTGTTTCTGGAGTGCTACAGTAAATGATGCCGTCTAGGTGGGCAGCTATTTAGTGTTTGAAATATAAATTTTTAGGGGATTTTAAGGGGATAAAATCTCACCTCCCAATTAATAATCCTTTTTAAAAAATTGCTATTACTGTGTCAGATTATCGCAGCAGATTTTTTAGATTTCTTGACCCACAGGCAGCATATTCAGCTGTTTTGACTTGGATATTTCAGCTAACCGCATCTGACGACAGGCGTTGCATAAAATTATGACCAATCTTTTCAGATTTGCTTTGACACCGGATATCCCGTGCTTGCACTGCAAGTCGTGCGCCACCAACCCCCCTGAGAAGCCAAAGTGTCGGTATTCACAAGCATAAATGTTTAATACTGCTGTGGCGTTTGCTCCCAATCAATAATCGCCAGCAAGCTATCGAGTCTCCCCCTTATTGTGCTACTTTTTCAGATTTACAAAGGCTTCACGGTGAACAAATGTTTGCATCACATGTTTTGTTTTAAATGTGTATGTAAGATGGCTGTTGCAAAAGCGCACGTGCTTATGGGTTTTTAATATCATCTCCTAGCAATGCAGAGGTCGGAAATCATAGTTTATAGGCTGCATTAGAGCACCACTCTTCTGCTTTACCGGTTAGGGTGACCGCTATTATTGCTTCACATACGACTTGGAAAATGGAAACAGGCTGCATGCGTTCGGTCGCCGGTCCAGTCCTACGCAGTCGGCATGATTGGCCCATTGGATAATTGAGGAACACGCATTAAAGTATGCATCGCATCTGATTGCCCTCTCCATTGTTTATGTGAGATGTTTATGGCGAAAAAAACAATCCCGCCCTACAGTTCCCCATCTCAATACCTGGCGGCTTCAGACCTGTGTAACTGCTACGCTGCTGTCTTGACGCTGGAGACTCGATAGCTTGCTGGCAATTATTGATTGGGAGCAAACGCCACAGCAGTATTAAACATTTATGCTTGTGAATACCGACACTTTGGCTTCTCAGGGGGGTTGGTGGCGCACGACTTGCAGTGCAAGCACGGGATATCCGGTGTCAAAGCAAATCTGAAAAGATTGGTCATAATTTTATGCAACGCCTGTCGCCAGATGCGGTTAGCTGAAATATCCAAGTCAAAACAGCTGAATATGCTGCCTGTGGGTCAAGAAATCAAAAAATCTGCTGCGATAATCTGACACAGTAATAGCAATTTTTTAAAAAGGATTATTAATTGGGAGGTGAGATTTTATCCCCTTAAAAAAGGTCAAGTGAAACATTTAACGAGCAATTAGGAGGAGGAAAGGCCATCTGGCAATTGGCAACTATAAAATAAATTGGCATAAATAATTAAGGGGAATAACAGGAAAGAGAAGGGAAGAAAGCTCTGGGTGGATTGCTCTGCTAATGTCAAACTCCCTCGCTCTCACCAGTGTTCAGAGTCATTCATTACTGAGAGAGGCTCTGCCACTAATGTGTGTGATGGCTCCCACTGAGAGCCCGAGATCCCAGGAGCCTCTCACAGAGCAAGTGTAACTGGAAGCCAATCATCACTTACGCCTTTCTTTTTCTCCTTCGCTGTTTTGTGCTCTCTGTTATTCGAGGCATTAGTCGAGCATTGTATTGTGATTCAGCGATTTGCTCATGGCTTATGGTAATCAAATGATAACTAAGAGTGTCCAAGATAAAAAAGAGAATATCTTTAAAAGTCTAGTTTAAAATGTGTCTGAAATGGATTCATGTTGGTATCAAATGAGTTTAAAAGACTTTGGTATATGTTTTTCAAGAAAGATTTCAATGTAATGACTCGACAAATGTCATGTGGTGTAACCATCATCTTATATTTCTTTACCATATATCTTTTAAAAAAATCATGAATTCTTAATTTATAAATATCATTAAAGGTGCCCTATGTGTTGAAATAATATTTTAATTTTGTCTCTGATATCTACATAGAGGGTATGCGGCTTATTTAAGGGCATTTAAAATGTCCAGATATTTTCATTTTCAACTCTAGAAATTGGCCCTAGAATGAAATGGTCTGTTTTTACCTTATTTGGAAGGGTCGTGAATAGTAATGAGGAGTTCTGCTCTGATTGGCTGTTTCATTTAAACCTCATTGTGTTCAAAGACAGCTGTGTTCCCTTACACGAGACGATAGGATCATCTGTTTGTGTTTGGCAGCCTACATGATTAGTACGCAAGGGCTGTCCGTTTTCAAAAATTAAAACATTTTAACAAATGGACTAACGTTTGATGCCTTGTCAAATAAATATAGCTTCAACTTATGTGGTGGAGAATGTGACGCTAGCTAGAAGGATCGAGTGAGCTAACGTTATCTGTGAGCAACTAAACTAACATGGTTAGCCCCTGACGTGTTGTTGATGAATAGACGAAAGTAAAATTATTTGACAAAAGGGAATTTACATATGTATCTGCAGTATTATTTTGTAGATTTATATGACAACACAGGCAAGAAATATTAACCTCAGCGTAAATACTTTGTCATACTATTTAGTTATGTATGCTCATTACTTGGAGTTTGCTTACTGTACTAGGATCTTGCGCTGGATCTAGATAACACAGTGTAAATTATCGTTAATAAAATCACTAGTTTACCGCTTGCGGGAATATAGTTGGAATTGCCCCCTTCTTCAGTATGAGACGCTGAGAGAAGCCTGCTTGATATTGTCCCAGGTTAGAAAATAAGTGATCCTCGCTTGTCTCTTCACCTGCAGAACGTCCGATGATTCGACTGCGCGGTTTCGCCTGGCATTGAACATGGGCTGGCATATGCACATTTTTGGAGGCGTACATATTAATGATCCCGCCTGTTGCGTGCCACAGTCGGTGTTATGTGGAGATTCGCCTATTTTTCAGGGGGGTTTTTCAAAAACGAGATTTAAATAAGAAGGAGAAGACAATTGTGTTTGAGACTCACTGTATGTCATGTCCATGTACTGAACTCTTGTTATTTAAAGCTCCAGTCCGTAACTTTTTAAGTTAAAAATAATCCAAAATAATTATATTAAAAAAAACTTATTCTGCCAGTGGTCAAAACTATCTGCTTGCCATAGCTAGATTCAAAACGGTTAGCTTGTAATAATGATTTTAATTCCAGTGGTACTGGTGGGTTTCCGCGGGAAATTCGAGCATGTCTTTGCGTCATAACGTCACACCCGTACACATAAAGAAGGAGTTTCGGCTAGCCGGCTATACTGCGCGTGACGAGATGTTTAGATGTATAGGCTTTTCTCGCAGCACTTTACATGATTAAACTTATGGCATCCAGAAAGATCCAAACAACAATCATCAGTGTCAACTGGAGATTCAGCAGTTATAAAACCCAAAAGACTTCGTACATCGGATTTAAGGTGGCTAGAGAAAGAGAAAGAAACCGTCTCATGCGAACACAAGGATTTAAACATCGGCGGGGCTTTTGAAAAGTGCGTGAACTCCGTGTTTTGAAGGGGTTCAAAACGGAAGAAGAGACGGCTTTTTTCTGCTGAACAAGTAAGACATTTCAATAGTTCAATCGTGTAACTGTACGTTTTCTTAATTCACACAGTTATGGAGTTTCCTTTGTTGTGCCTTTCTCGTTTTGCTATTATGGAGAATATGAATTCTGAACTACGCAGGTAACCATAAAACACATTAAATGTAACATTAGTCACGCAATGCTGATGTTGTAACATGAACAATTTGAGAACAAAGTAGGCTGTAATTTGCACGGTTGCTGTAAATCGCGTTGATTAAATCTAACGAAGCTTATCATGTCGAATGCTTTTCCCCCCTTAGTTGGTCAGAACAAAAATGGATTTTACTTACTTGTTCAGAAGACATTTTCTTTTGAAAATTCTTATGTTGGTCAAACTTTCAAAAAGTGAATCTGTGATTCTGTATGCCAGTATCCACACAGCGCGGTGACTGACAGCAGCACTCGCCTCAAAGCACTGTGTTCATCCGCGCTGTTTCATGCCGATTTACAACCCACGTAAAGATGATAATTCCGCGAATCACTGCAGTTACAGATTTCGAACAGAGAGATGGCGACAAAGAGGAAAAGATACGGACGGCAGCTTTAACTATGCCAAGATAAATTCAATTTCAAATTCTAGGGCACAGTTAAGTTTTCAGGGAGTTGCACCACATGACATTTTACAACATGAAATATGTCGTAACAAAAGCTATTGTTCGATATTTTAAAAGACTGATTGACTTTGACACACAGTCATGAGTACCCAGTCTTCATATACAGTATGTTTACTTACTTCAATTACAGTTCTGTTTATTAATTTAAAGGCAAATGTTATAATACTTTTCATATACTGTCTGTTAGCATTCCATAAATATCAATTTATATCAATCAAACACGTTTTTGAATTTTGAACCTTGCACGTTTTTGGGGAACTGATCCACATGACATTTTACAGCCTGAGCTAATCTTGCCACGTCATAACAAAAGCCAAATTGTACGAGATTGACCTGATTGGCCTCGACACACACATTCATGAGTATTGGTCAACGATATATCGGCAAGCCTGATATATCAGCCGATATTTGTTAATTTTCAGCATCAGAAAGTCATTTTTCTGTTTGGCTGATGAGAGTCAGAAGCGGGACTTTTATTTTTCATTAGTTTACTGACTTAATAGTTCTGTCTAATAATTGAAAGGCAAATGCTATAATATTTACTGATGTACTGTCAGCATTCAGCAAATAATGCACTTTTGAATTTCTAATCAACATAAACCTCGGAATATAAATATATTTTGTTTCCCACAGAAGAAAGTAAGTCATACAGGTTTTGAATGACTTAAAGCTCAGCAAACGATGACATAATTTAAACTGGGGAATTGGGTGAACTATTTCTTAATGGACTTTTTCTTTATTATGATATCAAGAATTTTTTTTTGGTGGAGGGACAGGTAGGGTGAACAGAGGGTAATGGAATTTGAAGTTAACAACAGACGGATTTGTCACTATTTGCCGTCCGCTGGTAGGTATTAAGCGGCACGGCACATGATGCATTCAGTCAGGGCTGATGACGTGCCGGTGTGTCTGATGAAAAACCCAGCTAGTTCTCAAAATGAGCCATCAGCAGGGGAAATACTCCATAGAGCCTCCACCTTCTGCACTTCACAAGGGCTGAGCTCTCTCAGGCCCCCCAGATGAAACAAATGAAAACACAGTCACGATTTCTCCACTACACCCTGCGTCGACAATTAATTACGGAGCTCACAGTAAAGACTAGCCCACTCGCTGCGACAGTCACCCAGCATCTGATTTAGCTTGCAGACCTGTAGAGGCACTTGTACACAATGTTATTAAAATATTTATAATTCATGAAAAGTTAATGAAATGTGCTGCAATGGAAAATCTAAATATTTGTATATAGATTGAAAGTTTGTTTTGTAGTAATTTATGTCAAAACATTGATATGATTAATGGAAGGGCATGTATTTATTTTTCTATATCATTTACTGTTCATTTAGGGCTTGATTTGGTGGCAGCATTCAAATGTATCTTCCATTTTGATTGATGGCCCTAATTATTATAATGTTTAGACAATTAATTATACATCTGAGAACCCCTCATTAAGCAACTATTGAAAATCACAGGCTTTCATATACTGTACTACCGAACTATCTTTGTGATTGATGGATAGCACTGCATTATGGGAACACAGCTCAAAGCAGAAACATAATATACGACAGCGGAAGAAAGGTACCTCATAGATGTATGCGGTGCAGTGGATATCCATGTTTATATCCGTGTGTGTGTGCGTGCGTATGTGTGTTTCCATTAGGACTGCCACAAGCCCTGGTGCAGTAATGAGGAGGCAGTGCATGGAGAGCTTGCTGGATTAAAGACAGGCAGGCGACTGTGACCCCGCTCGTGTCGCTGCCATTCAGTAATGCGTTTCACTCAGTGACTGAGGGAATTCAATCAGATCCAGAAGAAAGCACAAAGACTCCACTGCCCTTTCTGACCCGCGCACACACCCTTGTGCTGTTGCATATTCACTGACGCCCATGGGATATTCCCACTTGAGTTGTTCACACAAGTCTACATGGTTGGTGAAACAGCAGATGACTGCAGTTAGACATTAAGGGCCAGATTTACTAACAGCTGTCGCCAGCAAAAACCCTCTTCGCTTTAAAAAACTACTGTCAGGATTTACTAAAGACAATCAGTGAAATATTAACGCTGAAAATGCGAGGACATGGTTATTTTTGCGGCTGACCTTATTGCATATGCATTTGTAGGAGTTTCCCTTTCAGATGCTAAATTTGTGGGAGGAGAGTATTTAAATAAATCACGCAAGGTTTGCACTAGTCAATTTACTGGTGTTTGTGCCATTTTTTTATTGCAACAAAAAGCATGTCTTAAACCAGACACTAATCTGCACTGCTCTTGGTAGATTGTGTTGGTCATTATGGAAATGATCCGGCTGCGTCTGTCTTATTTACTTTGCCCGTCGTAAGTAGATCACGAGCAGAAATTTCTACTCCCATTGGCGCTTTTTTGGAATTGCGCTCTCATGCTAATTTGCCCTGTTTATTAAATCTGCCTCTAAAAGTGGTGTAATTTTTTTAACATGCAATCACAACTGCAAGTAAGCCTATTATTGACCCCGTAAAGCATAAACGCTATGGCGCTATCAAAACATTGCTCTTTTTGTTTGAGAACCCTGACATAGCAACAGTTCAACCAATCCCGTGAGTTTGGGGCGGGGCTCTCTCTTTGACCGACCAATGGCAGGTGTCTGGGGAAACCTCTTTGGAAACTATCAGTTTTTTTTGCTGTTTTATTTGGCAACAGTTGTGGAGTAGAAATAACACACTTCGCTGATTCAAGCGAAAATGAAGGGCAAACTGATGAGACGTAATTCTGAACAAAATCAGGCCAAAAACTATATTTATTTTGTAGTTTGTTTCGGGAGTTCAAAACAGCTTGCCAACGTGAATTTTCTGTAAAAGATTTCTCCGGTTGGTAAACGCCTTCGAACTACCATTGGTCTGTGGCAATAACATAGAGGCTCCGCCTTCTTTGACATGGAAATCATCTCCAGTTCATTTCTTCTGTTCAGTTCGTCAAGGTCAGACACGAGTAAAAAATGAACACGCTTTATAGTAGAAGTTAAAGTTGTAATTCTATTCATCTAAACTTCCAGCAGCGTGAGTGACATCATGATGTTCGCTCACATAATTTCAAACTTCTTTTTGCCCCTAAGCGAATAGCGAAAAAAAAAACTTTGTTGTGCGTATATTTGGGCTTTAAGTAAGCCATTAATAGGTTAATGCCCCTGTAAAATGTAAACACTGTGATGCTATCAAAACATTGCTGTTTGTTTGAGAACCCTGTTACCTGGCAACAGCTCAGCCAATGGTGTCAGTTTGGGGCGGGTTTCCCTGTTTGACTGACCAATGGCAGGTGTCTTTGAAAACCTGTTTGAAAACAATCGGTGTGTTCGACTTGAAGAGGCGCTGTGCAGAGCGATCGGTGAATGACATCAAAGTACGATCTTCATCAACAATCTCTTTTTTTGCTATTTTGTTTTACCGACTGTAGTGGAGTAGAAATAACACACTACACAGTTAAGGTCTTTAGCACCTTTAGGTTTCCAGTTTGAACCAGTCTGACCCAAACTTAGCCTCAGAGATAGAAATCGACATTTGCCGTAGAGAAATATTTCCTCATGAAAATTTAAAATCCATATCAAGGCTTTCGATCCAGAATGTACCAAGGAGACCCTGGAGATCTACTGGCAAATGTTTACCAAGGAATATTTGCATTTTAAAAAACATATTTCAGATGTAGTTTTTATAATATAATTATTATAATCAGATATAGTAAATAGCTATTTGTATACTACACTACACATAGTTAGTGTTTTTTACGCTAATGTGCCAAAACATACCATGGTATTACATTGGTTTTCTGGATATGGTAGTATTCTCTGAAGTACCTTAGAAGCATGTATATGCCATTTTATATATATCTTGACTGTAAGGTAATCAGTCAGTAATATGCTATTATTAGCACTGTCTGAAACCAATACTTACATTCTTTGTTTCTTAAAATAGCCTCAGCCTTAAATATTCCTTCAGATCCCAAGATCCCCACATTATCAATATCTGGTCTACAGATATCTCTTTAACTCTGAAAGGAGTAGGAGATTACATCGTTCATATATTTTATGTCTTTGGTTCTTTGGGCCCTGCCAGAGAATTGGTCCATAAAGGTAAATCCATGAAAATCTGGCCTCCCCGAGAGCAGCTTCACAGTAACTTATTCATTACACTGTTGCATGAACTGGATCGATACAGGAAGCCAAGCAGCAATTTAGCCCCCCGCTCAGCAAACAAGTCCACTGACAAATGTTTCATAGCCCCTCTATCTTATACTTATCATATTATATGCGTACGTACCTCTTCCTCAAGAAGGAGGGTGTTGTGCTATGGCCATTACTTATGACATCTATAATCCTGTTCACACTGACAGTAATGAAATTTCTGGAGGTCGCTTACTTGCTACTAGACGCTTGTCTGCATTATCCAACTGTATCAGTTGGTGAATCCCATTGGTGGTCATTTACATAAAGATAGAGCTTGTATCAGCAACAGCTGCTGTAATTCTTGACACCAGAAATTGTCAACTCTCGTGGAAAGTTGACATCCAATTGTTTTTATGTTGCAAATTGCTTTCACTATCAACGCCTTTCAAAGCAATAGTTCACCATAAAATTTGAATTGTTGTCGTTCCAAACTAGTACATTGTGACTCACTTTAAAGGGATTGTTCACCCAAAAAATGTTTCTGAGTTTCTTTCTTCTGTTGAACACAAAGGAATATATTTTAAAGAATGTTGGTAACCAGACAGTTGAAGGCACCTATTGACTTCCATAGTAGGAAAAACAATATTATTTAAGCCAATGGGTGCCATCAACTGTCTGGTTACCAACATTCTTTAAAATATCTTCTATGTGTGAACCGTCTTATATACTATTCAGTGCTTCACACTCCAGTACAGTAGATGGCGGAAATGTTTCGTTTCTTCTAATTTTTACATGGCTGTTTGCAAACCAATGTGAAAGGTGCATTTTCACCACCTACTGGACTGGAGTGCCAAGCGCTTAGATTGCACACAATTGTACAGTCATTTGGGTTTGAAAGATCATAGGGGTAATGAAGGGTAAGGGTAGTTCATGTACCAAGAAGGTTTGATTCGAAGGCTAAATATGACGAGGAATTCAGTTTTATTTCTCAAGAGAATGAAACCTATCATACACCCGGTGCAATGCAGCACCAGACGTGACGTAAAGTGTTTTTTTGCTAGTTTCAGCCCGACGCAGTTATCATTTTCCCGTTCTTTGCCACGGTGTTTAAATAGCAAATGCCTTTGTGTGCCCATGGGCTACTGGTCTGAAAACGAGGTGTGTTGGTGCGTTGCTATTTTTAGGGAAACTGAAATAGACTGCTAACCTGGCCCTAGCCAGATGAATTTCGCTCCGCCTAGCTTCACTCACATCCATCTGGAATCTCTTCCATTGAGAGTGATTTCTCCAACCAACTTTATGGTTTAGCCAATCAGGACGCAGGGCGGGAGTTTCATAGATGTGACGTAGTGGAGAAGCGACCGTGAGACTGTTTTGATTCAGACAACAATGGCGGCTCGCATCGAGGAAGCAAGCGTTAACATTGATGCTGCTATTTCATCCGTGTTGTCCAATCTACCTAATATTGTTTCATTAAAAGAACATCAGAGAACGGCTCTTAAGGCTTTTGTTGGTGGAAACGATGTTTTCGCCCTTCTCCCGACCGGATTTGGCAAGAGCTTGATCTACCAAATGGCTCCTCTGGTAGTTAAGGAAATGGGCCAATGTTAAACCGAGTTCTGTAAGTCGTTCGTCTATACTTTTTTGGTTGGCTTCTTTGTTAAAAATAAGTTTGCTGTGCACAATGTTGCCTTTTATCCGCACATTTTCATGGCACAGACGGCATTGATCATTTACCGACATTGCGCTGACTGCACTGCTGCTATATACCAAAGATGTCGGCTGTTCTGTTTTATTTTTTCCTGCGTCGCTCTCGTCAGCGTCACGGGTTGGCTTCGGTGTGAGTGGTTGAAATAGCACGTCGATAAAGATTACAGACAAGTGGCTTATCCAATCATATGCAAGGATTTTTGATAAGGCCCAGCCTTCTGAAACGCCATTTCAATGGATCGGTTCCAGATGGATGAGTGAAGCTAGGCGGAGCGAAATTCATCTGGCTAGGGCCAGGTTAATAGACTGCACCATTGACCAACTGAAACCTGGTCTAAAGTCAATGGCGCAATATTTTTTTTGTTAATTAAAGAGCACGTTAGTAATATGTGCCTATAGGCGGGTCCACAACGCGAGTACTCTTTGTCAAGCTTTGTTCTGCTTGCTTTAACCTCGCGTACGAGCAGATCCGTTTCCTCGCTAGAGAAGCGTTCAGTTTTTCCGCTAAATTCCGTCGAGTAAATAGCGAATCTGCCATGGCGCGAGCACAACTCTCTTTTAAAGGGAATGGGAGATGAGACTGATAGGTTTATTGCACGTTACGCCCAAAACACACCCATTACTCATTAAGAGAATAGTGACAACCCCTTTAGACCATGCGCCGGGTGCGCCGACCATTTTTCCCGTTGTTAAACTAGCAAAAGTGGATTCGGACTCGCGTTAAGTGCACTTGCGCCGTGCACTGTTTAGACCATGCGCTTAGATCGTTAAAATAGGGCCCTAAGTCTTCGAGACCATGTCATGGTGAAGCTCTAAAGGCATGTTGATATGACTAGGGCTGGCAACACTATTCCATGATAGACACAACTGCATGGATGGCCACACAGTGCTTACGTTCACGATTCACTGAAAAGACTTATAATAGCAGATGGTGAGTGGGCGACTGTCATACACTCAATGCTTCATATCGACAAAGAATTGATAGTCTTTCGGTGTGCAGCCGAGTGTAACGTCGTCACACCACCGTGGCCATGCTTAGAGCAAATACTGCTGGCTCTCCACTCGTACCCCTCTGGGAGAAAATGGGCTTGTGCTAACGTGACCAAGTTTCCATGTTTCCCGTTGGTCCCATACAGCTGTGCTGGATCTGCGTGCATATATCCATGTTAATGCTTCCCTCAGGCCTTCAGTGAAGTCCATTTCGTCCTTGCATTTCCTTCAGCTGGTAAATAAATCCTTTGTTCTTCTATTGCTTTGTTCTTCTTGTCATAATTATTTATGATACAGCACAGTTTTTACCCGTAAGTCTGTCATTTTGCTTACTACCTGGACCAGTAGAGACTGCTGCACAGCGACAAATCACTTGGGCAATTACTTTTTCGGCAAAAGGGATTGTAGAAACATTTTTAAAATAATGCTGTGTGGTTTCGGCGGTTTACATTTCCTTTTGACTGTGATGTCTTGTCCACTTTGCAGTTTACTTTGACTCTGAATGAAGAGTCTGTCTAGCCAACATGTAAAGCAACTGACACAACTTTTTGTTGTTTTTGCATCCTGTTAAGGTCAGGTTGCAGTACAGAAGATTTAGCAGATAGGCTTATATGTAATCAGAATGTATGTCTACCCAAAATCCTGATTATTTTTAATTATATAATTATATAAAGTCAACTAAAGTTCATTGGCGGCTCCCATGTGTAAACTGTCCATTGGCATTTTTTTTTTAATTATAAAATGTAATTTAAATAATGCATTTAAAAATGAGTTATAAGTGTATTATATGTTGTTACATTATCTAACATTTTAAACATTAATTAAAAAGTCAGTCTATATACAGTTATTTATTAACTTATTATTGAATTATTTCAACTTTTCAAACATGGATTACATACGTTTTAAAATGTCTATAAATCTGTAGTGACTGTTTACTGTTTATACTGTATGTCTATTTAGTTGTCAATATGAAAAATCATTTATTTATTGACATTTTTATTTTTTAAATAATATATTGATAACTGATTTCTTCCTTGTATTTTTAAGTAGCGTTCCTAGTCCTGCATAGTTTACCTTTTTTTTTTAAGTGGCTCAAATAAAGCGCAAATATTTTGCTGAGCCCCAGAAGTTGACTAAAGCCAGCCTCATATTTCACAGTATGCATCAGATAGTCAGAGAATAGGGTGATCCATATGATGTGGACAGTATTCCTCCTTTACATTCTACTGTAAGTTAGTTAGTTTCTTTTTAGTTAGTTGCACTCCTCCTAGTGTTCTATTGTAAATCTCATGTCTCATGAGTCTTTTCACATTTGTGTGCACAAAAAGCTGTGTTTTGTGTTAAAAGCTCTTGAGTCTTTTAGCTTGTTCACTTTAATGCATGCACAAACTTGACTTCGGGTCTGTATTAAAAGAGCGCATCTGATATGATAGTGTCAGAAGAGCGGGGACCTTAAATATGCAGAATTACACTACATTAATAATTCATTTGTTCCACAGCCTTTACCCTATTAAAGATTGAAAAGGATCATCTTGATTAAAACTTTATCCTCTATAATCAGTAAGATACAAACTGACTTTGTATCCATCTAGCTCTGTCTTACTCATTCTATCCATGAAATATGAAGCATGAAATTGTTGCACTTTTATAATTAATCATTAATTCAGCTCCAGTGATCAAAATGTAGATGCAAAAGATTTGTGTTGGTGTTTATACAATGGCAACAGTTCTTCTAACCCTGGTTGATGGAGTGTGTAGCTTTTTCATGAAGACACATCATGGTCATATTCCAGTATGAAAATGTCAAGATTCATCAGGCTCAAACTTAACCTGACTCCGCCAGATGGATTTGCTCCGCATATCCATCTGGAAACCTTCCGTTGAAGTAGTTTTGGTAAGGGGCGAAAATACTGGTTAGCTGATTGGCCTATGTTGGTGATAGACGGGCCAAATCAACCAATCAGATCAACGAAGCATATGACGTACTAACAGAGCGTATCTTTTCCTCTGAGAAAAGCCTCCAGAGCAGTGTTTTGCTCTTCTTTCAGTGAAGAAATACTCTGTAATTCCGATAAAACTTGCTCGATAGCCACGCTGATGCTAGTTTCATCCGCTGAAGCCGACATGTTCTTTAGACTGAACTGTCGCGCTTCTCGTTGCGTCACACCTCAACCCGCCTCAAAGCCAACGCTGATTGGACGTTCGTTTGGTGAACTGCTCCCAAATTTTCTTTAACGGAAAGTATCCAGACTGATCTGCGAGTGAAACCTTGAAAGCTCGCGAGATCAGGATGGTCTCACGAGGCTAGCTCAAACTGTGAAAGCATGAAGAATCATTTCCACATACGAATCCAGAGCTTAACTTCATTGAAAGTCTTTGGGATGTGCTGGAGACTTTAGAGAGAGCTGGACTCTTGCATTCTCAATACAAGATCTTCACCAAAAATTGATGCACCTCTTGATGGAAATAACATCACATTATCCATTCCCATCAAGAGGTGCATAATATGACCATGATGTGTCTTCCTACATTGTTGTGTAAGAAATGAAAAGCTACACACTCCATCAATTATGATTAGAAGAACTGCTGCCAAACATATTACATGCTAGAAAGATAATAATCACTGCAGAAGTGATCCAATCATAGACTCTTAAGTATTTGCCTATTTAAATCCAAACAGCGACTTTTTTTGTTGTTGGCCAGGCTGTATAAATGATTACAGATGGTAACTTTGCAATAAATAGTGTTGTGACACAAACATTCAGGTTCATAAATGAAGTGCATGTTAACAGCCAAACAAATCAGCATTTGAATCCTAATGCTTTGTGTACAAAGTCTCAGATGTGCCTAAACATTAAATGCTTGTGATGTTCCCTCACCAACATTAGCATTGTTTTCCATTACAGTCAGCCTGTGACAGTACTGAACATCAGATTCACCCCTTTTCAAAAGCGGCACACATTTTATTCCTATTTTAGGCGAGCCGGCAGGTGCATTGAAGAAGCCGTACTCTCAAGCTCTTCTGTTGATAGAGGTGCTTCCCCACTTTTATGACAGAGATCTTAATAATTCAGTGACTCTTTCTACGCCTGTAGACTTCCCTCTGAGCTGGAATTTTAATTTGATCTCCCCAAAGTTTTTTCTTCCCATCATCCGAGGCACTTTCCTTTTAATTAGGTTCATTATTGTCTCATGAATCCGGTCTCTTTTATTTGTACCCCCCTGATGTGGATGGGGAACACGTATCGGAGCAGAGTGCAGAGTATTAGGTTTGTGTGTTTCTTTGTGCCAGACTGGTTGAGATGAACACCAGCAGTTCTGAGTAATTCATAAGTAGACTAGAGTGGGGTAATCTCGCAAACTGGCCATTTGTATCATACAGTATATTTAGAAATGTCCCATTATACACAATTTCCTGTGGTTTATAGATGCACAAGAGCAACAGTGATAAGCGTTTATTTAAGATAAAAAGTGCCCCTATTGTGCCATTTTAAATGTTCCTAATTGTGTCAACTTTACATGCATCCAAAGGTCTACAAACACTTGAATTTTCTCATAATCTACACTGCAGCATCAGCTCTTTTCTCACTGTGTCTGAAACGGTTCGATAAAGGATTCAGGCTCTCTAAACTCCTCCTTTCCGAGAGCCGACTCTGCTCTGATTGGTCAGATGCCCCACTCTGTTTTGATTGGTCGACCACTTACAGTGCGTGTTGGAAACCAAACTGCCATTATCTTATCTAAATTTCAACTCTGGATCCTTTTCAGCACTTATACACAGTGATACAAACAGTAACGATGGCGTTGGTTTTATCGTATCGATTCCAGCGCGAGTCCTCATCCTGTGCAGTGGGGTAAAGTGTGCCAGACGATTCGGGGTAAGATGTGTCAGTGGGAAATGCAGGAATACTACCAGTATTAGAACTCTCATTAGAAATACTACTAAATATTACTACTATGAATTCTATTAGGAGATGTTGAACAATGTTTTACTACTATTACATATTCTAACTCTAAGGACATATTTTAACAATTTTAAGCGCATGGTCTAAAGCGCGCGGCGCAAGTGCACTTAGCGCGTGTCCGAAGTTTAACGACGGGAAAATGGTCGGTGCTGATACTGAACGCTTCTCTAGAGAGTAAACGGATCTGCTCGTGCGCGAGGTTAAAGACCATCTACGGGACTGCACCATATCTTTATGTTCACAATAATATCCTTTTATTTTTAATATTTGGCATGTTTGTGGGCTGCTGCGTGTGTAATAAGCAGATTGGACGAGCGTTGTTTTTTTTTTTTGGTCAATGGCTCAGTTTATTTCAGTTTCCTTAAAATAGCACCGGTCCAACAATGCGCCTGAACACTTCTGCTTTTCAGACCAGCAGCCCATGGGCGCACAGATGGGTGCAAATGCATTTGCTATTTAAAGCAACACTAAGTAAGATTTTTTACCTTAAAATAATGTTTCCAAAATCTTTTCAGTGGTTCATTAAGTGGTAACAGGGTGAAAGGCACTTCTGGATTGGCTTTGCGGTCCTATATCTGATATATCCACGCTATGTAAGATTGCCAGATCGGGTCGCGTTTTTGTAGTTCTAATGACACATTAGAAAACTACAAATTTGACTTGCTTTACGCCAAGCGTTACAATAGTCATTATTTTGTTTTTCTTCGTTTCTGAGTCGCAATACATCATACTTTCATGAATTCATACAACATACTCTACCTTGTCTGTGGACATTGTTGATTCCAAAGCCGGCGCTGGATAAACAGCGAGCGTGCGCGTGCGACAGTAGGATGTGCTAGGCTAAATTATTTACCACAGCAGTAATGGACAATTCCGCTTCCAACCTGTAGGGCGACCGCAGAGGAAAAGTTACTTGGTGTTGCATGCTTTAAACACCGTGGCACAGGACGAGAAAATGATAACCGCGTCAGGCTGAAACTAGCAAAAAACACTTGTCGCGCCTGGCGCTGCATTGCGCCGAGTGTATACGTCTTTTTCTGGATGGTTCATGAAAATATGTACCAAAATAAGAATGCAATTGTGCATTACAAATAGTTGAATATTCTCTCTCATCTTCCTCAAAGCTCAGCTTATGTAACAGGGATGGTCTAGTTCAAGACTTTCATGAGGACTATTGTTCTCCTCTGAGAAGTGAAGTCCTGCCCTATCTGTGTTTATGTAACATTCAACCAAACATGACCTCCCGAGTATCCTTGAAATAGCCCTTATCCGGCCACACGTCTGGTTCCGCGACGCGTAGAACACGAGCTGCTCTCCGTAAGCCTCCTCTTTGTCAGGTATGATTAGAAAATAAATTAGTTGTTGGATTAATACAGACAAGAGGTTTTTCTGCTGCGGGTCTGGATGCAGAAGTCTGGGACTATTAATGGAATGCAAATTGATTTCTTCAGTTCTTCGGTCCTTCCGTGCTGGTGGAGAGAAATGCTGTCATGCCTTTGATGAAAAGAATGTCTTCTTGTTTCTTTCATAGTCTGTCTTTTCATCAGAGGCCATGAAAGTCAAAAGCTAAATCCTCTTAGTGAGCAATCCTAGTTGTGGCATTGCGTTTATTGAGGAGTGACTGAAGGCGGGATGTCAGTAGTGACGTTAATCCACTGTGAATAAATCTGAGCATTTCACAATAGTTTTTTTTTAGTCATAAATATATTATGCTTGTTATGTACTGTAATCTTATGCATTATACAAAGATCATCTGTAAATGGGTAAAAGACATGGAATACTTTTGGAAAACTGACATGTCGTGTTATGTTGTTCTCCATCTAATATTTAATTTATTTATTTATTTAAATTATTTAAAAAAAAAAATTCATAACAGCATTTTGTGAAGTACTTTTTTTATTAAATTGGGAACACTTTACAGTACAATAAGGTTCCATTTGTTAACACTAATCAGTTATGAAATAACAATGAAAAATACTTTTACTAAAGCATTTATTAATCTTAATTTCAACATTTACTAATGCATTATTAAAAGTCAAAAGTTATTTCTGTTAGTTAATGAATCTAAGCTAACATGAACTAACAATAAACAGTTGTATTTTTTAACGAAATTTAACAAAGATTCATGAAAACCATAACATGTATATTAGTTATAGTATTTATGAATCTTTGTTAACATTAGTTAATGCATTATCTAACATTATCTAATAGGACTTAAAAGATTAAGTGTTACTACTAAATTAAATACAATTATTATTTTAAAAATAATTACTACTATAATGTACTCCGTTTATGACCTCATATTGATTGAGAGACTATGTGGAATACTTTAAAAATATATATCATATTACCTTTTTTTTTTTAAATGAATTAGTGATGGTAGAAAAGGTGATTAAATGATGAACCATTTACTATTAATTATGTATAATTGTAATTTATGTCAGTTCGTCACCATTACTGAACCAAAAGCGCAGTGTATTCTGAGATTCTCTGGATAAAGCTGCCTTATACACTTCGGGAAGGATTCAGATCCTGCTGCACACGCTGGTTTGGAGAGAACAATCAAATGCGCTTTCCCTTTTAGCCTAAAATCTGGCTGTTTTCCTGTTTTTCCCCATCATTGGGCAATATTTTTTTTTTTTTTTTTTTGTAGTTTGAGTTTTTTGTTGTGTGCAGACTCATATAATGGAGAAAACTTGCACATTGAATAAAACATTATCTCTTATTTTCCACGGGAAGTCACTTTGTTTGAGTGCTGGCGCTGTTAGCATGTTCACAGCTCTCCTTGGTTAAAATCATTAGCAGCCCATTGACTGGATGTTCTGTCTGCTCCTCTCCTCCGTTCTAAGAGCTTTAACCAGTAGGGAGTGTTTCATGTTTCATCATTACAGCCTTACTGAAAATCAGCTGATTGTCATGGGATTTTCTAGATGCACTTCCATGAAGGAAACTTTACTCCTGTATGTCTAGTTGCTCATTTAAGTTACTTGAAGTCAAGTCAAGTCACCTTCGTTTATAGCGCTTTTAACAATATAGACTGTTTCAAAGCTGCTTTACAGTGATAATAGGAGATTAAAGTAGCAGAGATTGTTTTGGCTTTACAGCAGCTCTAGAATAAAGTTATTGTCCAGCTAAGTTAGTTTTTGATTGATTCACTTCCGTTGTAAAGATCATTAGTTATTAACTTAGGGGCCTAACACGACACCGCTCTAACAGAAAACCCTCGAGAACGCAAACCTTGAAATAGAGTCCAAGGTGCAAGCCTTTTTTTTTTTTTTTGCCGGAATCTAGTTATTTTACTTTATAAAGTTTTAATTATGGATATTTTTCTTGCACAAACTTATCACTTCACTTCAGAAGGCCTTTATTAACCCCCCGGAGCAGTGTGGAGTTTGTTTATGATGGATAGATGCACTTTTATGATGGATAGATGCACTTTTATGATGGACAGATGCACTTTTATGATGGATAGATGCACTTTTATGATGGACAGATGCACTTTTATGATGGATAGATGCACTTTTGTGATGGATAGATGCACTTTTATGATGGATAGATGCACTTTTATGATGGACAGATGCACTTTTATGATGGATAGATGCATTTTTATGATGGATAGATGCACTTTTGTGATGGATAGATGCACTTTTATGATGGATAGATGCACTTTTATGATGGACAGATGCACTTTTATGATGGATAGATGCACTTTTGTGATGGATAGATGCACTTTTGTGATGGATAGATGCACTTTTATCATGGATGGATGCACTTTTATGATGGATAGATGCACTTGTGATGGATAGATGCACTTTTATGATGGATAGATGCACTTTTATGATGGATAGATGCACTTTTATGATGGATAGATGCACTTATGATGGAGATGCACTTTTATGATGGATAGATGCACTTATGACGGATAGATGCACTTTTATGATGGATAGATGCACTTTTATGATGGATAGATGCACTTTTATGATGGATAGATGCACTTTTTATTATAGACTTCAAAACAGAAACAGCCATTCACTGCCATTATAAAGCTTGGAAGAGCCAGGACATATATAACTCCGAATGTATTCGTCTGAAAGAAGAATGTCATATACACCTAGGATGACTTGAGGGTGAGTAAATCATTGGCTAATGTTCATTTTTTGGGTGAACTATCCCTTTACGCTTCTACAGAACCTTTTCGTCTAAGAGGGTGTGATGATACCACCATGTTTTATAGAAATAAACAGGGCTTGAGATGAGCTTTAGTTCTTATGCGGACTATTTTCTCAGTTAATTTAATCAGATGTTCGGTCCCAGTTTACAACTGACATACACTTATGAGAATGGTAGTAGAAAAAAAAAAAAAAAGTTTGGATAAAAAAACAACTAAAAACAAATATAAGATGTAAATTTATGCAAATTTGGTAGTGGGACTGAATCATTATTTTTCAAACGGGACCACGGAGGCCCCTAAACCAAATCCATTAAAATGAATTAGCAGCAGACTTAGCTGCAAAATAAAAATATGAAAATGAATAAAGGAAAAGCATACTTTTACCTCTGTCTTTAGATGTCTAACAAAAGCTGTCGTGGTTTTAAAGCTCGGAACAGAAAAGTCATGCTGTGCCTGTCCTGTGTCTCTTAAATTGCACCATGTAGTCAGGCACTGTCTTGGAAAACTGCTCCCAATTACTGGATGGAGAGGCAAAGGCCATGCTGTAACCCTGGTATTACAGCTCCTCACAGTGACAGAACCTGCTAGCCTAGTAGACATGGAAAAACACTGCTCACTGTCACCATGGCCTTTAGCTTTCCACTGTGCTCTGAGGACGTGAAGCGTGCTTTTTTTCTTTAGCATATATTTCTTTGTGGCTTTCTATTCACATCCACTGTCAGCACAACTGGTATGCTGAAAGAAAACATGTTTTAAACATGAAATAACAATCTCTTTTTGATCCTTTAATGCAGCCAAATGCACACGGCAATGAAAGGGTTAAAGTAAACCATCAAGAAACTGTAACGGACACACACACGTCATAATATCAAAAATGATAATTCTTCTTTTTTATGGAATATTGCAGTATACATTCTAAATTATTTATGCATGCACATCATTATTTTTAAAATTCATGTGCACTCGTAATCTTTAATCAAAAAAATAACTTCACCCACTCTTGCAGCATCTCTTCTCTTCTCTGATGACGAGGGCGGGGCTATTACCTGTCACTCACATGAGATCAGCCAATAGCAAACCACAACCATCCAACCAATTCCCCACAGACACAATCAAGCCCCACCCTACATCTGTTCTTGTTCCAGAAGCGTTTCACTCAGATGTCCGTCACAATAGGAAAGAAAAGACTATCGCAGCTTCTTTTTAAAGCATACACAGAATCTGCACAATTTGTCCACCTTTTGTGCTGACGTGAGTGGAAACATGTGAAATTTGGTCAAATGGATTGAAATATGATAAAACGTGATAAATTAAGCCTAGTATAGTATAGCAAAAAGCATGATCAAATTAGCATTACCCAGAATATTTAAAGGGATTGTTCCCCAAAAATTAAGAAAATAAAGACCTTCATGTCTTTCCAAACCCATAACACTTTTTTTTTCCTTTCATGAAAAGAATTTGAAGAACTGGTCAGTCAGTTGCATCAAATGGGCACTGAGACTTTTAAAAGGTTAATTCACCCCACAATCAATTACTCACACTAATGTTGTTCCAAACACAACATATTTGGTAGTCATTTTGTAGTAGTAAATTTAGACTTTAAATTGCAAAAAGTACGTAAAATCACCATAAGTGTATCATAAAAGTGGTCCATACAACTCAGGCACTATATTCAAAGTCTTCTGAAATCTCATAAGAGCTTCAGAAATTTGAATCATTTGTCACTAAGTCATTAAGCTGAATTCAGGAACCGAATCAGTATGATTTGTTACAATTTAAACTTCTGCCAGATCAACTGATCCATTGAACGAATCCAAATTTAAAAACAAAAGTCCACAAATCAGACCTCTCTACTTCTCTCATGAGGTGGATGTCAAGATTTGTAGCACTTGACTTGTATGGACTATTTTTATGATGCGTTTGCGTGCTTTTTGAAGCTTGAAAACCACAGTCTCCCTTCATTGCTATTTTTATGATTGCACGGAGAAGAGTGACTGTATCATTTTTACCAATCCTCCTTTTGTGTTCCACGCAAGAATGTCAAACGGCTTTGGAAAGTTGTCTAGTTCGGCCCACCGATCACAAAAGCTTGCAGGATGTCACCTTCATATTGGATAGAAAGGGTTTCTGGAAAGCGTGGAAGAAGGACAGTTTTCAATTACAGCTGTGAAAGGATAGCGAAGGCTAAATCTGTTCACTTCTATACTATTAGAAGTTATGTATATCTGCACATTAAAACTGTGGGCTGAAGTTATGTATATCTGCACATTAAAACTGGGCTGAAAATGAGCAAGCCAGTGTTTAATTGATCACATTACCGAGGCTGTTTAATGAATCTCTTTGGCTTCATGGGAGTTTTGCACTGGGTTTTATTAACATCCCTAATTAAAGGTTGGGAAAAAGCAGCTGACAGTCTTTTAAGTGTAAAATATCTATTAAAAAAAAACATGTACACGTGCTAATATTAAACACAAAATAGATGTTCGTCTGACTATAAAAATAATTGTTTAAAGAATCTTATTTTTTGGTACCATTAGCTCAAACTCTGGCAAATGAATCAAGAAAATATATTGCACGTCCAGTTTTGACAAAAGAAAGAAGAGATGAGGTTTCTGTCTTCTCTTGCACGGAGAAGTTGTTTCGAGTTTCGTTTGATAAAACTAATCCTCATTCAATGTCAAATGAATTGTGGTTTCTGCAATTTGATCATAAACAGCTAACAAACGTCTGCTCCGAGACGCTCTCCCGCTGTCTCTCAGGTTCAGTTCTTCTTCTGTCACTCAGAATAGATTTCATATCTGTGCTGTTGTTGTGTTTTTCTCTCTTATGTGCCTCGTTGCAGTTTGTCACACACACACACCTTTCCATCCGCGGCAAAGCCTGTATGAATAACTGCACCTGCCGACTCCCACACCAAATTTTGCCAGGCAATAAAACAGAGTCAGCTCCAATAAAATGGAATTGTTGTGTGTGTTTGGATCACTGTTCGCCTTCTGTGGCCACTGAATTATTGAACACCTGTGTGTTCACTGGAAATGTCAGCTGTTCTTTTTACCAAGGCAGACAGAGCCGAAGAGACAGAGGAAGCTATGCATAAAGCATAAACCTCAATGAAAATAACATGCTAGCTCACAATCTATCATCTTAATTGATTCATTAAATATTTTTGAATTATTGAAGTGTAAAATAATGGCGGGGAAAAGGGATGTGATGGCCGATGTTCAACACGGTTGCTTTTCTTTTGGGTCTTGTTAGCTTTGTTAGCTACACACTGTCATGTCCTCCAGTGTAACTAGCCAAAAATAGTGACGCTACTAACTTCAGTTTTCATAATAATGTATCTTGTCCAGTAACAAGCTATATTTTCTGACAAGTAGCGACGTTGCATGACACATATTGTGGCATATCGGATTGTATTGCCCCTCCGGCTTTAGCTGAGAGAATATAACAAAATTGTCCTAAAATATCATGGTGATTCATTTTACATAATTGTGTCATTCGGTTGGTTCATGCAAATGAAATGGTTCACAAATGACTCTGAAGCCCTGAAGATGATGCATTGAGCTGCATCTACTTTGGTAGAATTATTTAGTTAAAGTCGCACTGTTTTCAGTTACATAAATGATGCTGTTTTATAGTTGTAGTTGCCAGATAAATTCTGCTCTGGTCATAAATCATATGGGGCCAGTTGTCAGAAAAGCTGTATCTCAATAAAAAAAGTGAAGGTCAAGTCAGAGGTCTTTACAAATATGCTGTTGCTTAAAACAAGTTAGCACTGATTTTGCTGAAAAGTTTAATAAGAATAGGCTTAATAAGGCACGTTCCATTCCAGCTTATACCTCATAATGTGACAACATGCCAATATCAGTGTTGTTTTAGTATTATTTAAATACTATTATAATATTTATTAATATTTTGAATTAGCTTTTGCATATATTTAGTTTAAGTTTTAATCATTTTGTTATTTATACATACAGTTGTAATTTAAATTATTCAACCCCCATTGCAAATCACGTACATTGGCAAAATGTACAGACTTTCAGCTGTTTGCAATGAACCAATCAAACATAAGTAATTGAAACACAACACATGTTTCAAGTTGTTTCCACAAATTCGACTGAAAATGCAACTTTTATTGACTTCTACAGTTTTAAAATAACTCAGCCCCTTCGTGGCAATCTTTAGTATTTAGTAGCTTTATTTTGCTTCTGCAAACGACATGAATAACCAGACACCAGCGTTTCTGAGGAATCTTAGTCCATTCCTCATGAGCAATGGTCTCCAGTTCAGGATTTGCGTGTTGCAATGGCATTCTGTAAATCTGACCAGAGATTTTCTGTGGGGTTCAAGTCAGGCGACTGTGATTAGATACCACTGTAGACTCTCCCCGGCTTCTTCTGCAACCAAGCCTTGGTGGAATTTAAAGGGGAAATGAAGCAGTCAATCAAGTTTACATGATTTACAAGATGGATTTCCACTATAATCAACAATTATATAAGAAACATGACCAATGTAAACAACATATAAAAGAAAGAAAAACCGTTATATCTTTCGCCGCCAGGGCGCCAGGGTTGGCTTTAGTTTAAAGGCTCTGGGCAGTGAATATCCCGACATCAAACTGTCTACACCACGGTGTTTTGACCGCGAACAACTTAAGTTTATTAGTACCAGACAAAAAGACGACGTCTAACTTTATATGTTAACAAACTGCACATGGAAACATTGTTCGCGATGTCTGCCATCATATTCCTGTCTCTTGTCAACACCATGTAAGTTACGTCGCTAACTCGAACAGCCGGTGGTGGTTTGGGCCGAAGAGCGGGTTGGCAACGCTACCTGGTGTCAGTGTGGCTGTTGTTCTGCGATGCCCACCGTGTCAGAGTCCATCTGCTGTCAAGAGGCTGATCTTGACCATGTATTGCGTGGTCAATCCTGCATCACCATGGCGTGCACATTTACAATGCTGTGCCGGGAGGTAGACGTGTTGGAAGTGGCAATGCTTTCCCTGAAGGATGTTAGAGCGGAGACACTTTTTCTAATATACACTCACCTAAAGGATTATTAGGAACACCATACTAATACTGAGTTTGACCCCCTTTCGCCTTCAGAACTGGCTTAAATTCTGCGTGGCATTGATTCAACAAGGTGCTGAAAGCATTCTTTAGAAATGTTGGCCCATATTGATTGGATAGCATCTTGCAGTTGATGGAGATTTGTGGGATGCACATCCAGGGCACGAAGCTCCTGTTCCACCACATCCCAAAGATGCTCTATTGGGTTGAGATCTGGTGACTGTGGGGGCCATTTTAGTACAGTGAACTCATTGTCATGTTCAAGAAACCAATTTGAAATGATTCGAGCTTTGTGACATGGTGCATTATCCTGCTGGAAGTAGCCATCAGAGGATGGGTACATGGTGGCCATAAAGGGATGGACATGGTCAGAAACAATGCTCAGGTAGGCCTTGGCATTTAAACGATGCCCAATTGGCACTAAGGGGCCTAAAGTGTGCCAAGAAAACATCCCCCACACCATTACACCACCACCACCAGCCTGCACAGTGGTAACAAGGCATGATGGATCCATGTTCTCATTCTGTTTACGCCAAATTCTGACTCTACCATCTGAATGTCTCAACAGAAATCGAGACTCATCAGACCAGGCAACATTTTTCCAGTCTTCAACTGTCCAATTTTGGTGAGCTCTTGCAAATTGTAGCCTCTTTTTCCTATTTGTAGTGGAGATGAGTGGTACCCGGTGGGGTCTTCTGCTGTTGTAGCCCATCCGCCTCAAGGTTGTGCGTGTTGTGGCTTCACAAATGCTTTGCTGCATACCTCGGTTGTAACAAGTGGTTATTTCAGTCAAAGTTGCTCTTCTATCAGCTTGAATCAGTCGGCCCATTCTCCTCTGAGCTCTAGCATCAACAAGGCCTTTTCGCCCACAGGACTGCCGCATACTGGATGTTTTTCCCTTTTCACACCATTCTTTGTAAACCCTAGAAATGGTTGTGCGTGAAAATCCCAGTAACTGAGCAGATTGTGAAATACTCAGACCGGCCCGTCTGGCACCAACAACCATGCTACGCTCAAAATTGCTTAAATCACCTTTCTTTCCCATTCTGACATTCAGTTTGGAGTTCAGGAGATTGTCTTGACCAGGACCACACCCCTAAATGCATTGAAGCAACTGCCATGTGATTGGTTGATTAGATAATTGCATTAATGAGAAATTGAACAGGTGTTACTAATAATCCTTTAGGTGAGTGTATGTAGCTACTACCAGTGCGAAAACATGGACGTTTCATTTCCCCTTTTACAAATACATGCTGACTTACATGGTGTTGACAAGAGACAGGAATATGATGGCAGACATCGCGAACAATGTTTCCAAGGGCAGTTTGTTAACATATAACGTTAGACGTGGTCTTTTTGTCTGGTACTAATAAACTTTGCTAAGTTAGCAAAACACTAGGGGTGTGACGGTTATTATATAACCGTGAGACCGACGGTTATAGTTGAACACCGTAATTAGAACTCTATAACCGCCAAAACCATGCTATTAAAATATTTTTTACAAACATTTTTTATCATAGAGAATGTTTAAATACTAATATCAGCTTAAGAGGGAAACGGAGGCTGCTACTGCTGGAGATGATTCGGGAGAGGTCTGTCTGTACTTTACCGATCAGAGCGCGCGCTGACACGGAGTAAAGCCTTGTTTAAACTCGACGCGTCCGCACGAGCGCGGCAAAAATGACGCGTTCGGTGCGCAAGACCGGCAAGACCCCATTTGGCTTGGCTGTGTGCACGGCTTTTTTTGTAACAGCGCGTGCGGCGCCGCGTCCGAGGATGACCGACTTCAAGCCGAATCTGCCCGAGCATGCACGTCTCACCGCACCGGCACGCAGTTTGCGCGTCCAAATTGCAAAGTTCATTCCAAAGTTTTTTCGTTAAGGTTTTGTTTACTGTGTGTGATTTTATTTAAAACAAAGCACGTTCATTGCAACGTTTGTTTGTTTGTTTTGTTTGTTAAGGATTTGTTTACTGTGTGATACATTTAATGGAAATGTATCAAAACCACGACGACGGTTATGTTACGAACCGTCACATTTGACTCACGTCATAACCGTCATCACCAATTCTGAAACCGGCACACCCCTACTAAACACTAAGTTAGCGTTAGATAGTTCATGCTTACAGCTGTTAGCTAATAATGACTGTACCTAACGTTATTTGTTCGCGGTCAAAACACCGTGCTGTAGACAGTTTGATGTCGGGATATTCACTGCCCAGAGCCTTTAAACTAAAGCCAACCAACCCCGTGACGTCACAGGTTACAATACTGCACAATGGTGGCGCCCTGGCGGCGAAAGATATAACGGTTTTTCTTTTTTCCTTTATATGTTTACATTTGTGATGTTTCTTATGTAATTGTTGATTATAGTGGAAATCCATCTTGTAAATCATGTAAACTTGATTGACTGCTTCATTTCCCCTTTAAGGTTGGTGGAATTGCCTGCGGATCCATAGGGCCAAAAAGTTCAATTTGTTTTGTTTCATCGCTACACAGAACAGAATCCCAAAATTTCTGTGGCTTTCTGTTGCCACCAAGTCTTGCTGCAGGTCTTTTGCTGTCACTCAAGTGTTTTTCTGAACCTGCCTTCTGAGAAATCTGATTGCAAACGTTGATAGCTTCCCTTTTCTGCCTCGTCCAGGTAGTGGAACCACTGTTCCTTTAACTTTGAACTTGCGAACTATGCTTCTTACGGTGTCTCTAGTAACATTTAGTGCCTTCGCTATCTTTCTTTTTGTATCCCGTTCCTAGTTTGTGAAGGGCAATGATATCTTCTCTTAACGTTTTGGACCATTTTTTTTTTACTTAGCCATATTTCTAACATGCAGTCAAACGTGACACTCAACAAACCCAGCCAGTTCAGATAGTTCACGTGTTCTAGCTCTAGCACACCTGGTGCCACTAAAGAACCCCTTGATTAGTTGCATCACGTGTGCTTTAGACACTTGTTTTGCAGATTTGTGCTGTTGTGAGGGATTCTCTTCAGGGGATGAATAATTTTGAGACTGCAGAAGTCATTAAAAGTTCAATTTTCAGTTGAATTTGGGGAAACCACTTGAATTCAATTACTTTTGTTTGATTTGTTCATTGCAAATAGCTGAAAGTCTGTAAATGTTTGTATATATACATACATTTTGGAGGGAATGTTTGTTTTTTAACCCTACTACAAGTTCAATTAAACCATCAAAATAAGAGGAAAATATTTAATATTTTTTTAAAACATGATGTATGAACAAAAAGCTAAAGCTAAAATATTTAGCTAACAAAATTATTTTGCAAAAAATTGTCAAACTACGTATTGCATTATTATCACAAATAAAACAATTGACTCCTAGCACAACTACGTAATATGCTTAAACAATCTTATATTTTAATAATATTTTAAATGAATAAAGGGCGAAAATATAAATTTTCCTAAGCCAGACATCACTTTTTGACCACTACTATATATATACACTCACCGGCCACTTTATTAGGTACCCCATGCTAGTAACGGGTTGGACCCCCTTTTGCCTTCAGAACTGCCTCAATTCTTCGTGGCATAGATTCAACAAGGTGCTGGAAGCATTCCTCAGGGAGTTTGGTCCATATTGACATGATGGCATCACACAGTTGCCGCAGATTTGTCGGCTGCACATCCATGATGCGAATCTCCCGTTCCACCACATCCCAAAGATGCTCTATTGGGTTGAGATCTGGTGACTGTGGAGGCCATTTTAGTACAGTGAACTCATTGTCATGTTCAAGAAACCAATTTGAAATGATTAGAGCTTTGTGACATGGTGGAAGTAGCCATCAGAGGATGGGTACATGGTGGCCATAAAGGGATGGACATGGTCAGAAACAATGCTCAGGTAGGCCGTGGCATTTAAACGATGCCCAATTGGCACTAAGGGGCCTAAAGTGTGCCAGGAAAACATCCCCCACACCATTACACCACCACCACCAGCCTGCACAGTGGTAACAAGGCATGATGGTTCCATGTTCTCATTCTGTTTACGCCAAATTCTGACTCTAACATCTGAATGTCTCAACAGAAATCGAGACTCATCAGACCAGGCAACATTTTTCCAGTCTTCAACTGTTCAATTTTGGTGAGCTCTTGCAAATTGTAGCCTCTTTTTCCTATTTGTAGTGGAGATGAGTGGTACCCGGTGGAGTCTTCTGCTGTTGTAGCCCATCCGCCTCAAGGTTGTGCGTGTTGTGGCTTCACAAATGCTTTGCTGCATACCTCGGTTGTAACGAGTGGTTATTTCAGTCACTGTTGCCCTTCTATCAGCTCGAACCAGTCTGGCCATTCTCCTCTGACCTCTGGCATCAACAAGGCATTTCCGCCCACAGGACTGCCGCTCACTGGATGTTTTTTCTTTTTCGGACCATTCTCTGTAAACCCTAGAGATGGTTGTGCGTGAAAATCCCAGTAGATTAGCAGTTTCTGAAATACTCAGACCAGCCCTTCTGGCACCAACTATAATGCCATGTTCAAAGTCACTCAAATCACCTTTCTTCCCCATACTGATGCTCGGTTTGAACTGCAGGAGATTGTCTTGACCATGTCTACATGCCTAAATGCACTGAGTTGCCGCCATGTGATTGGCTGCTTAGAAATTAAGTGTTAACGAGCAGTTGGACAGGTGTACCTAATAAAGTGGCCGGTGAGTGTATATATATATATATATATATATATATATATTTGATTCTGATTGGTCAATCGCACCATCCAGCGGTATGTTATTCCCGGATAACAATCGCTAAAAAACAGATAACACAGGCTCATCCGGGTTACTGAAGTCTTGAAACGCTTGCTAGGTAATAAAATATTAATACTCAGTCAAATCCATACTTTGTGTACAGTTATGCCATCCGTAATTGTCAACTCGCTCTCTCTTGTTTCATACAAACACAGCTGCTGCCATTTTGCGACTGTTTTGTACACTGTAATGGTTTATAAGATAACAAACCGGTAAGATTTTAAAACAGTTTCATCTCAAATCAATATCTCTTATCCCCATAATTATTTATGTGATCAAATGGTGTGTAGTAAGTGGTATGACTGTATACCGTATCCCTAGTTTGATCTTGCTGCGCTAGCAACTGCTCTCTCCGCGGAAGCTTTGTGTTTAAAGACCTAAAATATTTCGACTCTGTTCAATATTTACTTATTTGGCAAGTAGCGGTGTAATAAGCGGGATAATGTACATCCATTTACAATGTAATAAACCCCTTCAGGCTGATGCAAGACCGTCCACCCTGATGGGGTTTATTCTGCAATAACTACCGGCTGGATGTACATTACCCCTTACATACAGTATATGATTATTAAAAGTTTTAGCTAACAATAACTACACTGGTCAATAATAGCTAGTTTTTGTAAGTAGTGTGTAGTTTTTTTTAAAGAACATCTTGACTCCAGTTAAACTCCTAGCTTGGAGTTGCTTCCCAGATTAGCATTTTATTCCTTATATAATGCTGATGTGAGAGATAAAAAGGGAATTTTTTTTTTTTAAAGTATAAAACTTTAGTGTTGGATGAAAATCACTTCATCCAATTATCTGCTCTGGCTGTTTGGGATGCGTGAAAGCGTACATGTCCCAGTGGCAGCCGGTGATAGCCTAAAAAGTGTCAGGCTCTGCATTTGTGGATCTCTCACAGTAGATCTCTGGCTGTTAGACGGCGTCTGCGCGCCAGCCGACGGCTCCACAAGTTCACAGAAGCGCTTTCCACAGCATGTGTGGGTAGAAAACCGTCACGTTTCACAGACATATTCATAGCTGTCTTTTTTTACAGTGGTCTATTTATATCAGCGTTTTTTTGGTCTTTCTGGGATTTACGTTAATTGCTCTCCCTTTACCTCTGTCTTTGTTCCCACTAACTGTGGTTTGATTAATTATCTCTCCTCACACATCGCCAGGTATGATCATTCCTTATGTGTCAATCAGTTACGGATTAGCTTCCCCAGGGATCACACTCATCTGGAGGTTATTTTTAGCTTCTTCACAGTGAGGATTGAGAGAGGCTGTATTGATACAGAGATGCGGGGAGAACCGTGCATTTACGCGTTAACCTTTACACTATTAAAAATAAAGGTTACAAAAGGGGGTTTTCGCAACAATGCCATAACAGAACCATGTTAGGCTCCCCAAAGACTTTTTTCTCAGTGTGAAGAACATTTTAATAATCTAAAGACACCTTTTCTCCACTATAAAGAACCTTTTGTGGAATGGAAAGATTACATGGATGTTAAAGGTTCTTCATGGAAACGTCAATGCCAATAAAGAAACTTTATTTTTAAGAGTGTGAAGATAAAGATACAAGTTTATTTCCATTGAAACTGACATGCAGAAGCTGTTCTGTGTGTGTGTGTGTGTGTGTGTGTGTGTGTGTGTGTGTGTGTGTGTGTGTGTGTGTGTGTGAAAAAATAACTTTAGTGGATCTTGGACCTCTGAAAGACATGTATTTTATGATCTTTACATATTATTTGGGTACACGTTGAAACATGCAATATGGACGTAATGATAGCATCTAAAACATACAAGTATTTAGGTTTAGAAATGTAACAAAAACAATATAAAAAAAACTAGGGCTGTCAAACGATTAATCGTGATTAATCGCATCCAAAATAAAAGTTTGTGTTTACATAATATACACTCACCGGCCACTTTATTAGGTACACCTGTCCAACTGCTCGTTAACACTTAATTTCTAAGCAGCCAATCACATGGCGGCAACTCAGTGCATTTAGGCATGTAGACATGGTCAAGACAATCTCCTGCAGTTCAAACCGAGCATCAGTATGGGGAAGAAAGTTGATTTGAGTGACTTTGAACGTGGCATGATTGTTGGTGCCAGAAGGGCTGGTCTGAGTATTTCAGAAACTGCTAATCTACTGGGATTTTCATGCACAACCATCTCTAGGGTTTACAGAGAATGGTCCGAAAAAGAAAAAACATCCAGTGAGCGGCAGTTCTGTGGGCGGAAATGCCTTGTTGATGCCAGAGGTCAGAGGAGAATGGCCAGACTGGTTCGAGCTGATAGAAGGGCAACAGTGACTGAAATAACCACTCGTTACAACCGAGGTATGCAGCAAAGCATTTGTGAAGCCACAACGCGCACAACCTTGAGGCGGATGGGCTACAACAGCAGAAGACTCCACCGGGTACCACTCATCTCCACTACAAATAGGAAAAAGAGGCTACAATTTGCAAGAGCTCACCAAAATTGAACAGTTGAAGACTGGAAAAATGTTGCCTGGTCTGATGAGTCTCGATTTCTGTTGAGACATTCAGATGTTAGAGTCAGAATTTGGCGTAAACAGAATGAGAACATGGAACCATCATGCCTTGTTACCACTGTGCAGGCTGGTGGTGGTGGTGTAATGGTGTGGGGGATGTTTTCCTGGCACACTTTAGGCCCCTTAGTGCCAATTGGGCATCGTTTAAATGCCACGGCCTACCTGAGCATTGTTTCTGACCATGTCCATCCCTTTATGGCCACCATGTACCCATCCTCTGATGGCTACTTCCACCATGTCACAAAGCTCTAATCATTTCAAATTGGTTTCTTGAACATGACAATGAGTTCACTGTACTAAAATGGCCTCCACAGTCACCAGATCTCAACCCAATAGAGCATCTTTGGGATGTGGTGGAACGGGAGATTCGCATCATGGATGTGCAGCCGACAAATCTGCGGCAACTGTGTGATGCCATCATGTCAATATGGACCAAACTCCCTGAGGAATGCTTCCAGCACCTTGTTGAATCTATGCCACGAAGAATTGAGGCAGTTCTGAAGGCAAAAGGGGGTCCAACCCGTTACTAGCATGGGGTACCTAATA
>JARWKJ010000023.1:28329580-28697080 GCA_029959095.1 Rhinichthys osculus
CCTTTGTGTATTAGCATGTAGATACAATGTGTTATCCCACCGGTCACTATTGTTGCCCTTGACATGTTTGTAAGTTCTATGACCACATTAAACAAAGTTGAGTAATTGCAAATGCATATATCAATACTAGACACCTTAAACATGATGTGTACCAAAAATCTAAGTCCTATCTTTATGTTAACATGCTTTACTGATCTTTTCTTTGGAAGCTTTCTTGCTGCCATCCTCTTCTCTTGGCACAAACAGGAAATAAACAGCTCTGGTCATGTGACAATTTACAGTAAACATGTGACACTGCACATATTTCATTGAGACCCTTTATTATTTCAATATCTGTTGGAAATGCACTGATAGATCATTCAGTAACATTTTTATAGCCTTAGAAATGAAACATTTTTTTACGGTCACTATTGTGACCGGTGGGTTTGACAGCCCCAAAAAAAACATAATGGGTAGATAATGTACAATGAAGAGAATTTCCAGTTACAGTATACTGTACTATTATGTAGACATTTGTATAGATTTTGTATTCATTAATTGATTAAGTAATGATTATTTCAATTCATTTTAACACTTTAAACTAGGTAAAGTGATGAATTTCTTCATAACTCGTTGAATACGGCACCAGAAATCACACATAAATGATAGTCCATGCACTTCAGACATTCTACTAACTGTAAGTAACTTTGCAACTACATGTCAACTAGCAGTCATTAGAGTATTAGTCGACTGTCTGCTTAATATCAGATACTCTACTGACTATAAGTAACTTTGTTACTACATGTCAACTTATTCTACTCACCCGAACCAAGTCTACAGTCTACTAATACTCTAATAAGAGTTAGTTGACATGTAAACTTACTTATTGTAAGTAGAATGTCTAAAGTTGACCAGAAATAAAGTGTTACCATGCTTTATAATTTCAAATGAGGTAAATGCATTAAATATTATATTTTTAATTAATATCATAGATTAACTAAGATAAAATCAAAATCAACAATTCAATATTTGTTCATCTTTAAAACTGTTTAGATGCTGCTAATACATTAATAATGTACGTTCCAGAGTCAAAGCAAACATTCGAAAGTTATTGCATATTCATAGACACATTTGGAAAAATTTATGCTGATCCTTTGTTTCATTTCAACCATCCTCTCAATCTCGGTTTGTGTGGACTACAACTGTTGGAAGCGTAGAGTTGCAACAACAAAAAACTTTAGTCAAAAACACTGCATCGTGGAGCTGTTTGACTCTTAGAGTGCTTCTCTGATGCTTTATGATGTGAGTTTACATCCCTATGGACACCAGGCCCGCCGACTACAAATCCAGTATCGGCAAAGTGAATCCGGTGTAGCCTCACGACTCCCCGTTGAGTTGCACTGGAATCCCGGCCGCTGCTTCGCTGCAGTTGCCTGACAGCCATTTTGTTTCACTTCGTTGCTTTATAAAGAGTCCAAACCCTTGGCTTTTTTTCTCAGTTTTCTGCAGTCTTGCTTACATACAGCATGCACAATAAAAAAGGAATCATGCTTGACTTTGGTTTTCTCCCTGGAGAGCGCTGTGTAAGTGAAAACTTTGTAGTTTCTTGTTCTTTGTTAATCCAGCTCCTCCCCTGAGAATAGGCTTATACGGCGTGTGTGTGTGTGTGTGTGTGTGTGTGTGTGTGTGAGAGAGAGAAAGAGAGAGAGAGTTTGTTGACTGGCAGCTCCCTGAACGAGTTTGATCTATGTATTAGCTTGACCTTACATACACTGTTGTATAAGTTATTTGTGCAGAAATAGCTGCAGTACAACAACTAAACTAAGATTAATGGCATAGTTCAGCCAAAAATGAGCATTTTGTCATCATTTACTCATGATTTGTCGTTCCAGACCTGTATGACTTCACACAAATAAAGATATTTTGAAAAATCTTCACACAGCTCTTTTCCATCCAAAGACAGCTGTAAATCCCCCAAAAAAACATAAACGTTAATATTAATACAAGGTAATAATACAATTAAAAGCCATATATATGATGATCCTCCATAAAGCAGTCGTTATTTACATCTCATACAGTCTGTAAACGTTTGCATACCAAGGCAACGACTGACTCATTTGTATTACTTTGCAAAGAGCTCCATTATCAGCGCCACAGTGGAAAGTGAAACCATATCCGTACCGGCTGGGCAGATCGGCCTGGAATGGAACGGTTAAAGGGATAGTTCACTTTGAAATTAATTTTTGGTATGTTTTAGCTTACCTCAAGGGCATCCAAGATGTAGGTGTCTTTGTTTCCGCAGAAGTTTCAATTTTGATATTTTTAGGTCAAACCGTTCTTGTCTGTCAGTCATATAATGCAGGTCTATGGTCACCACCTCAAAGAGCATGCACAGAGAAGTCCAAATTAAACATGATTTAATGACTCGTAAATGTAAGTACACATTGATGGCCTAAGACACGAAACGAGCGGTTTGTGTGAGAAAACGAACAGTATTTATATCGTTTTTACCTCTTGTAACCACAGCCACGTCCAAGTGATCTGATGGCGCCGGCGCATTTTTGTAGTTTTGCAAAGATGTATGTAGAGGCATGTTTTTCCAGATTTTTGATTAATAAAGACTTCTTTATTGTGTGGTTTTTCGTGTGGTTCCATGCACTGTACAACACTGGGTTAAAAACATCCCAATTTGGGTTTCACCCCATTTTACCCAGCAAATTGGGTTATTTAGCCCAGCATAATGGGTCGATTCATTTTTACTATAGCTTCTTTTTTTTTTACTTCATACACTAATTAAGGTTTATGGTTTAATTTAAATCTCCTAAACTTTTTTTAAACTCCACACAACCACTGGTTTGCATGAGAATTCCTTTATTTGTTGTGCAGTATAGCATACTTTATATCGTTTTTAATACATATTGTGTACATTTAAGCTCGTTTAACAAATATGAGAAGTAAAAACTATTTAGAAGTAATTCAAGTGTAATCGAGTCAAGTCTTAAGTCGAATCAAGTCTCAGTGTCCCGTTTCCACTGTAACGGCGCCGGAGCTTGTAGACTCACATCGCGCCCCTCTATGTTGCTTTGCATAAAATTAAACAATATACAGCACAATATCGAATTTATAGATCAAATAAAATGTACGCAAACCTGTATTTTACCGAAGACATGCACCAACTTGTCGGAGCTCCACTGCTCTCTCCTGAAAGAGTTTGCAAAAACCCTGCGATAAATAACTCAACCCCTGGGTTGTTATATCTGACCCAGGATCTGGGTAACACAAAAACTACTCAAACACTGAAAAAATAACCCCTAAAAATAACCCAAAAGTCTCAACCCAGGATTTGGGTAGAAAAAAATAACCCAAGATTTTTTAAAGTGTATGTAATGACTTCAAAACACTTTTATCATAGTGCGTGATTTGTAAACTAATATTTTGACCTTTTTATCACATAACCAGCTGCATATGTATAGCTTTTCTACGGAAGCGTATTGCATTCACTTGAAGAAAAAAAATCTACTCTGTTTTTCTGAATTAACGAGATAATTATCTCAGATTTACGAGATATTTTTTCATGAAAAAAAAGTTGTTACTCTGTTTTTCTGAATTAATGAGTTAATTATCTCAGAATTATGAGATACATTTCTCTTGAAAAACATTTTTTTCACTGTTTTTATGATTTAATGAGTTACTCATAATTTTTAGATAATTAAGTCATTAATTCAGAAAAACAGAGCAAAAACTTTTTTTCCATGAAAAATGATCTCGTAATTCTGAGATAATTAACTCGTTAATTCAGAAAAACAGAGCAAAAACTTTTTTTCCATGAAAAATGATCTCGTAATTCTGAGATAATTAACTCGTTAATTCAGAAAAACAGAGCAAAAACTTTTTTTCCATGAAATATGATCTCGTAATTCTGAGATAATTAACTCGTTAATTCAGAAAAACAGAGCAAAAACTTTTTTTCCATGAAAAATGATCTCGTAATTCTGAGATAATTAACTCGTTAATTCAGAAAAACAGAGCAAAAACTTTTTTCCATGAAATATGATCTCGTAATTCTGAGATAATTAACTCGTTAATTCAGAAAAACAGAGCAAAAACTTTTTTTCCATGAAAAATGATCTCGTAATTCTGAGATAATTAACTCGTTAATTTAGAAAAACAGAGCAAAAACTTTTTTTCCATGAAAAATGATCTCGTTATTCTGAGAAAATTAACTCGTTAATTCAGAAAAACAGAGTAGATTTTTTTTTCCTCAGCAAATGTGTTTTTATCTCACTGTTGCTTTTGTTAACACTATCAGTCAGGTTTTGTGCAGGTGGTACATTATTTTCTGAACATTAACCCTTTAACCGGACATTTAATTTCCGAAGTGCCTCGAGATGTACAAAAACAACAACGTGATCAAACATTTGCAGATTCACATTCATCTGTTTCCGCTAAAACTGAACGCCACCTTTTTAGTGCAAATGGACATCATTCTAAAAAAAAGTGACAGGAAAACATGAAAAAGCAACATTTTGTTATTGGACTGAAATTTCTGACGAGCCTGGTCTGCAACTGACATGAGAAACACACTGAACCTGAAGTCATTTCTCATTGATAATCTCCCTCTTCTTTGAGCTATAAACTCCAGAGCTGCTGCCTCCAGATTAATGATCTGTTTTGAGTCTGATCTTTTAAATGAATTGGTTGAGACAGTTCACAAAACTGATTTGAATAATTGGTTTATGAATCAGACTGATCCGGTTTTGATGTTCATAACTCATTTGCTTTAGTGTTGAACAGCTCAATGAAGGGGAAGATCATAACGACAGTCAATAACGGCTTGCATTTCTCTGTTCATCACACAAAACTATTGTACGGCTTCAGATGAATTTAAATTTAGCGACTGTTTTTATGTCACGTTTTTGGGTGATTTTGGTCATTCGTGGTCAATGATCTGTTGTTGTATGAAAAATAATACAGAAAATAATAATGCATTTTTGGGTGAATGTACATTTAAGATGATCTTTCTCTATTTCACTATCTCTTTTTTTACCCTCCTAGGACGAAGCGAATGAGCCACTGTTACCGCGTGGAGTATCGCCACATGGAGAGGACCCTGTCCCAGGAAGAAGTGCGCATTATCCACACACACATTGAGCGGGCAGCCGAGAAAGAGCTCGGAGTGCAGGGCAGATTCTGAACTTTCCCAACGACCAACATGATGATGTTCACATGTAGTCGCATCTCTCTTTGGTAACGGATAACATGAGGAAACTTTTTTTTAAGCAGCTACAACTGCACATATTTGGAGACTCAAAGCAAAGAAAGAGGCAAAATGTGGAATAATCTTTATGCAGCTGTTTTGAAAAAAACAATCTTCATTAATGGCGTAGTTCAGCCAAGAATAAGTCAGACATAGTTCTGCCATAATTTACTCATGTAATTCGCATCTGTTTGATTTTTCAGAACATAAAAAAGATATTTTGAAGAATGTTGCAACCAAAAAATATATATTTTTTGTGTTCGGCAGAAACAAGCACGTCATACGGTAACACTTTACTTGAAGGGGTGTGCATAAGACTGACATGACACCTTCATAATCATGAGGTTTTAGGCATGTTTATGACAACTGTCATTAAGTGTCATTCGCTCAATTATGACATTTTTAATGCAGATATGACATTGTTTGAGATGTCTTTGTTATGACAACTTGACATAAACCAATACAACACAACCTGACATAAATATGTCATAAACATGACATAGCAGATTAATTATTAAACTTAAGAAACCTCTTAGCTTTATGGGTGAACATTACATTAAACTGTCTTGTGGTTGGTTTTGACATTGGCTGTCATAAGGCCATTATAACTGTGTCATGAATATTTTTTTTGCCCTCAACTACAGTGGTACAAATTGAATTTGTCATTAAAATGTTATAATGCCTCATGACAGCCAATGTCAAAACCAACCACCTTACAGTTTAATGTAATGTTAACCCATAAAGCTAAGTGGTTTCTTAAGTTTGATAATTAATCTGCTATGTCATGTTTATGACAGGTTGTGTTGTCTTAGTAATGTCAAGTTGTCATGACAAAGACACTGACAGGTTATGATGTATTGGTTTATGTCAAGTTGTCATAACAAAGACATCTCAAACAATGTATATTTGCATTCAAAATGTCATAATTGAGTGAATGACACTTAATGACAGTTGTCATAAACATGCCTAAAACCTCCTTCATATGCATGACACGTGTCATGTCATGATTATGAAGGTGTCATGTCAGTCTTATGTCTTATCAGTTTTGAACAAAGGTGAGTAAATGATGACAGAATTTTCTTTTTGGAGTGAACCATCCTTTTAAAATGAACATTTTTGTACTCTATATTGCTACTTTTTTTGTACTTTACATTGGTTTAATGGTACATTAAAGCTTGACAGACATGGTCACTATGAAACTGTGTGGAAACTAGAAGGTAAAAAACAGAATACAGGTTTGAAATGACAAGAGGCTAAGTAAATAATGACATCATATTAATTTGGGGGCAACCAACCCTTTAACACTTGCAAGATTTGACCTTGAAATGACTTTTTGGGTCATAATAACCTCTAGGTCGGATTGCACTCACTCCTGCACCACAGGCCGACTCCAGCTTTATAATAGTACAAACAGCCGGATTTAACACAAATGTCAAACAGGCCTTTTACACACCTGGATCTGTGCCAGCCGGATGATCGGCAGGAAACAAGAGCCCTTACTTCTAGATTAGTGTTTTCTGAAGAAAGATATGAGAGAGCCCGTAATGAGCCGATGCCCAGAAATTAGCAAGAAAATAAAACTGGAATTATTTTCAATTAATATCCCGTAAGATGTGGTTTTATGTGCACAGAAAAAAGGAGTCACTCCTACTTCATCAGACTCATGACTGTTGAATGAAATTATGACTATAGCAACATGTGTGTGACAGCTGTAAACATAATAAACAGATTTAAGCATGAAAAAGATTTGTGAGCCTCAGCGGATACACACTATTTGTCATCATCATTATCTAAATTGAGATCTTTGAAATTAAATGATTAAAACACTGCCATTCAAAGGTGTACATTCAGTAAGACTGTTTAAGAAAATCACTGTTTCCACACAAATATGAAGCAGCTGAACTGTTTTCAACATTGATAATAATCATAAATGTTTCTTGAGCATCAAATCATCATATTAGAGTGATTTCTGAAGGATCATGTGACACTGAAGACTGGAGTAATGATGCTGAAAATTCAGCTTTGATCACAGGAATAAATTACATTTTAAAACGTATTGAAATAAAAAACAGTTTGTTTGAATGTAATAATATTTCACAATTTTTTTTTCTGTTTTTACTGTATTTATGATCAAATAAATGCAGCCTGGATGAGCATAACTTCTTTCTAAAACATAAAAATTCTTACAGTCCCCAAACCTTTGAACGGTAAAGGGTACATTTCTGTTTTATACACAGTACACTTTTATACTCAACTATTTAGTAAGTCTTTTTATATATATATATATAAAATAACCAAGAATGTTTTTTTGCTTGACCAGTCTTCCCTTTCATCCATTCTTTTGTTTGTTAGATGTCATGTTTGTTTTTAGATTACTGAATATTATTCATCTTCAGATCGCCCTTTTGGATCCAACATGAACAATACATCCCCATTATCCCGGCCCTGCCTCATATGTATACTGAGACAGATTGGAAAAACTGACCCCAACCAGGATGGCATTTGTTGGATCAGGCGAGACTCCTCTGCATCTTAATGAGCCGTATGGTGCGCTCCATGTGTCGGAGGAGAGGCTAAAGAATACAGGGATCTTCCTTTGGGGAACAAGCTCAATTAGAATCCAGTAATGAATTTTTGATGTGGGACACTCTTTGCCGAGCGTGAGACGGTCCAGCGGGGTTGCTGCTTATGCGTTTATGCATTTCTTTTGATTTATGCGAGATAGGATTTGATCATTCATTTAAATACTAGTTTTAGAGAACAAAAAATGTTTCGTTTGTACAAATGCACTACCGTTCAAAACTTTGGGGTCGGTATAAAGTACACTAATATTGAAATAGTATTGCTAGATAATCGAGATTAATCGCATCTAACAAAAAAGTTTGTAAATATATGTATTATGTGTGTGCATATATACATTTACCGGTGTGCACACACATATACATACACACACACATATATATGTTTGTGTGTATGAATGTGTGTGTATACATTTATATATACACAAACTTTTATGTTAGATGCGATTAATCGCGATTAATCGATTTGACAGTACTAATTATTACTATTTAAAACTTGTTTTCTATGTGAATATATAGTAAAGTGTAATGTATTCCTGTGATCAAAGCTGAATTTTCAGCATCATTACTCCAGTCTTCAGTGTCACATGATCCTTCAGAAATCACTCTAATATGATGATTTGATGCTTAAGAAACATTTATGATTATTATCAATGTTGAAAATGTTGTGTCCTCGCTGAATGGATGTTTTCATTTCTTTCATACAAAATTTGTACAAATGAATCTAAAAATGGTTGTACTATGTTGTGTTTCCAAGAGAAATCCCAGTAGATCCATGAAAAGCACACAAAGCAGTTCTTCTCTCAGCGATGTGATGTGAAGGTTAAAGTTAAGCCTTTTACCAATTTGGAGAATGTGAAATTGAACCTGATATTCCTGTCTCTCCGAGAAAGAACAACTTGATTTAGAGAAATTCCAGGATGCTCTGGATGGATCGATACTCACACCAGAGGCTGGAAAACACCATGGAAATGGACAGGATCAATCAAGAGGAATTAAAAGAAAAGAAAAAAGCAATCTTTGATGTGGGAATAAGTCAGGGGTCAGAGCAACGCTTGCATTGAGCTTTTGTGGAGGTTTTTTGACGTGATGTGGAGGAGTATCAGCGCTGGGCTCAACACTTGGGTCAGATTCTGCATGAAAGATCAATGCATTTCTAAAAATAGATCAAAATTAGTTTCGGCCCTTGACTCCTGCTCGAACCGACGTGTGTGCTTTAAAACCTCAGTTTTGAGATTCCAGATTTCAAAGTGCATCTTGTGATCAGCGTAACGATTTTACCATTTGTTTTACCAACACATTTGAAAGATGAAATTTAGCTCTGTAGCTAATGCTGGGACAGTTTCTTACTGTCCACAGTCCCTGTTAAATAAAAAATAAAACAGAACAAACATTTGTCCAAGTCATTTGTATTGTCTGTGCTGGTGTTGTTTGGTTTGTGAGTCTCTTATCTAAGAGTTACCGTATGCCTTATTTTTCATTTCTGTCTGTTTCCATTTATCACTGAAGCCTCATGGAACCAAGAAAAAAAACATGGTTGAAATTTCAGGTGTTTATGTATTGCCATTTATTAAAACTCAAAGATGTGCACAAATACATAAAAATCTGATTTGATAAATTTGAAATCCCTTTTTATTGTTTCCTCTCAGGCAAAGTGCAACAGCTCAGCTGGGAATTCATGTCGGAGGTCTTTACAGCCAATTTTCTAGCAAAGGAAATGCAATTTTCTCTTCCTCAGGATCACACAGTCTTCTTAAGTCTTCTCGTCGTAAAAATAATGAAATGAGCGTGAAGCCATTAAGCGGTCAAACAAGGGAAAAATACAGTTTGCATAGTAAAAGTTATGGACGAACTAGCATGATTAGATTCTGCTGGCACTTAACTTTTGACATCTGGGATTCTATGATGTGTTTAAAAAGTTTATACTGATGCTAAAGTCACATTTTCATTGGTTTGACCAGTAGTATTAAATGTTTGAAATCATATATCGCGAATATAGTGTACTGCATCATATACCACAGAGCAGCTTTCATCCTCATAGACTTGCATCTGTCATGACTCTATAAGTGTGTCCTATGCAAGCAATTTATGTCCTCCCTATATGTTTTTACAAGATGGACATATGTTAATAGATAAGGTCAGAGACACAGAGACAGTATAAGGAGTAGACGGACCAATCAAAGAAAAATGTAATGACGTGTGTATATACACTCACCTAAAGGATTATTGGGAACACCATACTAATACTGTGTTTGACCCCCTTTCGCCTTCAGAACTGCCTTAATTCTACGTGGCATTGATTCAACAAGGTGCTGAAAGCATTCTTTAGAAATGTTGGCCCATATTGATAGGATAGCATCTTGCAGTTGATGGAGATTTGTGGGATGCACATCCAGGGCACGAAGCTCCCGTTCCACCACATCCCAAAGATGATCTATTGGGTTGAGATCTGGTGACTGTGGGGGCCATTTTAGTACAGTGAACTCATTGTCATGTTCAAGAAACCAATTTGAAATGATTGGAGCTTTCTGACATGGTGCATTATCCTGCTGGAAGTAGCCATCAGAGGATGGGTACATGGTGGCCATAAAGGGATGGACATGGTCAGAAACAATGCTCAGGTAGGCCGTGGCATTTAAACGATGCACAATTGGCACTAAGGGACCTTAAGTGTGCCAAGAAAACATCCCCCACACCATTACACCACCACCACCAGCCTGCACAGTGATAACAAGGCATGATGGATCCATGTTCTCATTCTGTTTACGCCAAATTCTGACTCTACCATCTGAATGTCTCAACAGAAACTGAGACTCATCAGACCAGGCAACATTTTTCCAGTCTTCAACTGTCCAATTTTGGTGAGCTCTTGCAAATTGTAGCCTCTTTTTCCTATTTGTAGTGGAGATGAGTGGTACCCGGTGGAGTCTTCTGATGTTGTAGCCCATCCGCCTCAAGGTTGTGTGTGTTGTGGCTTCACAAATGCTTTGCTGCATACCTCGGTTGTAACGAGTGGTTATTTCAGTCAAAGTTGCTCTTCTATCAGCTTGAATCAGTCGGCCCATTCTCCTCTGACCTCTAGCATCAACAAGGCATTTTCGCCCACAGGACTGCCGCATACTGGATGTTTTTCCCTTTTCACACCATTCTTTGTAAACCCTAGAAATGGTTGTGCGTGAAAATCCCAGTAACTGAGCAGATTGTGAAATACTCAGACCGGCCCGTCTGGCACCAACAACCATGCCACGCTCAAAATTGCTTAAATCACCTTTCTTTCCCGTTCTGACATTCAGTTTGGAGTTCAGGAGATTGTCTTGACCAGGACCACACTAAATGCGTTGAAGCAAATGCCATGTGATTGGTTGATTAGATAATTGCATTAATGAGAAATTGAACAGGTGTTCCTAATAATCCTTTAGGTGAGTGTGTGTGTATATATATATATATTTGTGTATTTATTTATTTATTTATTTATTTATATTCTAAATAAAAAAAAAAAAAACAGAAAATAGTGGAAATTTCATGCTTAATCTAAAGTGTTGCTTGCCATTTCTTTGTAATTATTTGTGAAATAAGGTTATCTGTGCAGTTTCAGAGTGCAAATTGTTTCAAATTAAATCCTACAGCAATTAATTTTTTTAGTGTAATCAGTGACGGATGAATTTGTTCCAAAATAGCAAGATAGGGTAAATGTTTTCTCCCCATGATCAAGTTGATATGCCAATTCAAATTGCTATCCTAACTTTATACAATTATTTAGTTAGCTGCATTTATAATTGTTACTTTCTATCAAGTTTCTGCCGTCCATTTCCTGCAACTCTCCTACTGAGCCTTAAAGGAATGTGGTGGTGGAAAAATGTGGGATGGGAGGGAAAAATATATTTCAATGCTTTCACGTTCTCACGCAAAAGCTTTGCGTTCCTCCAAGAAACTTTGTGTTCGCTTGCAAAGAAATCAATAGGTTTTTGAGTTCTCGGATGGACGCAAACATTTGCAAGAGAACATAAAAGCATTGAAATATAAGTTTTCCTCCCATCTATTTTTTTCAATCACCATATCCCTTTAAGGGCTCCGTAACTCACCAGCTGAGAGGCACTGCCTTCTCCTATTGTGACATTATGGTTTCTATCAGAGGCATATTGTGTCATATATCAAGCTTGTGTCTGGAGTAGTAAGTAAGAATGTGTGATGCAGGTGGAAAGGGTTAATAATGTCATTAAAGCCACAGCCGCGGGCGACGGGAGCGCGCATTAAACCCAGAGGTTATTCAGATGGGAAGGAGCTCCCGGGTGACACCCATATTAATCACACCGTCCCACTCCTGGAAAACTCCCAGGATGCACTCTCACCCTCGATGGCCTGAGGATACAAATCTGCATTGTCACTCGACTGACGGTCAAACGCTCCCCTGAATTACTGATGGAGATCAGCTTTCAAACTTTATTCCAACTTTATTCGTCGGTGTCCTCTTTGCTCCTTGATGTATATTTCACTGCGTCTCAATCACTTTCCTCAGTGTTCAGGGCACTGATCAGGTAGCCTGACTTCGTCATACTCATATTCTAGTCAGAATGAGTCTGATACGGCTCCATAGGGCTTTGATTATGAGGCGTGTCTTAACCGAACCAGGGGGAAAAAAACTCTGCACTCAATTGGATAGACCTACAACCAATCAGAGCAACGCAGTAAGTGTTTTTTTTAATGAGTTACACATATGTTGCGTCTCAATTCGCATACTATCCGTCCTAAATAGTATTCGAAAATAGAATTAGTACGTCCCAAATCGTAGTATGTTGAAATGAGTGTCCCAAAGAGACCCGGATGGTCTACTATATCCGGTCAGAATCCGAAGTGCAGATCGTTGCACACTCTAACGGCTGATATTGCCCACAATCCATCGCGCGTTGGACGAGGATTCGGCTAGAACTACAAACGCAAGTGAAAAGTGTTCAAAAACTACAGACATGGAGGACACGCGAGTCCGACGGTTATGTAGCATAGACAGTAAAAGAAATGGACACAGCGACCCCATAGACTTCAACGGAGAAAAGTGAAGTCAATTAGAAGCACTCACTTCCTGATTGCCAAGCGCACTGCACAGGCTCAAACTGAGCTGGACGACGCAGATGTGACGTGAGCAACTTGTACGTCTTCTAGTAGCTGTGCCAAGAGGAATCTGAATCATTCCCTTCCGAATCTCGCAGAGCCGGAGATCGTGAGTATAAGCTGTCCATGAGCAGCAGGAGGAGCAACTTTATGACACTCTATGGGCTTCTCCCTTGACTTTATGCCTCCACGTCCCCCCGATTGCGCGCAAGCTTCTACTTCTGTCTATACGGTCATTTCTCTACTGTGCGACAGAGAGTCGCGTGTTATGACGCAATCGTTAGCCTATTTTTACAAAAACTGCTTCTACGGGGCCATAACGTAAGATACAAGGTAATGGAGCCTTTTATACATTGTCGTGTTTCTTTAGAAATAAACAATGGACAAATGGAGTCTAAAGTTATTCACTGTCAAAGTGACGCAAAAATGAATGGGAGTCAACGGGATGCTAACAGCAGGTGAAGGCTTGTTAGCCAATGGCGGCCCCCGAGGAGACCTCAGTTTCCGGCTGGTGGATTACCCCCTTGTTATGTAGAGAGGTTTAGATAAAGGGGTTTGAGTGATTAATTCTCAGTATCTAACCTGACGAAAATGTATTTATTCAATGTTGTCCACATTATATTGCATCTGCAGCAGCATTGTGAACTTTTGCAAAGATATGTTTAGCCATTAACTTTTAAATGCATTATTATATTCAAATTCCAAACACACGAGGAGAGTCTCGGCAAGACACACGACTGGCTAATGAATGTGCTACAACATTTCTCTCCGAAACCGTTAGAAATTAACTTAGATTGAATGGAGGATTTTAACTGTGATGAGATGATTGACAGGGCAGTTTACGGTGATAGGATGCACGCGACAGAGCTGTCCGTTAAAGATGACGAAGTAGTATGTCCCAAAGCTTGCCTACTCTTTTGCTACACACTCAAAAGTATGTACTTTTTCTTCACAAAAAGAGTACATACTTTTAGGGCGTAGTATAAGTAGGTGAATTGGGACGCAGCAATAGTTGTCGACAGAACTCAACTGCACGCACGCTGGAAGAAGTAGTAAAATAACGAGTGTTGCTTCTTTTACTTGGTCCTCCATGAGTGCGACCAAAGAAGAAACACAACGACCACAGGGCTTTCATTGCGTCCCATCTTCTTAGCGACCATCGGAGCCAGCTGATAAAATAATCTTTGCCGAATCCCGTAGGAAGGACAGCAAACACATCTTTCCGATCAACAAATGCCTTGATTGCAGTTCTCTGTTCATCTTTTAAAATTAATGCGCTGTCGATTTCTTTTACAACAGACGCGATAGCGGAATCTGTACATCTCAGTTCTCCAGCTGCAGTCATCTGTGAGGGAAACCAGTTCAACCCAAGCGCTCCATCTCTGAGGGAAACCAGTTCAACCCAAGCGCTCTTTGATAACGTGAGGATTACGTCCCTGCAGATCATCTGTCCATCATTGTATAAAGCCCGCCCTGGCAATTTGATTGGCCCGACTATTTCTGAACCGATCATAATTACTCCTCAATGGAGCGAGTCCAGACCGAACTTCCCGACCAAAAAATGTTGTGGGCGAGGTTCGGGCTGGCATCCAGGCTACTGATCAGGGAGTCGGCCATTATAACGCCTGTCTCAATCCGATGCTTACTATGCTCTCTTACCAGAAATGACGTAACTTTTCTGAAGCGTGATAAATAAAACGCACAAACCAGCCAACTCAATAAATATAACGTTTATACTGAGAGTGCCATGGTTTGTCGGACATAGCAAAAGTAATAAGGAGGGCGGGTCTTTGTGAACGGTCAATTGCAGAAACTCCGGCCAGGTTGAATTGGGATTGCTAAAATGACGAAATAGCTATTTGGTGGTTGTTACACATTATAAAAGCTAAAGTCACGCCAGTGGAAGGTTTTGGAAGAGACTGCATTATTGGTGGGAAATTGTAATGACTCTAGAGGTTTACATCTTTATGCCTGTAGATGGCGACAAGAGGCTTTCTTTGTGAGTCATTGAATTGTTCAAAAACACTGATTCATTCCGGAAAAAAAGTGACCTGGTGCGTCCCAATTCCCATTCTATCCATCCTAAATAGTATTCGAAATCAGAATTAGTGTGTCCCAAATTATACTATGTTGAAGTTTTGTTGGTATACTTTCTCCGGTTAGAATCCAAAGTGCAGAGGGACGGAGACCAGAGGACGTTTTTATAATGGATGTCAATGGAGGAGAGGCTTGTATTTTTCTTCACAAAAACAGTATTTTAGGGCATAGTATAACTAGGCGAATTAGGATGGAGCAACCGTCTATATGAGTGAGTAGTTGAATCATTCACTGAACCGATTCTTTCAATGACACTTATTCGTTCCATTAATCGAAACTCCACTACTGTGTGTTGCTCAGAGATTCAATACGGTTGACTTCGTTTGGAACGGTTTTTGTTGGCGGACCAAAAATACTTGACGTAGGCTAAGTGGTGAAACTTGTCTATTGAGAAGTAAAAGCTGCTTTGAAACAATCCATTGTTAAAAGCGCTATATAAATGAAGATGACTTGACTTGACTTGACTTAAAAGCAGGGCCCAGTGTACCATTACATGGAGGAAATATCCGTATTGCTTTTTCACAGGTGTTTCCAGTTTTTTGAATTACGCATTATTTTGTATTGTGTTTTGAGGTTAAAGGAAATGTCAGTAAATTTAACAGACGTCCTGGAAGAATAATTACCAGTACGTTTTCTACAGGTTTTTCTTGAAGTCATGTTGTATAAAATCACACTAAGCCCATTTCTGCCATATTAGCATAAAAATCATGCTTTGGTAAATCATAGTTATGGCATAAAAAGTTGAAACTGTTAGTCATAATTATGACAAATAATTAAATCTAACGTAATAATTGACAATAATTATAAAAACTCAATCGAATAATTGTAGCTTAGTATATCCTAATTTTGAGTGCTATTACATCATTTTTTTAAGTCCACTTTTCATCTCATAAATGACTAAATATGCCATAATTTTGACTTTTTATCTCATAATTATGACTTTTTTTATCACTATGATATACCAAAGTATGATGTTTTTTCCTTATATGTCAGAAATTGGCTTTCATACACTCGCAATCATGTGTCCTGAATATTAGTATTCGAACACTGTTGTTTTGTGTAATTAATCAAAGAAAACAATGTTTGAATAACGTGTGACCAATGAATCGCTCAAAATGCAAACACGGCCAAATCTGATTTCATGTTGACTCTAATTTGAGTCATGAATGGACAATGGTCATGTGGACAGAGCTACTTTAGCATCTAACGCAATGTCTCGCATGAGAACTGCACTCAGCTCTTCACTTTTTGTTACAACGTTCAACAATAGATGTTTAAGTTGCTCCTCTTGTCAGTGTGTTTGAAGGAGGGCTCGTTCTGTCTGAGTTCGCCTCCATGAATCTAGACTTAATAGCACTTCAGGTGTGTGAGGAAGGCCTTTGTGAATTGTAGCCCAGATCTTCCAGATAGTCAAGGGTTGGCGCATCACGCTGTGTGTATGTCACAAAGTTATTTCTCACCGCTCTCCGAGTGCTCTCTTGTTATATTTCATTCTCGGGTACTCCTGGGCTATTTGTTTTGTGCTTGTGTCATCTGAAAAACAAGAGCTGAAAAGAGACATGGAGATGGGTCCAGAAAATTAAAGTCTCTCTTTGAGATGGAAGATTTATTGAACTGGTTTCAGAGACTTGAAAGTCACACACTACAGCACAAGCGTTTAGCAGGCCGGAGGACTTTAGGACAGCGGTAGGCCTACTGCTCGTTTGTCAGAAGCATCCTACACCTGATATGGCCATAAAGGATCCTGAGAGCTTGTCAGGAGGTAAAACCTGTAATAACATTACAACAGATCATATTTCAGGCACTTCCCAAAACCTGTTCATAGCAGTGATGCATCATTTCCAGTGTTTGGTGGACCTGAAACATACAGTATTTGGAAACTTTAGTCAAGCTTAAAAATGTAGGACTGTTATTGCAAAAAAAAAAAAAAAAAATCAAACCTATATGGCCATATTAATATGATTTAAAATCATATACTTTTGTGAATTAAGGAACACATAATAACTGTGAACACAAAATGTTTGCATTGGAAAGCCAAAAATATAGTTACATTATATTACATCACTATAAAGTGCATAATGCCTTCTCAGAAATAGTTTATAGTCTGCACGATTAATTATATTTGAATGGTGATCACGCTTTTTGCTTCTCTTGATTAATTAAGCATAATCGTTGGCCTGCATGTTTTTTTCATTTTCCATTTCAAATTTATGTTTCACGCTTTTCACAATACATATAGCCTAGTTTTAAAACAACTTTACAAAAAAATGCATGTTTTTACGTTATAATTAAGCCCATCTGTTATCAGAAATCACCAGTTCTAAGACAGATCATGCGGTTAGCTATCGTATTCATTTAAGCAGAAACAATGAGCATGTTAAAGCAATGATTAGGCAAAAGATAATCATGTGCATTTTTATCCTGAAAATGTTTTTTCATTTGATGTTTCCATTAACTTGCATTGGGTTATGTAACTTTTGGCCCTCTAGCGGTTAAAAAATAAAACTGCATTTTGTGGAAGAACATTGTTTTGGTTGTGCTTTATCTCTGTGCGACTGTGCGGATGAATATGATTATTCTACTGTTCATAAAACATTCACTGCTAGGTTTTAGAGATATAACAGTTTAGATGGAAAGGATCTCAAACTGACTTGCTGAAGATGTTAGAAATACCCATTAACTCTTTCCCTGCCATTGATGGTATTTTACGCTTTCTGTGTTTTTTACTGTTATACGGTAGGAGGCGCTGTTATGCATTTTCTGAGAATCTAGAGAATCTCCTGATCGAAACACAGACAGAAAAGTAACAAAAACAAGCGATCAAAGCATTATGCTCAGTGTAGTATATATATATTTTTATTTTTACATTTTCTCGGCTTTTTGTTCAAATGATGTTTTTTGTATGAAACACCCATATTCAAGTGCTGATAAAAAATGAATGCATGAAGCTAGAATAAAACTTTTTTTGTTTAAGCAGAGGGTCTGTTCTTTCTTTTAAAGAATTGAATGTTCAAATATTCATACAACAAAATATTCTGGGGGCCATGAAAGTTTTTCAGGAATGAAAGAAAACAGGAATGCTCCAGTTCAAATTCCCCAATTCTGATAGTTTGTACAGTTTATTTACTTTGGGGAATTAACGAACAAACATAATAACTGTGAAGAATAATAACTGACTTGAAACAGCCATTGGGAAACAGGATACCATTATAAATTACATTATATTACATATTGCCTCCTCAGAAATAGTATTTACACATTTTGTTTCATTGTGACACTGCATGATCAGATGTGATTTTTTCTTTGACTCTAGCAACGAAAAAAAAAAAACTTTGAACACATTTAAAAACTTTTTTCTTCTTTTTTAGTTGCCGTCATCTTAGCGATTATGTCAAATGGCATTTCTCATAAGCTGATTTTTAAACTTTCCATTCTTCCTATATATAAAAAAAAGCTTATTATTTAAACTCACATTTGAACTCTGCTTTAAAATGTATCATTTTTAAGATGTCAGAAACTTATAATAGCACCTTTTTGTGCCAGTCCGAACTTGGCTTTCGGTGTCAAGCAGAATATTATGTGAGTTTCCACGAATCTTGTGCACGCTGTATCGGTCATGTTTTCAGATTTTATGAGTGCATCTCTAAGCCAAGCTAGCGTTTAGAGTGTGGATATGGCTGTGAATATGTATGGAAAGACTAAAGAAATTTATTCCAAACCTCAAGGGTCTTGCACTCAAAGAAGAAGTTCCTTGTCATTGTCAGCCAATTCTGCGATGGAAGTCCCGGGCCGCGTGCTCGTACAAGTGAGAGCTGTGCATGACATCTGCTTCTATCATTTCTCTAATAATACATTGTCATAAGTAAGACTATTTTTTTTTTCAAGACTTTTCCTTTTCTCTTAAATTTGTTTAAATTTTTAGTAGTTTATAAATGGATGAATGAACTTTGCTTTCGCTACATACACAGTGATAGCCTACTATTGGAACATGTTTTTTCAGTTTTATCTGTTTCTATTAAAATAAACCATAAATAATACATGTTTAATAAATAAATAAATAATAGCTTCAGAGACAATCAAAGAGATAGATTCACAGGAGAGAAGATAATAGTATCTCATTTATTGAACTCGATTCAAAGGCAGGAGGAAGCATTTCAATCATTGAACAGCTCAATTAGTGAAAGTTGCTTAGTATTTGAATCACTGAACTTGATTCAGATGAGTACATTTTGAATCCTTGAACATGATTCAAATAGTATGAGTAGAATTCAAATCATTGAACTTGACTCAAAAAGTGAAAATAGTATTTGAATCGTTGAACTTGATTCAAATAAGTAGATTTTGGGATCTTTGAACATGATTCAAATAGTATGAGTAGAATTCAAATCATTGAACTTGACTCAAAAAGTGAAAATAGTATTTGAATCGTTGAACTTGATTCAAATAAGTAGATTTTGGGATCTTTGAACATGATTCAAATATTGGGAATGCTTTGAATCATTAAACTTGACTCAAAAAGAAAGAAAAAACTACTTCAATATTTTAATTTGATTCAAATAAGATTTTGAACCTTTGCTCATGATTCAAATAGTGGGAATGCAATTTGAATCATTGGACTTCACTCAGAAAGTGAAAATAGCATTTGAATCATTGGACTGCTACATCATCAGGTTCAATGATTCAAATACTATTTTCACTTTCAGGGGAAGAAACTTTTGATTAAAATATGGATGATACAATTTGAATCACTGAATTTGATTCAAATAAGTAGATTTGGGATTTTGAACATAATTCAAATATTGGGAATGCTATTTAAATTATTGGACTTGACTCAAAAAGTGAAAACACAATTTGAATCATTGAACTTACTTGATTCAAATAAGTAGATTTTGAAATTGTATCATGATTCAAATAGTGTGAATGCTATTTGATTCATTGAACTTGATTCAAGAAGGGCAAGTAGGCTACCTTTTGATTAAAATATGGGTGATACAATTTGAATCATTGAACTTGATTCAAATAAGGAGATTTGGGATCTTTGAACATGATTCAAATATTGGGAATGCTAATTGAATCAATGACCTTAAAATAACAGTAGTAGAATTTGGATTTATAAACGTGATTCAAACAGGGGAAGTTGGATTTGAATCCTTGAACATGATTCAAATGGTGGGAATACTTGGTTCATTAAATGTGATTAAAATAGACAGAACATAAACAAAAAGGAAGCTGGAGCGCTGCTGGTATCCCTTGTATCCTCTGGTGCTCTTGGAAGGGTTGAATGTTCATAAAAACTGGAAAGAGATCCAAGTCCAGGCACTCATAGGTTACAAAAGTAAAAAAGCCTTTATTATTATTTAATCGAGGGCTAAACCGTTAAAAAACACCAACGCGTGTCGGCCCACTGGCCTTCATCAGGGTGTTGGTGAGAACATAGTTCACATATTAGTATTTGAATCATGAAACCGAGGCAGAATCCTATTTGAGCACTGAACACAATTGAGAATTAGTCAAGTCAAACTAAGTAAATTTGATCAAATGCCCCACATGGTGGGAGTAGTATTTGAATCATTGCACAATGATTCAGTCATGCAAGTCTTGTTGTTGAAATGGAAATCCAGCTTCCCTCCTGAGACTGAAGCCACGTGCTCTGCTGTAGTGAAGCCATGAGGAGTGCTGAAGACTGACTGTCCGGAGCATGCGAGGACAAGATGCCGTCTCAGCCAGCATGCATGGAAATCAACCAGATTTGAGCAACTGAGGTGGTACAAAGTGGTTGCCATGGAAATTCAGCTCTAGTCCAATCGGGCAGGGTTGCCAGAAAGAAGCCCGTATCTCGGGAACAGATGTTGCACGTCCAGTTAGGATTTTTTATTTGCCGTGGCATAATCACTGTTGCTCCTGCTCATCATGTAACCTGTGAAAATGAGTTCTTTGCAGCTGCGGCATGAAATATATCGCATGTTCATTCTTGAGTGGATTTGACATTGCAGGCCTAAGTTTTTTCATCTGATTATCCTAATTGCAGATATAGCATTATCACACATCAATAGGTATTAAACTGATACTTAATATCTTCTCCAACAATATGGTTATATAGTTTGAAACCCATGCTTCAACAGCACCTTGAGACAAGGGAACTAAAGACATACTCCTTATTCCCAAGGGCTCTTAGAAATGCAAATGCATTCAGATATTTACCAGACTGGCAGAGAATTGAAGCTTGTAGATCACAGCATGAATAATGCATTTTTGTTGTCATTGGTTCTGTCATTTTCCCCCTATAATAACGTAATGACAAAATCTTGTTCAGTTCTCCAGTCTATGTTTGCTGGGCACTGCACTGTGTGTTTAACCTTTTGCTCTCGATGCGACTGTACAGATAATTAAACGGATTTGTAAACTTGATTTTTATACCTGTTTACGTCACCTGGTACCGTAATGTTTTTATTACCTTAGAATGAGGCATTTATATCTACATAGGCGCGCGAATCCCCTTCTATGAAGGTCGCCATATTGTGACGTCATGTTTCTACCGTAGCCGAACGCGAACACACAGCGCTACAGACCGCGCTTCGTCACTACCTTGAAAGAGAAGCTGCAGAAACCTAGAAGCTAGCCATAAACACCGTGAGTAGTGACTTTTCCCTTGTCAGTGGTGTAAATATGTAGTTGGATTGTTTCATGTAACTTAGTTCTTCTCCCTCGCTGTGTTATGGCTTTGCTATGTGGGGATAAATGTGCTGGCTAAGTTCGTGAGACAGCTGATTAGTAGGCTACTCTTGTCATTGACCGTAAAACAGTTACAGGAATCACCAACCCGTCGATCTTGGAAGCATTTTAAGTCGACCGAGTTTCCAAAATCAGAGAAAAAAAGCCTTTGTGTGTAGTAAGTGGTGTCTAGGGGAGGCGGAGGCGCGCGCGCTGTCATAATCACGTCATTTCTGCCGCGCGCACCTTTGGGCTCATGCGGACGCGTCGAGTTTAAACAAGGCTTTACGCTTTAACCAGCTCAGCCACAGTAACAGCTCATATTAGCCAGCTAAATTTTTACTACCCTGTTAGAAAAAATATATAGTTGCATAGTTTCATGTGGTTCTTCTCCCTCGCTGTATTATGGGTTTGCTATGTGGGGAGAATGTGCTGGTTACGTTCGTGAGACAATCAGCTGATTACTATTATTATATTATGTATTAAGACCCTTGATCCTCACCTGAAACTTTATCCATGATGTGGTTTATAATGGACTGTGGTACAGAAACTTGGTTTACGCTGGCTATTCTCTGCTATCTCAGACGACGATGTTTGTCCCGTTTTAGCCACCGTAGCTTCTTCGAAAGGGAGGGGTGAGCGGTGGGCTGAGCCCTTAGTGTAAACTCGCAACCGAAACGCTAGATGTCGCTAAAAGTCACACACTGCACCTTTAAAACACCAGGTGTAACAGTTATGTGTCTCCCTCGTCTACTTGTGATCCGATCGACCAAAACGCATCTTAATACCAGGTGTAAACAGGGCCTAACAGTAGGTGATGTATTTCAACTCAACATTGGGGACAGACATTACTAAATAGTAAAATATTCAGCATTTATTACTTGAAAATTTAACGGGATCCATGCCTGGCGAAAACGATTTCTCATAATCTGTCTTTTACAAGAGAGAAACAGCAAACATCATAGATCGCAGCTCATTTTGGCGGATGTCACCTTTAGACGAGCTCTACTCAGTGCTTCTGTGTTTCCGTTTGGGTTTTGAGAATTTAGGACAGGTATTTTTAGACTCTCTCCAGCAGCAGCTACAGTCTTCTTATCAAGGGAAGCCTGCTTCACATCTGATAGACACTGATGAAGACATTTACCTCTGTACGGCCACAGAATTTTATATCAAAAACAACAAATATGAGGAAATCTAGTTATCGCTGTAAAATGGTGTAGAAAGAGGAGAGAAATTGAGGGAGGAGAAAAATGGAGCGAGAGAGAAAGAAAGAGAGAGAGAGAGAGAGAGGAATGTGTGAGTACAAGTGTGAAAGAGATGATGTCATCTGTGTGATTTTAGTCTGGCTGAAAAAACACCTGCTATCTATCTATCTATCTATCTATCTATCTATCTATCTATCTATCTATCTATCTATCTATCTATCTATCTATCTATCTATCTATCTCTCTGTCTGTCTGTCTGTCTGTCTGTCCGTCCGTCCGTCCGTCCGTCCGACCGACCGACAAAACATCTAGTATTAATTCGATCTCAAACAGTTTTCATTAACATAAGTTATTACTCCACCACCTGCGTGACGTCATAAACCAACATGGTTGAACGACCACTTTGCGACAATATGGTTTCGGGAAACAGTCGTGAACATAGATATCCATATTAAAGGCTAGATGTCTTACGGCGGAGTCTCTATCGTCATCACCGGCGGCCATCTTGTCACAGGCAAGGCTCTGTGGTCCCTGATGTAAGATGAGTGATCCGCATGAACACAAATACTCTTATCTCGTTTAAATCTTGACGGATTTACAAACGGCATGGTTTACAAACGTTATTAAAGTGGCTATAATTCTGGATGATTATTTATTGATACACTTATTATTCATAAGTGTGCAGTGTCATAACTACATCTCTGACGTTTATAACAAACCAAACCGTTTGAAAATCGGTAGAAAATTGAGCAAATTATGGTTATTTAAAAAGTACATGCACCATTAAAACACAATGTTATGAGTGAGCGAGCTGCCTGTGACAAGATGGCCGCCAGGTGCGGACGTCGACCTCCATTGGCCAGCAGCGCGGACGAGACATCTAGCCTTTATTATGTATATGGTCGTGACTAGCTAGTTGATTTCTTCAACGACTCATGTACTATGGTAGTGAAGGATCGAGTTACATCGTTGTACGGGAAACACACCCCACCCCAGTATAGGCTATATGCACGCATAAGTTCCGCATTTGACGCAAGGATGCTCGTCAGTTTCCGGTTGGGGAGATTAAAGCGGAGGAAAACCGAGGAAAACGGGATTATGGCAGAGTCTTCAAAATTTACTGTCCTCCCGTCTTTGAAACGAAACTTTCATACGTTTAGATGTAATTTTATATATATGTTTATTTAATATAATTTTAAAAAGAAGCATAAAACACAACGAGGTGTGTCTGTTTTGTCCGTTTTTGTGACTAACGCTTCTTTAGTATAACCATGGAGTATACAATTCAATATAAATTCTCGGTATTGCATTGGACTCTATGATCGGCGGAAGTTATCGAGCATCCTTGACCTTCACCGGAAATACCGCCGTGCATAGAGCCCATTGTAGAACATTCATCGTTCAACCGTTCAACCACGTTGGTTTATGACGTCACGCAAGTGGTGGGGTAATAGGCTAACTTCTTTTAATGAAACTGTTTGAGATCGAATTAATTCTAGATGTTTTGCTATAAATTACGGACATGGCATCTGAGGAATATTTCTCATTTTTCTCAGTTATTTCGCTTTATTTCCAGATTCAATCATAGGCTCGTTCTTACGCACTAGAGCACGTTCACACATGCTCACTCTTCAAAAACAGTGCTTTAAATCTCTTGACAAACTAAAAGACGTAAATGACATTTGTATAGGCCCTATTCAAAATAAAAGTCCTGCAAAGAAGAAACTGCTTCGTTCCAGATAGATAGATAGATAGATAGATTTTCCCAGGACTAATTTTGAAATGAAAGGTTACAATCATCTTCCTCATGTACACATTTGAAGGGCAGCAGATCTGACCCTGTGTCCCCTGAACCAGCGGCTCCTGGAGCTGAAGCAAATCTGTGATCTCTCTCCAGCAGCGCAGGTGATCCGTGGCAGAAAATAAATAAATTTTAATGTCAGTGCACGGCATCTGACGGGCACAGATCCAGGACTGAGGCAATTAGTCTGACTTCCTCTCTTTATCTGTCTTTCTTCTGTTCATTCTCTCTTCTGTCACATGCTCTCTCTCTCTCTCTCTCTCTCCTTTTGCAACAAGTCATTAATTCTCCTCCTTCTTTCTGTTGTCTCCATTTCTCTCTATTTACCTCTTTCACTTTCTCTAAGAGCTATCTGTCAGTCATCTTTTCTTCCTCGTTTCTCTTCAATCCTGTCTTTTTTCAACCCTCCTCTTCCTTATACATAATCGTCTCTCAGTTTCTTCTTCAATACTCTCTGTTTGACCCTCTACTTTATCGTTCTTTAAATATGTTTGCTTTGCTTTTGCCTCCTTCTTGGATGTGAATTGTGTGGGCACCGTCAGCTCAGAAATATGCTATGGGTGCAGTTAAGCTGTTCTTTAATGTGAAACCAAGCCAATATTATTTTATATTTGCTGCCCATAGAAGACTTGAGAGGATACCAAATAATGCTGGGCTGATCCTCCATGCGCAGACAGGCTTGATGTTGCCCAGAGGCCCAGAACTCCAGGTTTATTTCACAGCTGCAGACAGGTGAGATTGTCTATCTGTGTTATAAGGGGATATAAAGCTTCTTCAGTTCAGAAGTTCAGTATTATAAATGGAGACATTAATAGAGTAAATTCTGCATTCAGTTCTTCATGATGAGATTTGAGGATTGTAGATCTATCATCTATAAACCCTATATGCTTCATACATATTTAAAGAGTCAGAGTTAGTTTCGGTCCTTGATTGGCCAACATTCAAAGAGTGCTGTTATAAGGCTGTCAGTCTGTGCATTAGTGGGGATTTTCCAGTGAGTCTTTCTGCAGGTTTACATCGTTTCGCCAGTAGGTCGCAACAAGTCAAGTAAGTCGCTTAAAGGGTTAGTTCACCCTAAAATGAAAATTATGTCATTAATGACTCTCCCTCATGTCGCTCCAAGCCCGTAAGACCTCCGTTCATCTTCGGAACACAGTTTAAGATATTTTAGATTTAGTCCGAGAGCTTTCTGTCCCTCCATTGAAAATGTATGTACGGTATACTGTCCTTGTCCAGAAAGGAAATAAAGACATCATCAAAGTAGTCCATGTGACATCAGTGGGTTAGTTAGAGTGTGTTGAAGCATCGAAAATACATTTTGGTCCAAAAATAACAAAAACTAGGACTTTATTCAGCATTGTATTGTGTTCCCGTTCTGTTGTGGATCCGCGTTCAGTGACGCCGCTGACGTAAGACGCTGCTGACGTGTGTGTGTGTGTGTGTGTGTGTGTGTGTGTGTGTGTGTGTGTGTGTGTGTGTCTTCCGGTTCTGTTGTGGATCCGCGTTCAGTGCCGCCGCTGACGTAAGACGCTGCTGACGTGTGTCTGGTGTGTGTGTGTGTGTGTGTGTGTGTGTGTGTGTGTGTGTGTGTGTGTGTATTCGGGTTCAAATAAATATGGCTGGGGAAAAAAATGCAAGTCTTCCTCTGTGTGGAAATCCTTAGACATGTTTGCGAAGATTGTTTAGTTTCCAGCGTGCGTCTCCCTCAGACTGTAGACGAAGCTCGGGCGCACCAGACACACGTCAGCAGCGTCTTACGTCACACACACACACACACACACACCAGACACACGTCAGCAGCGTCTTACATCAGCGGCGGCACTGAACGCGGATCCACAACAGAACCCGAACACCCACACACACACACACACACCAGACACACGTCAGCAGCGTCTTACGTCACACACACACACACACACACACCAGACACACGTCAGCAGCGTCTTACATCAGCGGCGGCACTGAACGCGGATCCACAACAGAACCAGAATACACACACACACACACACACACACACCAGACACACGTCAGCAGCGTCTTACATCAGCAGCGGCACTGAACGCGGATCCACAACAGAACCGGAATACACACACACACACACACCAGACACACGTCAGCAGCGTCTTACGTCAGCAGCGGCACTGAACGCGGATCCACAACAGAACCGGAATACACACATACACACACACCAGACACACGTCAGCAGCGTCTTGCGTCAGCGGCGTCACTGAACGCGGATCCACAACAGAACCGGAATACACACACACACACACACACCAGACACACGTCAGCAGCGTCTTACATCAGCGGCGGCACTGAACGCGGATCCACAACAGAACCAGAATACACACACACACACACACACACACACCAGACACACGTCAGCAGCGTCTTACATCAGCAGCGGCACTGAACGCGGATCCACAACAGAACCCGAATACACACACACACACACACACACCAGACACACGTCAGCAGCGGCACTGAACGCGGATCCACAACATAACCCGAATACACACACACACACACACACACCAGACACACGTCAGCAGCGTCTTGCGTCAGCGGCGGCACTGAACGCGGATCCACAACAGAATCGGAATACACACACACACACACACACACACACCAGACACACGTCAGCAGCGTCTTGCGTCAGCGGCGTCACTGAACGCGGATCCACAACAGAACCGGAATACACACACACACACACACACCAGACACACGTCAGCAGCGTCTTACGTCAGCAGCGGCACTGAACGCGGATCCACAACAGAATCGGAATACACACACACACACACACACACACACACACACCAGACACACGTCAGCAGCGTCTTACGTCAGCGGCGTCACTGAACGCGGATCCACAACAGAACCGGAATACACACACACACACACACACCAGACACACGTCAGCAGCGTCTTACGTCAGCGGCGGCACTGAACGCGGATCCACAACAGAATCGGAATACACACACACACACACACACCAGACACACGTCAGCAGCGTCTTACGTCAGCGGCGTCACTGAACGCGGATCCACAACAGAACCGGAATACACACACACACACACACACACACACACACACCAGACACACGTCAGCAGCGTCTTACGTCAGCAGCGGCACTGAACGCGGATCCACAACAGAATCGGAATACACACACACACACACACACACACCAGACACACGTCAGCAGCGTCTTACGTCAGCGGCGGCACTGAACGCGGATCCACAACAGAATCGGAATACACACACACACACACACACACACACACACGTCAGCAGCGTCTTACGTCAGCGGCGGCACTGAACGCGGATCCACAACAGAACCGGAATACACACACACACACACACACACACACACCAGACACACGTCAGCAGCGGCACTGAACGCGGATCCACAACAGAACCGGAACACAATACAATGCTGAATAAATTCCTAGTTTTTGTTATTTTTGGACCAAAATGTATTTTTGATGCTTCAACACACTCTAACTAACCCACTGATGTCACATGGACTACTTTGATGATGTCTTTATTTCCTTTCTGGACAAGGACAGTATACCGTACATACATTTACAATGGAGGGACAGAAAGCTCTCGGACTAAATCTAAAATATCTTAAACTGTGTTTAAGTCATTAATGACATAATTTTCATTTTTGGGTGAACTAACCCTTTAAACAATCATTCAATGCGGCTGCATCCGAAATCACATACTTCCCTATATAGTTGGCAAAAAACAGTATGTGACAAAAGAACTAGGCTATGTCTGAATTCACAGTTCTCATAAGAGTAAGCAAATAATACCAGGATGGCCTACTTCTTCCGGTGAGATTCTGAAGTGTGCATATGATGGACACTTTACTATCCCATGAGGCCACGGGAGAGGATTTATGAATGGCAGTGAAGCAACGCAACTAATGGTGGTAGGTCACATGATAATGACAACATGACTAATGTAGTACGACCAGATCGCATTCATACTACACACATTCATACTATATAGAACAAACTTTTTTAATGGTCGTGAAGTAATTACGTACTTTTTCAAAATAAGTACCCACTCGAGAGTATGAGATTTCTGATGCAGCTGAATCACTGAATCATTCATTAAACTGTTCAAAAACACTGATTTATTCAGCAACAAAACATTTGGCTGTCTTCACAAGTGAGTCGTTAGATCATTCTCTCAACCGATTTGATAAAAAAAAACTGCTGATATGTTCAGGAATTAATCAAGCGACTTTCTTTATGAGTGAGCCATTGAATCATTTATTCAACCGATGTGTTCAAAAGCACTGATTCATTCGAAAAGTAAATATTTGACTGTCTTTATAAAGTGAGTCATTGGATCATTCTCTCAACTGATTCGTACAAACTGCTGATTCATTCATGAACAAATAAAGTGGCTGTCCTTGTGTGTGACTGAATCATTCATTAACCTGTTCATTCAAAAACATTGATTTATTAGAAAACAAAGTAAGGCACTGTCTTTATGAGTCGCTGAATAATTTATTCAACCAATTTGTTCAAAAATGCTTATTCAGGAAAGCATGTCTTTATGACTGAGTCATTGGATCAATATCTCAACCGATTCATTTAAAACCGAGAAAAATCAAGAATGAATCAATTGATGGAGCAAAAAACAGACCAAATGTTAGTCAATATTAACTTCTTATTTATTTAAATGTTTGCAGTCATGCTGTTCTTGAATATTTAGTTTCTGTTTCTAAAACTAGTCCTTAGGAGACCTCTTGAGTCTGACACAGACTGATTTCATTTCTTTTCTGCGAGCTGTGCTTCGTTTTGCAATTCATTGAATCTTGGTTATGCAAAAGGAACCATAATCCTTAATTACGGTACACTTTGATTCAGTCATAAGTTGCAACACAACCAAATGTCTCTGGATGGCCATAATGACTCTGTAAATGTTTGAGAAGTTTCATATTGATCAAACATACGTCAGTACATTTTTCCCCTCTAGTTTGTACAATCTGCCAATATCCAATAGGTCACCATAACCTCTGAAAAATCATTTTTCTTTGCCGCCGCTGCAGGACACTGACTCGTCCTTTGTAGAACATTGGCAAGTGTAAAAGATTGATGCTTTGATTTAACAAGGAATTGAAAGTCTTGAGAAATTGCCATTTGCTAAATAATTCTTTTCTGCCCGAGGTCCTATACCTTTTATGGCTTAATATATATGAGAAGGAAGATGAGAGGAGGAAATAAAAGAGGTGAAGTCCTGTCTGGGACCATTTTTCCTGCAGTCGCGTCTGATAGTTATGAATTCTGCCAGTAATGACGGGATGAATCATGTCAAAGAGCTCACCTTTGAATGTTAGCATAAAGAACCGGCTTACTCATAATGCCGGTAAAGACTTCACAAATAGAAAAGCAGAAAGCAATAAGCACTGTTGCCAATCTATGATTTTGAGGACATTTTGGCAGAAATGAAAAGATGTCTATTTATAAAATTCAAAACTGTAAAGAGGTGAAACTCATGTTTATGCAATTGCTCCTCGATGAACAAATTTTCACCATCATGCAGAAAAGAGAACAATGTGCTCAAGTGTCCCTACAGCTGATATGCTCCCTAATTCAATTTTCACCCCTACACGATCCCATTTTGTCCCATTAGGGTTGGGATGCATGTGGTGCATTATACAAGCTCATCATATGAGTCTGAGCGATGACCCATCAATCTTCACCAAACTATGTCAAATTGACGCGTGCATTGAGACGGCAATAAATAAACATATTTTATCCCAGTTCAACGGGACTTTCATCACTAAAAAAGACCAAACATATTTCTATGATGTTCGAGTTTAGTTTACCTTTTTGAGGTCCATTATTGAAATATGGTCCTGCCGAAACTCCACAGTTCATCGCATTTATTATTGTCTGGCACTAATAGGTAATGTTGGATTACCCAGCTCTTGTAATAACATTAGAGCAACGTGTTTGTTTCCCAGGTGTGACGAAATGGCCGGTTTGGACTTACACACCATTCAATGAACCCGCTTTTCCTTAAGACCCTTTACTGAGCTGCTCTGCGTGAGGGGAGATGATGAGCCATGCATGCTATTAAAAAGTGTTCAGTCAGCAATAATCCGATTCATGCCTTCATTTATTTGATAGTGGAACTTAATGTCATTATATAGTGACCTCTCATGAAAGACATCTGACTATTGTGGAAGGATACAAGCTCTAAAGTGCATAATGATAGATAGATAGATAGATAGATAGATAGATAGATAGATAGATAGATAGATAGATAGATAGATAGATAGATAGATAGATAGATAGATAGATAGATAGATAGATAGATAGATAGATAGAGAAACAGATAGATAGATAGATAGATAGATAGATAGATAGATAGATAGATAGATAGATAGATAGATAGATAGATAGATAGATAGATAGATAGATAGATAGATAGATAGATAGATAGATAGATAGATAGATAGATAGATAGATAGATATTTTAGACAGAGAAACAGATAGATGGATGGATGGATGGATGGATGGATGGATAGATAGACAGACAGAAACAGACAGACAGATAGATAGATAGATAGATAGATAGATAGATAGATAGATAGATAGATAGATAGATAGATAGATAGATAGATAGATAGATAGATAGATAGATAGATTGATAGATAGATAGATTGATAGATAGAGAAACAGACAGATAGATAGATAGATAGATAGATAGATAGATAGATAGATAGATAGATAGATAGATAGATAGATAGATAGATAGATAGATAGATAGATATTTTAGACAGAGAAACAGATGGATGGATGGATGGATGGATAGATAGATAGATAGATAGATAGATAGATAGATAGATAGATAGATAGATAGATAGATAGATAGATAGATAGATAGATAGATAGATAGATAGATAGATAGATAGATAGATAGATAGATAGATAGATAGATAGATACTGAGGGAAAGACTCTTCCAGCAGTGTTTCTGTCTTCTGCTCTGGCATGGACACATTCAACCAACGCCAGCCTGTGTGTGTGTGTGTGTGTGTGTGTGTGTGTGTCTGTCTGTCTGTCTGTCTGTCTGTGTGTGTGTGTGTGTGTCCTTTACTTTAATTATTTAAGATTAAATGTCACAACTGGCATTGCCTCCTCATTTTGTGTGGTTAGGAAATGTTCCAATGAGTGTTGCAAAATAAAAAATAAAAAAAGATTAAAAAAAAAATTCTCAGCACTACACAAAGATCTGTGGATGATAATATATTCAGTGCCAGCAACAGAATAACATGCATTTTAATGAGATTACAAATGTAGTCGTCATCCCCTTCCAGGGACAGAATGAAATCCAATCTCATTTTCAAACTCAAAAAGGAGCAATAAAAGCGCGTTCCAGGACTCAGTCCCATTCATGCCGTCTCGGCCCCGCAGGGGAACACTCGTGCTCGCTCCACCACTGCTCCACATACGCTGCTTTATTTCTCAAGGTGTCAAATAGAGTTGTTTTCGTACAAGGTCTGATTTATATTGATTTTTAGAAAATCTGTACTAAATAAATAAGCGAAAACAGAACACTCCTATTTAATTTATCATATCAAAGCCGCTTTAATGCATTTAGAAATATAGCCTACCAGTGCTTGTTTTTAAATAAAAAATATTTTTTAGCCCTTTTGTAGGGCTATACTTCAGGTTTTAATTAGGCCTATATATTCCTATAACTCTGAAATGCATGTTTAATGTTGGTTTGGATGGCATTTTGTGTGCAAAAATATTCAAAAATACATTTAAAAATATTTGTGGAGTCAAAATGTCTAGGTGCAGTAAAATATCAAAACAAAAATGGAATTTGTGCGCTAATCTTCGAAATCGAGTAGCCTGAGGCGTATGCGGGCGGCGTTTGATATCACGAGGAAACCATTAAACAAAAATGACACATTTAGACTGTGTCAAGGTCATTGTGTGAATTAGGATACACATAAATGTGATCTCTTTATTTAAAAAAATGGAGTAGGCTACTTTAAAAAGTCTTGATATTCATGACTTAAAAACATCAGGATATTTTATGAATTTATTGATGTATACATCATGTATAAATGATGTACGTGCAAGGTAATTAGTTTAGTAGGCTACTTTTTTGCTGAAAATGTATATATATATGCGTGTATTTTAAATTGCTAAATTAATTCTCTTTTGTTTGTCACGTCGACATCTTTATTTGTCACTGACTCAAAGGCAGTCGGCTCTTGAAAAGGTTGGCTAATAATGTTTCTCGTGTTTTCAGAATAAATTCTCAAGAATTCCCTCGACTATTTTTCAGTCTGGCGGTGGTTTCGCTCAGACAAGCGCCTTGTATGCTGAGCGCGGGAGAATCAATATGAAATGACTCTCTCTGCCACCTTATTAATAATGAAACAATAGCCTACGTCTTCACGTGCGCGTTCACGTGCGTTCGAGGCGCTGGGAGAGAAACTGAATCCTTTATGTGCACCTATCGGTTCTGGGCTGGCCATTATTAATTATTGCTCCTTATTAACTGATGCAGATATGAGTTATATAGGCTAAATTAGATATAAAATATATTTTATAAGGGTTGCGATCAGGTTCCTACACCAATAAAAACAACACAAATCTCTTTCAAACAGTAACTGTTTTTATTTAAATACTTCTTTTTAGCAGTCTATTTTATATACCTGTATAATCAATCTGTTTCTGTTAAAGTATCTCTCTTTTCATTTCACATACATCTCTTATTTTCTTGTATGGTTTTGAATATTCAGGTATTTCATATGCAACATCCCCAGAAACGAACAAACAACGAACAAACATCTTCTGAAGGCAGTGAAACGTGGTCTATGCCTTGGCAACATCAAATAAAGCTAGCAAAATTCACTTCATCCACCTATTAATGTCAAGGTCCAGATATTTTCGTGCTACGATACTGTCGGGAGAAATACAGGCCTAGTGTAATTACTGCGTCATAGGCTATAGTTATGAACCACGTGTCCTTGATGTATACTGTAGGCTACTTATTTTCTGGAGCTGCTTGTATGTTACACATTGTTATGCAACATGGACACTGCAATGTAAAGTGTCGCCTTTATACTAGCATGTGTCCTACATAAAAAGAGACAAATATTCTTTGAATGGAATAGAATAACATTTTTGGAGGGGAACGGCAACAGTCAACTCACCTCACAGCCTTTACATGGCTACATTTGACACTTATTTGTTCTTTAATAAATCTTTTAAATATATTATTTCTCTGTTCTCGTGTATTACATTAAATATATGCCTGTAGTCATTCCTGAGGTTTATTTATTATTATTATTATTTATAGCTCCCTATATTTTTTCTGAATTGGTGGTTCATCTTACCCCAGCCATCAACACATCCATATACTTGGCTTGACTAAAATAAATTTGATAAATGTAAACTAAATATTGACAAAGAGCATATAAAACAAACTGATGAGAGAATATTCCTAATATATCTTTCTATATGATTGCCGTTGAGAATGTGAAAAGCCTACAGTAATAATAATAATAATTCATTCATAACAGACGATAATGTTATAAAATACTACGCTTTCAGAAATTCAGGCCGAAACTCAATATCTGATAAATATTTCATGTAATCGACCCAGAGTCAGGCAAATGTGCTTGAGCATTCCCAGAAGACTTCTTCTTGCCATTGTCTCTTGCAAAAAAAACGTCTTGTTCTCCAGATGAAATAAGCATATAAATCCATTTGGGTGAGGATGAATTTTGATCATCGTTAATTCTTCTTCTTCTTTTATTCTTGTGTTGATGGTTTGTCTTGTGTCTTCCTCTTTCTCTCTCTCTCTCTCTCTCTCTCTCTCTCTCTCTCTCTCTCTCTCTCTCTCTCTCTCTCTCTCTCTCTCTCTTCTTCTTCTTCTTCTTGTTTTTTTTTTTTTCGCCCTCTCTTCTGTTCCCGTGGGTTAAAACTGCATCCACGTGACGAGCGCCGAGAGCGCGCTCAGGATGAGCGTCACGCAGAACGGAACCGCAGATCTGCTCGCGCCGTTCCCTCCCGCACACAGTTCAAACAAGCTGCCGCGAAACTCCAGGTTTCTGGACTCTTTTTTCAGCTTCTCCCACAGATCTGTGGCTCCTTCCTGACAGTCTGCCAGAGCAGTGGTCGCGCATGAGTGGAAATCATCCCAGTAACTGCAAGTCAAATGTTTCAAAAGAAAGAAAATCATTATTCATGTCTGATTTGAGTCACGCTTAGGCTATTCAATCTAAACATATTATTTCCTATTATTATTATGATTTAAAAAAAAAAAATCCTAATAAGTGAAACTAAAAATAGTGGAAAGAAATGTTTCTCTTTTGGTCTTTTTTATCATGTGGCATAGGCTATGTGAAAAGCAGTTTTTGGATTTGTATTGCTTTCAGTTTAGAAAACGCTCAATTTCGGTTTATGCATTTGTGATTTGTAAATAAAATGGAACGTCCGTTTTCATTTGTATTTAAAGCCCTAAAGAGAGAACATGAAGTAAACACTTAAGCATCGCATTTTATTAGAAAATCTACATCAATTTCGCATGCATTTGAATATGATTATTCAGACGTTTTGATTGTGTGCATTTAAAAAGTAGGCCTGTTTAAAAAGAAGGTTGCACCAACAAATATATATAACGACAATTTACGATAGAATTATTAGAAGCTCTAATATAATTAATATAGTCTAATGCATGAATCCTTCTGGCAACTGCATGTCCTCATGAAGCCACGTGAAGGAGGAGAGAGGGCACGAGGGAAACCCGAGTTGTAATGCGGCTCCAAAGGGAAAATCTCCATATCACGTGACTTCTAGCGCCCTCCCCATCTCTCTCTCTCTCTCTCTCTCTCTCTCTCACACACACACACACACACACACAACTCCCCTCCTGCGCCCCACCCCCTTCCTCTAGCCCAACACTTATTCATTTATTTCAGGAGGAACACACACCCTCATTCTAAATCCTGCATACAAATGGACATGCGCACGGTCACAAGTAGCCATGCTCCAATTAAATTAGAATAGAATAGAATAGAATAGAATAGAATAGAATAGAATAGAACAGAACAGAATATAGTTCAATAAAATAGAATATTTCCAACAGGAAATGCTTTCAAGTCAGAAAAAAATAGTGTTACATTTCAATGTTTTGCTGGAGCTTTGGTGTGTATGGAAATGAAATTGCAGTGTCAGCCGCTTTGCACATCTCTTTTTATAGCTAGGCCTATCTAATATTGTTTAATACGAAAATATGATTAAAAACTGAATTATGCTAGCTAAAATCGGGTTGGAGACTATATTTCGAAGTTCAAACAGAAATAATTTCAGGGGGAAATGGAGAAGGAAAGGAAGAGTATATCCAGTCCCTGTAATAAGATACTGTTGCGTTTTGATTCTCTCAGTCGCGGCTGTAAAAGAACCGGTTATTTTATAGGGCGGATCGCTTACAATAATCGTGCATTACCGCCCGATCTGATCCAATTATGGATGCTGACCTTCGGCCTTGGCGTGTAGAGATGGTTCATCTAATTGTAATTAACTGGCGAAATGTGAATAGCGCATATAGCGGCTGCACGGCTCTATTTCTGCAGTCGAATTAAACAAGGGCCCCTTGTGCCATCTGGCCCCTGTCCCCTCTCTCTCCCCACCCTCACTCACACCAGTATATTTCATCTGTTGTGTGTGTGTGTGTGTGTGTGTGTGTGTGTGTGTATGTGTGTGTGTGTGTGTGTGTGTGTGCGGTTCCCTTACGTGCAGATGGTCTTAAGGTTTTCCTGCTCGTCCAGCTCCTGTGGATAGTTGGCCATGTTGTCTCCTAGTTGAAGCAGGCAGTCGGAGAAACCTTTGAACACTGTTTCACATTTCCCAGCCGCTCGAACTGCCTGCAGCAGATAGGCTGGAAAACGAGAAAGGATTATTTTTTTAATGTTGCCTATTTAAAAAAGAAAAAAAAAAAGAAAAAGAAAAACGATAAAAAAACGTTAACTTCTATCATCTGACTCTTCCAGAATAGCGTTCATTTTTTTGTAGAATTGAATTTGTTGCGATACACTCAGGCTATGCTCTTTTAGGATTTTTAATTATTAGCTGTTGTAGCCTATTTTCTGTTCTACGCTCATCTGTCAGTGTGTGTGTGTGTGTGTGTGTGTGTGTGTGTGTGTGTGTGTGTGTGTGTGTGTGTGTGTGTTCACTAGAATAATATGTGTGTTGAGCATGAGGGTGGCGCGCGTGGACAAACGATGATGTAATGGTGTACATGAGGGTGGGGTGTGTGTGGGCTTGTGTGAGGTGAGATTTTCATTCTGAGTGATTTGTACTCCCCCTCCCCTTTTTTTTACACATCTAGAAAAGAGTCTGTTTTTTGATGACAGATCTATTAGGGGGAAAATGAGAAAATTTCGACACGGATGCTTTCCTTCCCACTTCATTTCGATCTTTATGTTGGACCGGAAAGTCACAACCTGATCAATTTACCAGATATCTTTGCTTAACGAACCATTCACGCCAGTGGTTTCTCTGGTTCGTTAAACAACGGGATCTGGAATTAATTAAGTTGTTGCACTGTCCAAATCAGGCCGTGCCTCTGCCCATTAACCACAGTATAGCACACACACACACACACACACACACACACACACACACACCTATATGTCCCTGTCCCTACATTATATCAAATACTTTGCATATGTGTCCCTAAATTGTATGCAGTAGCTACATATTGCGTCGATGCACTACAGTAGCCTAATAAGATGTGCATTATGTAGTGTGTAAGTGCATTATATTATCTTCAATGCCCCTAAATTGCATTATATCCATTTCATGATATGTTCCATTATCTATTAAATATTGCATTAAAATAATTTGCTATTTACAATAATTTGCTAATTTGCATGCTATATTTTCCTGTATTCTATTATATGCATATAGCCTACCTAAAATATTTTACAGTTATTATATGATAGGCCTATGTCCCAACATTTTTGTTATACGTTGTAGCTATGTCAATTAGCCTATAGGCATTACATGTCATATTATTTAATAGGCGATTGGTTATATGCATATTCTACTATCAATATACGATAAATACCAAACGAAAATAAAATAAAGATGCAATCATGGTTGTTATTCTGTATTTATTTTTTCGTAAACTCTAGTCTCTTGCTGGTGCCATGCAGATGAAGCACGGTCGTTTCGTGCATTCTTTATCGCCCACAGAATATAAAAAAAAAACGCATCCAACAATGACACAAAATAATGCACACTTAAGATGATTATATTAAAGTAAGGATAATATTGATTTTAGACATAGTGGATTAAATGTGTTACTGAGTAATGCCGCACAGATGAAAGCTTACATAACGAAATATCAAGCTATAACTGTGATATCGCGGCCAGATCGCCCTTTTCTTCAACACGAAGCGTGTTTATTCAACATTACAACCATATTCCTACAAAATACCATATCGAGACAAATTAAATGCGTAAATGCGCTGCATTGACTTATGATATCGTGCATCTTAATATTTTTTATCAAATGAATTGAAATATTCCAAGACCTCAACATGGCGGATATGAGGATGCGAAATACAAAGATGCTCAAACAGATAGCTATGTAAAACCATTTATTAATGGGATGCATGATTTCATATTTAAAATCTCGATGTCTTTGTTTGCTTTACTGGAATTAACAGTTACAAAAGAAAGCACTGCGAACAAACAGTGAATTATTAAACCATTTCGTTGTAGGCACGATGATCTATATTTAGAAACAACTGAGTATCTAATATAGACTCACCTATCCTACTGTACTAGTGATCACGAGTCACGACCACTTTACTAGACCCTGTCAGTGTCAAGCATAATCCGTTCAATGAAGTCAGGAGGGGGTTTGTGGCAAATTAATGTAGTTCAACTAGGTAACGGAACCAGCTTTTCACCAAAAAAAAAAATGACATCGCTACTGATTTCATCCTAATGCACAACATTTTCATCGCAGAGCCCTGCAACAGCACTAACAAGAAAGACATTTAAAAACGCACAATATTACAAGAACATGTCCTACATTCTTATGTAAATTATAAAACAACAATCGCACACCAACTAATTTTCGCGAAATTATAATTAAATTATATTGTGTGCTTTTGTAATTTGCAAAGAGACACATGGGACCATATAAAAAAAAGCATGATGCATCTATGAAACTTAGCTTTTGCAAGTTAAATCTGTTAATGCAATTGCATTAATGCATTTTCTTTCGAATTATTTTTCAATATTGTTTTGAATAATTCATTACAGAGAGGATCGGGCGGTCCCATACTTTCACCAACTTGCTCCAATACGATTTACAGGGCTTTATTTCTCGGAACAGTCTCCAACATGGAATGGAGAGGCAATGCAATATTACCCCAATGTCATGCCAGTGGCAAGCCTTTAAATCGCAGTCGGGACAGTAGCACTCCAATTAAAATATCCACCAACATAAATATACAACCAATAGGCATATAACGACATAGGCACCCTTTAATAGCCTTAACTACGAATTAGAAGTGTCAAGTTATCTATGAAAAAAAATCAAGATTAAAAAGGAAAAATCAGCCCATCCCAAAATACACTACGACAGAAATAATCAACTTACCTATTTGAACAGCAAGAAACAATGAAATATATCTTCCAGACAAAGTTAATCCCATCCTACGTCCAGAAAAACCATTGGAGTATATACAATTTTAGATAGTTGTGAGGGAAAAAGATCGTGAAGTCTGCGCGCTGAACATCGCTGTTTAGTTCTTGCAGATCTTCAGAAACTCTGGGTTTTTCCCGCTGTCGGCGAGGCGCAGAGAAGTGAAATGGTGCACCCCGTTAAGAGAAGGTGGTAATGCCTCGTGTGTGTGTTTTTTTTTCTCTCTCTCTCTCTCTCTCTCTCTCTCTCTCTCTCTCTCTCTCTCTCTCTCTCTCTCTCTCTCTCTCTCTCTCTCTCTCTCTCCCTGCTTCACGACCACATCTCAAGCTTGACGTAAAATTCACCGTCGGACTCCCCACTTCTCTATTTTCTCATTCGCTAGACCGGGCTGGCCCTCTTCCCTTCTTCTCCCCCTCTCCACTGTACTGGCATTTCAGGGATTGCGGAGATGTCCACATATATCTGCTCTCTGGTGGTCTCACCTATACACCCTCCTGCGTGAAGCTCACACGTGGACCCGTGACCCACATATGGATGCACGTGCAGACTTCATTGCTACAGGGTGCTTAAACTGATGAATTTTGATAGATAGATAGATAGATAGATATCTCGTAGTCGGATTGCGTCAGGTTGGTTCGCCTATAGGCCATATACTTCCTTTTAATCGAGATGACTGTGATGCATTGTGTAAGACATACAGTAATTTATGGATTTGTGGGATCATTTATGGAAATGTGACCCTGCCCCGCGCAGATTTAGCAGTATGATTAATGAAGTTTCCACGTTTTTTCTTGAGTCGTATAACCTCAGCGCTAATCGTTATTGATGATTTGTTTATGACTTAAACACTCCAGCAAGGTTATCAAGGTATGTCTGAGATGAAACGAGGTAAATGAAGCAGACTGTAGTAAGGCTATTTTAAAGATTTTAGACGGGATATTTTTGGTGCATCGTGAAAATTATATATCGGCACAGAATCTTAACACTTTTAACACCTGAGACTTATATCCAGGGCAAAAAACTTTTTGCTACACGTGCCAATGGCCGGTGACTTGTGAAAATATATTTTTTACCGACTGAAACTGTTTTTGCAAAAACAGGCACTATATAACATCGGAATTTTAGATGGCCTACCAATGAAATGCACTATTCTCTATTCCAATTTCGATACCACAGCTTAACTAATATAAATGTAAAACATTATTAAAGACAAGTAAACAGTCAGTAGTAATATAAAAACAAATAATCAAAAAGCAAAGCAAAAGCAGACATAAATACAATAAAGATACAAATGAAATAAACAGTGCTTTTCAGGTTTTTCAGGTAGGTCTAACAGTAGTTTTCAGGAACAGAAAATTAATAAGAAAATGTAAAATAACTAAAATAGTCTTCACTGTATTAAACATTCTTATTAATTCATCCTTATTCAATTTACAGAAGTTGTGCAGTCAAGAGCATAAGTGATTTTTTCTTTGTCCTTTGTTGTTTGATTAACATTAAAAACAGACAGCAGGAATATTAGGCTGCTGTCACTTAGGCCTAAAATATGTTCATAAGCGTTTACTTTCTCAACTGTTTATGGTCACTTAAGACATAACTGACTATGTTTACTAGGATAATGCTTTTTTTATATATATATATAATTTTGTGTGAATTTGTATAACCATGAAAGAGAGCTCTGTTTAGTATTCTCGTGCTGTCTGACACTCGGCTTTCTGTGCGCACGCTCCGGATGTTTTGACTTTCCACACAGCACGCAAGTAACGATATGAGTTCCCTTTGGCGTCTTCATGTGCTTGAATATAACTTGGCAAGGCTTAAACTTTCATGACAATGCAGCGGTGGGCCATCAACTGTCCCGTTCTTGTTGTTAGAATTCATAAAAATGGTGAGTGACACGTTTCATATATTTGCAGCGCAGATGTTTACTTGCATTTAAGGCTTGACCCGTGTTACTTTTAGGCCCTGCTATCCCTTTATCCCACCAACTATTATTTCGATATTTTTGGTGTCAAGGTGGTGAACATAGGCTAAGTTTAATGGGTCATTGACAAATAAAGCTTCAAAAAAGTTATTTTTTTTATCTTTTAAAAACAGTAATGGATATTTTTGAGTCATGAAAAATGTGTTTAAACAAGTTTCAGTTGTTAAATAACATTTCAAAGTGTTTAAATTAACAACTAATTTTATTTTGTATGTATATAGGCCTACTAGTTGTACCAGCTGACATGGAAAGTGAACCAACCATAGTTGAACAGTTTTTAGCAGTATTTGAGAGAAATCTACTGATATTTAAAATATATATATATATATATATATATATATATATATATATAGGCTACATGTATATATATATATATATATATATATACGTATATATAGCCTATATATATATTATATATATAGTTTTCTGTTCATTTGTTCAGTTGCTTCATCTGACATTTGGGGGGTTTAAGATAACAAAACATAAAATAATATGTATTTTTTAAATGTACTAGAAATTAATTCAAAATAAATAGGGTAGGCCTATATAGGCCTAGAATAAAGTGATATATGTCATGCATTTATCAAATTATTTTAAACGGAAATAATGCACTTGGACACAAAAATATGCACTTCATGTCATTGACCCTATAATACAAAATCCTTTAACATAGATAACCATCTATAACACATAACACATCTATAAGATATTTTTTTAAAAAATCATACTTTAGCTACATTACAGTATCCATGTTGCGTTTTTTGTTTTATGAAACTAATAAATTACATAGGCCTATGTTATTACTGAAAATGATATGGAATCTGAAAGATGAGAAATCATTTTATATGGGCTGAGAGATGAGTTACTTTACGACTGAGAGAAAGGTAGTGATGTCGGTATCACTGAAAGAAAAAAAAGTTCTCACCCGCTGACGTCAGCGGAATTTGTAGCCAACCAATGAGTACTGAGTATTGATGCCCACCTATTTTTTTCAGAGACTTCACTGACTTCAGGAGGAGAATACTAAAAAGTTACATAGGGCATTCTAGCTGAAGGAGAATCCTCGCAGTGAGTAGAGATCGTGTGCTCCTCGATGCTGAGTAATTAGGTCCCCTGACACTTCATTTAGAGTCCAGACTATACCGAGCCCAGAGACTGATGATGCCCTCAGGGCAGTTTACAATCGGATCGGATTTTCGTTGGTCATTGACAATATAGATGATTAATATTCAACATTAGATCAAACCAAATTAATGGCGGACTGTATGTCATCGCGTAAAGCTTCCAATTACATGCATGTCACATAGAGCATAAGCTGAGCATTATAATTCGTGCGGATTCCTGCGTTAAACCTTTCGAGAAAAAACGAGCAGTTGCATAACGCAGGCGTAAAAAAACAAAAGACCTGCATAGTGTGTTGCAATGCAGGGAGGGATGCAATATCATGGATTTAATTTATAGAGATTGCAATAAGAGTCCAAACAATAGCAGGTTTTTATTCATGTTTTGTCTCCATCTTGTGGCGGAGATGTGCAACAAGAGTTATGGATAGTGATATCTTTGATGAGAAAGGCACATATTTTGCCTAATACCAATGATATTAGACAGACAGCGGGTCTTAGTGGGAAACTCAGAAACTCCTGAGTGAATTGGCAGCTCGTATGAAAACAGAGCTTAATGAACTGTCATTTCGACAGCATACAGGGAATCCCTGTTTAATGTGTTGTCCCCATCCAATTACTCAGTAGCTCAGTAGCTTGAGAGGTTTTCCGTGGTGACTCATTCAGGGGGGGGGGGGGGGGGGGGGGTATTCCAGCAGCATTGATGCAGTTCTAACGCATGTTTCGTTAATATGGAGGGAGTGGAGTTGAATGACGTAGGCACCGAATGCGTCAGTAGCTTTCCTTTTTTTTTCTGAAAATATTAGATTTTATCTTTACCTACAATCTTCTTGAATGAAAGGTTAGGAAACGTCACAATCTGCAGCGTCTCATACCTTCCCTTACAAAAAAAAGAGTAGACTATAGCCTACTTTATTTCATTGTATTAAGTAGGCTTACTTAAGTTCAAGTAGCCTATATTTTTAAGTATACATTATATAGTAACTATATCAATGTTCTATATACTTGTACAATAAGTGTAGCTACTGCTTCAATACGTCTTGGGACTAAATTGGGCAACTTTTAGGCTACTGTAACAGAGATTGGAGTAAGTCACTAAATGCAAGTCAAAGTCAAGTCAAGTCATTATGTTGTAAGGGTCAAGTCATAGCCTACTCTTTGTCAAGTCAAGTCAAGTCGCAACTTAGTCATCAAGTCATACCAAGTCGCACACAGGCTAGTTTTACACATTTTTTAACTCTGGGACTTTTATTAGGCTACTTAGACACAGGGGGCTGATGGGTTACAAAAATAAATAAATTAACTTGTGTGTAATAAATAAATTAGCATTAAGAAGCACTTTAAATGCTCTAAAATAAAATTAAATAAAATTAACACAAGTAGGTCTAAACAAGAATTAATACAACTTTTCCCATCTTGTAAAAAAAAAACTAAAAAGATATTAAATTAGTATGCCAAACTTTGTATGTTACTCTAAACATCCAGGTGATTTGATCCCATAACACAAAATAGTATTATATGGAAATTAAGAAAACAAATCTAATAATTTAAATGATTTAAACCCGACTATTTTTTAATACGTGGGTCGTTATAACTGACGTTCTCAACTACTTTCTTTATTACGCCCCCCCGCAACATTTATGTTTTGTCCCGCTCCCGCCCGCAAAAATACTTTTTTTCTGTAGCCTACCTCCAAATACTTTTAAGTTAGCCTACGTGTCGCCACCATACACATGAGCATATGCTCCTGATAAATTATTTGTTATTAAAGCATTAACACACTACCACTGTTAGACATAAAAGCAAGCAGCTCCTGCGTGCATGGTTTCGCATGACTGCGCGCCCCAATTCCTAAAAAGCTGACATCAGTTCATAGTGATATCACACATCTCTGTTATTATCAATGAAGCTTTATATACACTTTGTTTGTTATAATTCGAGGATTTGCCAGCATACAGAATTCAGCTGTAAAAGGCCGTTTTGAGCGGTGAGGGGAGTCTATCGTAAATGCTTCTGATTGGCCGTTGCATTCCTAGAAATCAAAACATATGTCTGTGATTGGCTACATCGCTCAACGCTGCAAACATGTTAGAAATAGAAACATCTGGCCTGTAAATCGTTTCTACTTTGTTTTAGTTGTTAGTATGTCTAGTATTGCTTTTCTGCAACAGATGAATAAAAATGTAGCCTATTCGTTTTTATGTTTTATTCATATATATTTCTAGTTTGCCGTTTGCAGGAGTCCCGCGAATCGTTTTATTCCCCCTCAACCCGCACACACAGAGTGAGTGCATTACCGCCCGCGCTCCCTCTTATGACGAAGAAAAAATACACAATAATAAAAAATAAATAAAAAAATTCCACAAGTCATTTCAAGTAAATAGGCACAAGTCCGAGTCAAGTCTAAGTCACAAGGAGCAAGTCTAAATCAAGTCGAGTCTTTTCAGAGATCTAGTCAAGTAAGTCTCAAGTCCAGAAAATTGCGACTCGAGTCAAGTCATATGACTCGAGTCTCCCACCTCTGCTGTAGGCTATAAAAATATACTTTTAAGTATACTTGTCTTTTAGTGTAAGTAGTTGAAACTTTGACAACAACTAGTTCACAACTAAGTTTTTGTTTGTACCACAACTATACTACAAGTGAACTTATAGGCCTTATAGGCTACTCTAACCATAACTTATAGTTTATTATTTATGTATTATTTTAGCATTTTAAAGCTGCCGTCGGCTTTTTTTATCATATTCAGTGTAATCGACACTATAATCCGACAGAACAACATAAATAAAGTGGTTTTAGAAAAAAAACCGAGCTTCTAACTCCACGTGGAGCATGTTATTTGTTTTGCAAAAATCCACCGCTCCCGGATCATCGGGTCCAATCAGCGCAGGGGGGTGTGAGATCTGACTGTCAATCACAGATCGGGCACACGCCACCCCTCGCGCACGTTACAATCACATGCACACGCTGGAAGTTGGCGCAGTAACGAAGAGCAGTGATGGGAATAACGGCGTTATAAATAAACGGCGTTACTAACGGCGTTATCTTTTTCAGTAACGAGTAATCAAACGAATTACTCTTTCCCTCGTTACAACGCAGTTACCGTTACTGACAAAAAAAATGTGGCGTTACTATAATTGAACTCACTGAAGCGGTTTTCATCCGAGTAGGCTCTCTCCGCCATAGGACCTGCAAATTTTTTTCTCTGGTGTGTGTGTGTGTGTGTGTTTATGAGGCGCTGGAGTGGACAAAAGCCAAGCGAACGCCGCGAGCGCGCTCAATGCGCGAGAGAGAACGAGTGTTTCCGAGAGCGTGCTTAACAGTTGCGCAAGAGAGACCGAGGGTGTCCGAGCATTATATAGTTTGTTTATAAATAAATGACATATTTCAGCATTAGACAGCATTATAGCCCATTGGTATCATCTGCAACGTTAATTAATTTACATGGTTATACAAATAAAATCTAAAAAAATTACCTACAGGGAACGTTCTGTTTAGGTTATAAAATAAAATCCGAAAATAACCTGCAGGGAACATTCACAGAAAACATCTTTGTTTGACCGGTTGTAAACACGTGCGACAAACATGTCTAGAATTTGGCTTAAATAACCTCTGATGATGACGTTCGCTATAGGTTATAAAAATAAACAACGGATTCTCATCCCAAAGCGTAATATATTGACTCTTTTGACAAAGCGTCTATTTCCAACGCACATGGCACCCTTTAGCGTCAATATAACACGCTTCGGTTTTGGGTAGGTTTAGGTCTGGGGTAGTGTTAGGGTTAGACCACTAGGAGGCGCCATATATCTGCGTCTCATATGACGCTAAAGGGTGCCATGTGCGTTGGATATAGACGCTTTGTCAAAAGAGTCAATATATTACGCTTTGGGATGAGAACGGGCTGAAATAAACCCCCAAAATATAATATTTTAGTATTATATATATATATTTTTTTTTTGGTAAATTGTTCAGTATTATATTGAGAAAGCACTTGTTAAACTGTTTACTTTTGTTAGGAAGAAAAACTTAGGCTACAGTATGTCTAATAGTTGTGAAGTTGTGTAACAGTTTTATCATTTTAATATGCACAAAGAGTATGTTTTTTTTTTTTTTTTTTTGGTACATTTCTTAAGAAGCATAGGCCTAATTTATTTTTAAACTTATTTGTTGGCCAGTTGGGGTCTGTGGCTCTGTGCGATATTAAATAAGTATAAAACATCTATAATGTTTTATTGTTCTACTATATTTGATAATATTTAGAATAATATATTGAATTTAATAGGCGTCTCTCACATTGTCCCACAGCAACATTAAAATAGAATAAATTATTATTATAAAACATTGAACACTAATCTACACTATTAAGTGTCTATTTCATTAATTTAACATATTTAATACTGGGGGCATCCAAATTATTTGATATAGGCCTATTTGAATTTTTTTTTTTAAAGTAACGCAATAGTTACTTTCTCTGGTAATTAGTTACTTTTATAATGATGAAACTCAGTTACTAACTCAGTTATTATTTGTGAGAAGTAACTAGTAACTATAACTAATTACTTTTTTTAAGTAACATGCTCAACACTGACGAAGAGTGATGGCGGATGTATCTCGCTTTCAAAACACTAACAAATCAAGTAAGCTCATTTAGAGTATAAATGACGTTAGCAATTGCAATCTATCGGTAGATTAGCCAGGACAGCATACCTCCAAATACTCCATGGTGTTGATGGATGCTGATGAGACGGGCGCGTTCACAGATAACCTGGTGCACACGCACTGACGAGCTCAAACTCGGTGGGAGGGTATCCGTTGATAGTGGGGGAGGGGCATGAGACTGAGTTGTAAACATTCAAAATTTTGCCCAAGTCCACTCAATCTGCCAGACTTGCCGACTGCAGCTTTAAGTATAATATATGTTCCTATTTAGGTATTATTTTGTTATCCTTGAAATACAACTTTAACTACTTTAACTCTTTTCATTTTAAAAACATTTTATTCTAGCTTCATGCATCCTTTTTATCAACACTTATATGTGGGTAAGTTTAATTAAAAAGCAATATTTTAAAGGGGTGGTATAATGCCCCTTTTTACAAGATGTAAAATAAGTCTCTGATGTCCCCAGAGTGTGTGTGAAAGCTCAAAATACTCCACAGATAATTTTTCATAGCATTTAAAAATTGTCACTTTTTGAGGGTGAAACAAAAACGCACCGTTTTTGTGTCTGTCCCTTTAAATTCAAAAGAGCTGAGGGCGGAGTGTGTGTGTGTGTGTGTGTGTGTGTGTGTGTTTTAGCTCAGGCTAAAATGTCAGAAAAATGTCACTAAAGCACTAAAATGTCAGAAACTGTTCTGGATCATAAAAATGGGTGATAAAAACGTTTATGTTCAAACCTGAGTCGGACAATGATGGAGAATCTCGAGAAGAAGTGACAACATGTAGATGCAACAGGACATTTCTGAATGGCTAGTTGATGAATTTATGTACCATGTGGAGTTAACTATCTTCAAGTCATTGATTAGCATATTCTGTCATGATAATCTATAAATCGCTCGTGTGGGAACTGTTGTAAGATGCCTACAGAGTGACATGCTATTGCATTTGTGTTACGTACTGTATTGCAATAAATGTGAAAAGACTGATGCGACAGCTTGAGCAGACTCGCAAATGTGCTCGACTTCAACAACTCATCTCAACACTGCCTCACACCCTTTGTTGCTTGCGTGTCCCGGGGGCGGGTTTATGCAAAGTTTAGGGTTTGTGATGTCACTAACCCGGGAGGGAGCTTCTGTAGTCCCTATCAGTCGTTTGTTGAAGTCCTTAAAAAGCCATTTCTGTAAAAGAAAATATATCTCCCTTTGCTTTGAACTTTGAGCGTCGTAACTTTGCAGATGTTGTTTAAAAGTGAAATCATAATCAATCACCCCTTTAAACAAAAAGCTGAGAAAAAAAAAAATAAAAAAAAAAATAATTAAAACACAGATGGAGTAAATCGAGTCCATCAACACTTTCCTGAGTCCACATTTCATTCAGTAACTTTAGGCCTTTGATATGCTGCTTGTGTTATTTTACATTTGTGTAAGCAATCTTCTGTTTCTTCATAAGCTAAAGCATATCTTTTCGGATGAAATTAATCTCGTCAACCCCATCCCCTTCAACCTGGCTTCATTTAGGTGTAACACCCATGATCCAATCAATTTATGATGGATAATCTATATGTACATTCTTGTAGCTTAATCATGCCGTTAGCAATACCAAAGTCAGGGTTCGATTCCCAGGGAGTGCATGTCAAATGTTTGCTAAATGCTATGTAAATCATTTTGAATAAAAGCGTTTGCCAAATGCATGAATGTAACCGTAAATGAAGTTCCACTACCGTTTCCCAAGGAAATACATCAAGTAAAATGGGTTATTTTTCCAGAATGTCATTAACATTTTGAAAACGTCCTTTACAGTGGTCTGAAAGAATGAACATGATAACATGAGGTGTTAATGTCTAAAAGAAGATTGGCAGTATAAATAACAAATAAATCCAAAGCTTTCATGCTAAAGGTTTATTGTTAGTTTACATGAGTAATACATAGTCCATGGCATTGTAGCAGATTAAATCAGAAGTATATTCTTAATAATACAGTGTGTTAATTTAAGTTACACAACCAAAACAAGTCATATTTAACAATTTCAGAGAATCTTTTACATTTTCTTTCTTTTATTATATTTCACAGCGCTCATTTTCTCACACTCTCAGATTTTCGCGTACACACGATTGATTGTCGGTTTTTAGCTTCCTGAGATTTGGCTTAAAATGCTTTAATTCCTCGGTATCATTCGTTTACCACATGACGGTGAACAGTACCCATTAAAAATCTCCCTATTTTTAACAATCCAGTCTTGGCAGGTATGGTTATGATTGATTTGTAAAGAAAAAAAAGAACATTAGTTTGTATTTTGATAATATTAGTGTAGAAAGCAAAGCAACACACCAAAGTGGTACTGGGAACCCTTTCCAATCCTTCCTTTCTCTCTTTCTCCTCTGTGTTTTCTCTCTCGTTCCCCCGTGGCAATCAGCAATCCGTTACAGCACGATGATTTCCAGCTGATTGGTGACCTGTCTCAGTGCAGCGCAGTCCAGACAGCCAATCAGCACCCTCCTCCCAGGAGTCTGAGGGGTGATCGCTTCAGTGTATTGCACTGAGCCGCCAGGTGGAATCTGCCTGCAAGTGGAAATGGATATAGTGTGTGTATGCATGCAGAAACAAGAACATGCTGGGTTTTCATGTTATATGGGGACTTTCCATTGGCATGATGATTTTTATACCGTGCAAACTGTATATTCTATCCCCTAACCCTACCCATCACAGCAAACTTTCTGCATTTTTACATTCTCAAAAAACATCACAAAACAAAAATGAGGGATAATATTTAGAGAGTCAGACTGATATCCCAAAGTTTGCGGGTTCGATTCTCAATACCGGCAGTTACTGATTTGAGGTAGACAAGGTAAACAAACAAACCTAACCCCCAATTGCTCCCCAAGCGCTCCGGGTGTGTGTGGGCCGGATCTGTGCTGATACTATGTTGCTATTTGGTGTGTTAACCACTCGCGTCTTCTCGCATCTGCACTAATTTGGATGGGTTGCATCGGACAAATTCCAAATATGGGTTACCGTACTTGGCCTTCACATCACTCGCTTTAAAATGTCCCGACAGGGATTTCGGATATTGACATCTTTGTGTTATATGTGTCCCGATAAAATAGGTTTTACCAAAACCATGAACACTACCATGATTACCTATTTTTTACCATGACATATGAATATGGTAATGTGTATATTAAGTGTTATGGTATTATCATCTGATTACATGACTGCACTGGACCACCAGTACGACCACCAAACGTTTCCATAACGTTTCACATGGAATATTACAAAAGATACACATTTATAGGTTAATTTGTTTCAAAAACATAAGGTGAGAGCTGTAGTCCTTTAAAAGACCACACACACACACACTAACACTCATCTCTCTGTAGATCTCTGTATTTTAATGTTTAGTCATCGAATAACTTGCTGGTAATGTCTGAATGTCTGAATAATGTAAAAATAAATGTGACTGGTTATTCTATCTTACTCGTATGATTTAATTCTGGTCGGTATCAGGCCAAGTGCATCAAGGCGGAGCTGAACGTTTTTCAGGATGAAAGTGTAGGGATTTCGGAATGACACGATGACCATCAGATCCTTGCCAACCCGGGGTATTCCATTCACCTGTCGATGAATTATAACGACAGCTGTTAACTAACATTAAGGATCAAATGTATCGCACGTGTTCCTCAACAATTGGTTATGAAGGACGTATACCTTTATTGTGAGTTCAGGAGGACGGAGAGTGACATCTCTCATTGTGGAAAGGGTCTGTCCGGTTTCCTCAACGCGCCCGTGCACCACAAAGAGCAAGTTGGCCTGTTCCACTAGGTAGGGCATGTAGTCCACAGCTTGAACATTGATCAGCAGTTTTGAGGCTGTGAAAGGATTTTCAGAAATTAAACTGAGAAATGTTATTTCTACAATGCATGTGCCCTTAAGTCAAGTCAAGTCACCTTTATTTATATAGCGCTTTTTACAATGCAGATTGTTTCAAAACAGCTTTTCAGAGATAACAGGAAAATAATGTTTGTTTCAAGAAGAAAATAGCGTCACAGTCCAGCTTAAGTAAGTTCAGTGATGATTCATTTAGTTGATTTATATATATATATATATATAGCCACTTTGGAGAAAACCGTGATGTCATCATCCAGCTCAGTTCAGTTCTCATATAATGGTGTCAATACAGGCAGATCAATAATATTGTTGAATATTAAATTAAATGTCACCAACTAAGCAAGCCAAAAGCCAAAGGTGAAAAAGGCGACAGTTAAACCTACAACAATCTTGAAAAGTCAGACTCACTGTTTTTGGGATTCACAGTTGCAACTTTGTTTTCGAGCTTAAAGGTGGTGCTGGTGACGCCCGTGTAAAACGACACGGCGCCAGTGATGGTGGCCTTGATGGTGCAGGTCTGGCTGGTCTGGTTGTTAATGTTCAGCGTCAGCTTGAAGTTGTCGCCAATTTTGACGGTGTCGGCCTTGAGCTCGATGGTCACTCCTGCTTCAGGGAGTGGCAAATAATCCCTGGTAGGAACGCCACGATTCTCTGCATTCTTCATGGTCTGCTTATCCTTGTCACTGCCTGGAGTCAGAAAGAAGGTTGAAAGAGTTCACTAGTGTAACCCATTGTCCAGGTGTTTTTGGACCAAAGGAAACTTACCCTCTGGATATTTATAGTTAGAAGTGACATCCTCATAGGAGTTAGCGTTCACCCTTTTAGTCACAAGGAGCTTTCCCACATACGCGGTGTCCACATGGAGGATATTTGTATTTCCATACTTATCAGATTGACGGTAAATCACATCACTGTTCAGCTGGAGACAGAAGAAAGAGGTTTTCCATTTTGTAAGCGCAATATGCAGCTGAGATTTTAAGATCTTAAAAACTAAAGAAGTGATTTGTAAATCTAAGGGTAAAAACATCAAAGAGAATTGACATGTTTCTTACCTCTGCAAAGACAAACCTTGCATCGAACGGATAGCTGAGCTCTCCCTCTTTGATGGCACTGACAGACGTCGGGCCACATCGATAAAGGCCTGAATGAGAGAAGGAAAACTACTTTTTATTTGTTCCATATAGCATAACAGGTAGGAAATAATATATATTATTACCATGACCACCATATTCTTTCCATGACATACATGACATACATGTGTATATTACAGTAAGTGAAGTTATATATATATATATTATTAAATTATTAAGTTATATATATTATATAATCCAAAAACACCCATGGCTAAGGTGTGTGTGAGTCCCAAGCCATGTAAGTGGAGCGTTGGAAAAAGTAAATTTTACCCTGTAAAAAAAAAGGCCAAGAAAATTAATGGACAGTCTCTCGCGTATGGCAAGAGATGGCCATAGAATCACCAAGAGTCGGAAACGACTGAAAAAGTTAATGCGAGAGAGAGATCAGCGAAAGGAGGCTCTTATCTCTAGAAAATATTGTTTCTCCATTTAAGAAGGAGTTTTCAGTTCTTCCATCCGTTTTACCACAATTTATACCTAAATCATAAAAATAACTGAAATATATAAATATAACATGAAAACTTGTACTAAAGGTTCTGATGAAATAATAATAATACAAAAGAGTAGCTAGCTGGGCAAAAATGTTGGTTTTTAATGATTGATGAAGTTCATATTTATTCAGTCATTTTTCTTATAATAGCTTGGTTAACAGTGTTAAATGGTTAACCCTATTGGATACACTCAGCATTAAAAAATTGTGCCTTTATTGCCTAACCTAAGAAGTAATGGGACCCTAATTTTCTAAACGATTCGTGGATAGTGCCTCCTAACTGTATCAGTTAAGGTTAGAGGAAAGCCTGTGTGTGTCGAGGATCATACCATCACTGGTCTCCTGAGGGGTGCAGTCGATCACCTGCCAGCCAGAGAATCTGTCAGGCAGATCAGGCCTCTTCATGTACACCTCATTCCAGCAGTGGTAGTTCCTGTGAAATACAATGACATTAGCGTTTCCATTACCCTTTAAATTGTGCAAATTGAAATTGTCAATTGAAAATACACCCAATGGAAACACGTCAATTTTGACGCGATGAGGTGGTTATTCAGGCCATTCGAAAAAGGAATATTTCGCAAAACTGCTGAACTGTTTTTGTTTTTTTCGCAATTACAGGTCACCTGGTGTACGTAAAAGTTGATCATTCTTTAAAGAGGGCACGGTATGTTTGGACAGAAGACGAGTTATGAGTTCTTTATTAAAGCTGCAGTCCACAGTTTTTCCTCTTTGTCGCCATCTCTGTTCGAAATCGGGAATTGCAGTTATTCGTGGAATTATCAACTCTGCGTGAGTTGTAGTTCGACACGGCACAGCGCGGATGAACACAATGTTGGAGGAGAGTGTGGAGCTGTCAGTCGCCGTGCCGGTGTGGATACTGGCATTCGCAATCACAGATTATTCTTTTTGGAAGTGTGACCAACAATAATTTTCACCGGAAAATGTAATCTGAACAAGTAAGTAACATCTACTTTTGTTCTTCTGACCAACTGAGGGGGAAAAAGCATTGCAGTAAATCGCGCTGATTAAATCTAACGATCGCTTAGCATATCACGTCAAACCGTGCAAATTATACTTTGTTCTCAAATTGTTCATGTTAACATCGTCAGCATTGCGTGACTACATTTAAAGCCCTTCAGATATTTATCCTTGTTTTCGCATGGGCCGGTTGCAGTCTCTTTTTCCAAACTCTCAGTCCAAAGTCTTTTGCATTTTACAGCGGGTGAGTCTCTAGTTGTCACTGGGGATTGTCGTTTGAACCTTTCTGGATCCGCCATCAAATTAAAACGTTTAATTATATCAAGTGCTGTGAGAAAAGGCTATAAATCTCCACCTCATTTTTCACAGATGTGACGTAATGACGCAAAGACATGATTTAATTTCCCGCGGAAATCCACTAGTACCACTGGAATTAAGAACAGTATTACAAGCTTACCGTTTTGAATCGAGCTAAGGCAAGCAGAGAGTTTTGAACACTGGCTGGTTATGTACTTGCTCAAAAATTTATTTTGGATCATTTTTAACCTAAAAAAGTTACAGACTGCAGCTTTAAACTCATAAAAGACAAAAGAATCACGGGAATACTGCATCCTAAACAACAAAGAAATGCCACAATTTATCAAGACCATGAGGCAGATATGAGGGAGAAACACCTCATACGTGCCGCTCCCAAGTATAAGAGGTTTTCCTTGCAATCTATGCTCGGATAACATGCTTATGTCTCCTTCGATTAAAAATAATGGCTAGTGCGTTGGCAGCGATATTCTTAAACCCAACAACATCTGATGCCATGATTTTTGGAATGACTTATCGCGAGAGGAAAGAATTAGGTTTCGCAAATAGTTTTTTAGCGACATTTAGAAAATCTTGCAAAAGTTTTGCGCACCTGTGATGGAAACGCGTCACTATAACTGCACAGGAACAAATGAGTAACGCATGATTAACATAGTTACTACTATTAACTAACAAGAAACTCTGATTTATGAACTAGTAAGTAATAGTAAACGCATTCTCACCCCAAGGCGTCACTAAAATGACAATTTTGACCATGCTTCAATATTCGACGCTTTAGGCACCCTTTAGCGTCAGTTACATGACGCGATCCTAGGGCGTCATTTTACTGACGCTTTACCTAAGCGTCAGTTAGATGACGCGGGTAGGTTTAGGTCTGGGGTAGGGTTAGGATTAGATAGCGTCATCTAACTGACGTTAAAGGTAAAGCGTCAGCAAGATGACGCCCTAGGATCGCGTCATGTAACTGACGCTAAAGGGTGCCTAAAGCGTCGAATATTGAAGCATGGTCAAAATGATTCCCAAGGCGTCAGTTTCATGACGCAGTGCATATTAGCAGAATGTGGTGGTTCACTATTAAAGGTGCCCTATGTAAAAATTGAGGTAAAATGATCCAAAAAATGAGCAACACGCATCAAAAGAATGAGAAGAAATAAGTGCAATGATGTCATTAAAAAATTGACAAGTTATAGTGCTGCCGAGATATAAACCTAAATTAGCATGCTAAATTACTAGCGCCGGCCCGACTGGTGTCGTAATACCAGTTTCGGCCATGGGAGGCGGTATGCGGGCAACATACATAACCACCAGCCAAACTGCAGTACACGAATAACTCGCACGGCTTGTGGGCGTACTTGAACCTGATGTCAATCGCGTCTATATGAGACCGGCCTTTATAATTTAGTGTTGAGATGTTTTTCATTGAGTCTCTATTCTCTAAAAATCTCCAAATGAACTGCGGCCTTACTATCGTGTCAATTGATTTGATTAATATGCGCGAGGGAGAGAGAGAGCAGGAGGACTGCGCTCGTGTTGTTTGAAGACGTGAGAGTGCGTGCGCGCGCGGCCGGGGCGCTCTCTCTCTCCCTCTGCTCGTTATGCGCCCTGTCAAGCGCAGCAGTCATTCTATTCTACATCACTCACCGATCAAAATAGGCTTTGGCGGGACAAAGCGGACGATTTGACGGTTTTAGAAGATCAACAAACCGAAACTAAAAAACAGACTAGAGTTGGCCAACTTTCTGGAGGTATACTGCCCCCATCTGGTATGGAATATGCGGAGTATGAATTTTATTTTTTGGCAGACATTCCACATGGCACCTTTAACTAATCAATAACTACTATATTTTTCATACCTCCCAGACTACTACCAAGAACTAATACAGGTTAATAATGAATATGAATAATGCAAAATGTATAATTAATTCTAAAGTTTAGATCATTAGTAATGACTCAAATATGACCAAATCCTTCAGAAGGAATTAGCAATTATTTGGATCAGTATTCAAAAGTGAAAAACATGATAACTCCCTAATATTGACTGAAGTCATTGTAAACTTTTGAGTTTTTTTTAAGGTTTTCGATAGTAATTCCTTCTGATGGATTTGGTTGCGCTTGAGTCATTACTAGTGGATTACCATGATCTTCACTTTAGAATACCGATCCAAATAATTAGTAATTCCTTTAGAAGGATTTGGTCAAACTTGGGTCATTACTAATGGGTTACCATCACTTTAGAATGAATTATACATTTTGCATTAGTCATATTAATTATGAACCTGCATAGTAGTTCTTAGTAGTACTCTGGGAGGTATGAAAAAAAATAGTTGTTATTAATTAGCTAATAGTGAACTACCTCATTTAACTGAGCGCTATTACTTACTAGTTCACTAATTAGAGTTTCTTGTTAGTTAAAATAGTAGTAACTAGAATGTTAATTGTGCATTACTCATTTGTTCCTGTGTAGTTACTGTATATATTAATAATGGAACGGTATGCTAAAGTGAACGGTATCAGATTGTGTGTAACGGACGTACGCCAATAAAAGCTGTGCTTGTAAACTTCACTCCCCTGATCTCAAGCAATGTGAGCGGCTATAGTCTGCAGCGTCCTTGTAAGCGCGCATGCCTCCCATGCCAGAGACCCGGGTTCAAATCCCGCTTCGGAGCAGATCGAGTAGGACCTGTTACATATGCTTTGTGTATCTCACCAGACTGAATCTTTTGTTCGGCTTCGGTCCACTCTCCCGTCTTCGTCCAGCACAATGTCTGTCTTCAGGTTGCCCGTGTTGTCGTGAGCAGAGCAGAAGTTGGTGATGACCCGTGTAGGGATCCCGAGACAGCGCATAACTATTTGGGACCATCACAGTGTTATGGTTACGCCACAGTGTTTTTTGCAAAGGTGTAAATAGCCTGAATCTCAGAACCAACAAAATGAACACAAAGAATGCACTGTGGCCATACTCACAAGAGTTCAGCACGCCAGCAAACACCCAGCACTGAGCGAAGCACACGGGAACACCACCGTCTCTAGCATATTTGAGCAGGATTTCAGGACTTCCAGTCCAGGCAGTCGGTGCTGTGCCGATGGAGTAATCCTCACTCCAGTTGCCAACCAGGACACCATCATCGTCATTGGAGTTCATCTGGAAATATACCACCAAAAAGCCTAAATAGACACGCCATGTGCATTCATGTAAGACCAGCTGTTTAGGAAGTATGTCGGAAAATTTAAGTATATAAAAACAATGCAGAAAGAAAAATTATATCCTATAAACTTATGATATTTGTATTGTTTTTATTATTCCGGCAAAAGTGCAACTGAACGTGATAGTCAAGCTTTTTTGACATTTTGAAAATAACTTTTTCTTTTTCAATCATACCAGAGCTGATCCTCGCCGGACTATTTGAGTGGCATTTCCACGGTACATTAGTGGTACTTTTCCAACATCCAGAACCAAAAGACAGGCATCCAGAACCCCCTGTTCAAACTACAGGAAAATAAAGGTGTTCAATAAAGGTGTCAGTTTGAACAGTCTGTGAACAAACTCCAGAAAACTGCCAACCTGTCCGAAGTTCCATGAGCGGGTGGTAATGTTGTTGAATTCTCCATTGTAGATGATCCCCACATCATTCATCACATACTCCTGTCTGTCGGAGTCTCTGGGAATGTACACCTGATCCGCTGTGATGCAACATATACAAGATACATGCATTATAGTCATCATCAAATATATTAAACTTTGTTGCCATCTAAATCAGAGCGCAGTAAGTGTTGTACTTGTACTCACCGGGGTCCCAAGGATTGAACAGCACATAGACATCGGTGTTAGTGTTCCTCTCAGTGCGCTGTTTTCCAAAATCACTCACAACTACAACAAAGGTTTGGAACCGGCCAACGATGCAGCTGGCGTCTGGTGTTACGCCCACGGTCACATAATTCCCTCGTATGTCCACCACACGACTCTTCCAGCGCCCGTCAAGTTTCTCTTTACCGATGGACAAAACGATGTAGGTGCCCTTGTTTTCATCAGGTGTGCTGCCTGTGAGGACAGATACATTCTATATTGAAGAGAAGCTGTAATGCATTTTCATCTTTCTTTAGTGTGTCATGCTGTTTGAGGATGAAAAAGCTCTGCAAAGTCACAAAAGTCCTCCATCGGGAGTTATTCCAACCCGTTCTCATCCTTTAGCGTCATACATGTGACGCTTTGTACATTTCGTTGAAATCTTACGCACATGGCATCCTTTAGCATCAATATGAGACACAGAACCCAAGGCGTCATAACCGTACCCTACCCCAGACCTAAACCTACCCATAACAGTGCGTGTTATATTGACGCTAAAGGATGCCATGTGCGTAAGATTTCGACGAAATGTACAAAGCGTCACCTATATGACGCCAAAGGGTAAGAATGTGTTGGTTATTCTCTATATCAGTGTCACTGTTTCTGAACTCCCTGAAACGCCTCCATTGTAGTCTTGAGTTTCTTCTGGGAACGAACACGTCACAAATATTCCTCATTTAAATAATTCATACGCAGAATAAAGGGGCGGGGCCTGGTTGAGTTAGTTAGAAGTGTGTTAAACTGGCGGTTATGGAAAGGGGCGGGACATTTCCCAAACACACTCAAAGCGCTCGACCAATCACAACACACTAATCCAGATGACCAATCAGAGCACAGTGTGCTTTTCAGAAGGAGGGGCTTCACAGAGACTGGAACTAAACAGAGCGTTACTGACAGACTGGGAAGAGAGGAGCCGCAACAATGGAGAATATGGGGAAAAAATTATGTTTTCTAAACATTCAAGCATGGAAACCTGTTCTAGTAGAGCCCACAAACAAAATCAAGACTTTGTAATATGACTTCTTCAACCGCCAAAAATGACAATTCTGTCATCATTTATATGATCTTTCTTTCTTATGTGGAACAAAAAGGGCTCAGACTATAAAACTAAACTGTTTTTGCTCATACTATAAAAGTCAGCAGGGTCCAAAACAACACTGGATCCTACTGACTTTGATTGTATGAAAAAAAAGGGAAAAAAACACTATGTTTGGCCAGGCGGAGTTAAAATCTGGCTTGGGAAAAAAAAAACACACACAAAAAACAATGGCGCTCTCGGGATCGGCTCCAGTAACAAGGACCCAAATCTCACGAGGACGTCTTCCCACAGGACAGCAACTGAGGCGGCAATAATGAACGCAACGCTGACATTGAGACTGAATTAAATGGTGCGGAGCATCGCTTCGATCATTCAGCTCGACTTAACTGCAGCATGGCACTGCGCTCTGGTTGATGTACGTGTGCAAGTCTGTAATGAAGACAGGCAGATGTTTTCTCAGGTATCATTGTTTGTCTGAGAGTTACGTCCAGTCCATTAATGGCTCTGTCCTCTATAAGATCATGTTCCTATCAAGCATTAAAAATATTAATATCAATTCCTTATCAGTATGTCTAGGCTTCTAGCCAAGTCATTCAGGCCAATCCATTTCTTGTTGTCATTATTTCCCTCCTCCTCTGCTGTGTGGGCACCTCCACAGCTTTTTCAGGTTCAATATTAAGTAGACACAATATGGGTCACCACACTCTCTTTTCTTAAAGGGATAGTCCACTCTAAAATGAAAATTGTCATCATTGACTCAGCCTTAGTGAATGTTCAAAACCTGTATGACCTTCTTTTGTGGAACGTAAAAGAAGATGTTTTGAGAAATTTCTCAAATTAAATTTTGTTGGTCAATGCAAAGGTCAATGGTCACCAAAATTCAATTGGTTACCAACATTCTTCAAAATATCTCAAAGTCATACAGATTTGGAACGACATGTGTTTTGGGTGAACTATCCCTTATAGAGGCACAGCGGCTCTCTGCTGTCCTTTTATCCTAGTATTACAGTGGAGAAAAGAATTTTTTTTCCGTAAGAAGCACAGTGTACAAATTCACGCGAAATAGTTTTCTCATGAGGGTTGGAAATGATATGGTTTAAAGATCTGCTCACCAATCAGGAACTCCATCTGCACATTGTCCCACTGGTTATTGAAGGGCTGGTCAAACCTGATGGTGATGAGGAATTCTTGATTCCTTCGCACAATGAGGTTGGTGTTCTTGTATTTGCTGGTGTTGTGGGCTCTCTTGTTCTCTGCTACACGCATATCAACATCCAATACTGAGAGAGCGTGTGTTGCTGCAAAAAAGGCAAAAGAAGAAAAAAAATGTACACGATCTTTTGAATACCAACATTATTACCAGCAGCTTTGAACAGAATCTGAACTAATAGTTTCAGAAAAGAAAATCGATGTGAAATGGTGTGATAATTAAAGGCATCCTTTCTCTAATCTTATTGGTTACTGACAATAGTATGCTGGCAAAAAATGCTGGGTTGTTTCAACCCAAATTTGGGTCAAATATGGACAAACCCAAATGTTGGGTTAAAAATGTTAAAACATTTACAGTTGAAAGTGAAAGTTGAAGTTGGGTTAAAATTTTAAATTACATTTTGAACCCAACATTTGGGTTTGTCCATATTTGACCCAAATTTGGGTTAAAACAACCGAGCGTCGTTTAGAGTGTAGTACTTTACAATAAGGTTCATTAGTTAACATTAGTTAATGTATTAACTAACATGAACTAACCATGAGCAATGCATTTGTTACTGTATTTGTTAATCTTTGCTAACGTTAGTTAATAAAAATACAGCTGTTCATTGTTTGTTCATGTTATTTCACAGTGCATTAACAAGATTTCAATAAAGTATTGGTAAATGTTGAAATTAACATGAACAAAGATTAATAACTGCTGTATAAGTGCAGTTCATTATTAGTTGATGCTAACTAATGTAGTTAACTAATGTTTACTAATAAACCTTATTGTAAAGTGTTACCAATAAGTTAGACTAACATCTTACTGATTTAAAAAAAAAAATTAAATCCATGAACCAAGTATAAATAATGTTTTTGTGTTAAAGTTTTGAGAACATTATTAAAGACCAGATAACTTTGAACGGATGTTCTGTTAATGATACTGGAAGAACATATGTTCATAACTTTGAGAAAACCTTGTCGGATTAGCCAAGTTTCTGAGAACGCTCCTTGTTAGCTGGGCACAGTTGTTATCTGCCTCTGACAGTTTGTGTAAAGACATGAGCAAAGATAACAGAGCGATATTGTCCTCTTAGCTGGGCTCAACAGTTTAAGAGTGTGTGGTGATTTAAGGAAAAAGTACACCTTGACCCGTAAATGTGTTGGCATCTGAATCACATCTGAATCACATAGCAAAAATCTCAATGGAATATGAATGAATAAGAATACAAATAGGACTTTACTGGGTGCTCTTGGCGTCACAAGCTTGGTGTCAAACGCTTCGAACTTCGGTGGTTTATACTCATCTGAGTTTGACTTGGCAAAGTGAACACGGCCCCTTCTAGAGGACCCAATGGCCTTATGCATGATGGACACAAGATGTCTTGATGTTTGCCTGGAGGACAGATCATGTTAATGTTAGATTTTAAAATACAGAGAATTTTGAAGTATAAACATATTTTGTGTGTCATCTGTGATTAGATACAGAGGAAAGGACAGATAGTAGGTGTGTGTTTATGCGTCTACTGTACATGTGTGTTGAATGATCAAGACTTTATCTATTTCTTTCTGTCTTTTCCCCTGTGGGAAGATACTGATGCAATATGGTGTTAGACTATTTTAGGAAAAGCAAACTCTCAGGGAAACTGTGAGAATCATAAAGCACTGATGAAATATCATTCTCAACTCAGCAATGTGGTAGCAGCAGCAAGGGCTGTCATATACTCATCACAACATCTCTCTAAAACTCAAAAGTTGGAGGTCGGTACGATTTTTTCAAATTTGAAAGCTTTTGAAAGCTCACCAGTGTGGCATTTATTAGATCCAAAATACAGTAAAAATTGTAGCATTGTGAAATATTATTGCAAATTAAAATAACTTTTTTCTATAAATAGTAAAATGTAATTTATTCCTGTGATAAAAGCTGAATTTTCAGCATCGTTACTCCAGTCGTCAGTGTCACATGATCCTTCAAAAATCAAGAAACATATCTGATTATCAATGTTGAAAACATTGCTGCTTCCTTTTTTTTAGGATACTTTGATAAATAGAAAGTTTAAAAGGGCAGAAGTTTGCTTTTGAAACACTGTGAGTTACGTAATCAGCTTACTTTTTTCATGTAACTATAAGTAATGCATAACTTTAAAAATGACAACAAAACATAAATGTTTTAAATAAATAATGCAAGTAACTTTATTTTCCCTGTCCCTGTGTTGAGATAAACTGTAAGTGCAGAGGCGTTGTGTCATTTACTCTTTTTTACTTGCACACAAACAGATTCAGTATCCCTCAAAATGAATGAAAACTGTGATATGATAACTTTTTGTGCAAACCTGCAATAGTTAAATATGTTAAATTACACAACTACTTTATGTATTTAATCTCACTTTATTAACCAATGTCCTTGTGGTTGACCTTCGATAATATAATTCAACCACTCATAAGCAAAATTGACATCACATTTGTGTTTAATTGTCTGAAGTCTGATTCTTTTGCGATCCAGAATGGCAGAACAGCCGAAAGGTTTGTTTGAGCTGCGCTCTTTACTGTACAAGCGGGAATTGCATTTCCTTTATTCATTTCACTTTTGGTGTGAAAGGGCCTTTAAATCAGCCAAATTAGATCTTTTGCTTTTTTACGATCTATTTTTCTTTTCTTGAAAACAAAAAATTGATACATTACTTTCAATTAAAGGTTTCTAAGTAACACAATTATTTACTTTTTTTTTAGGGAGTAATGCAATATTTTAATGCATTACTTTTAAAAATAACTTTCCCCAGCACTGGTAATTTTTTTGTTGCTTAATAGCAATTACTTTTGTTCAAGTCTCAAATCCCAAGTTATGTGTATCTAAAGTGGGAACAATGAGGGAAAAAAGTCTACACAAGCTCAATAACTGAAATAAATCACCAATGAGTTGGATGAACACTACAAAGTGTCCATTTTAATATGCATATGTGCTACATAAAACCCTGATATGATAACACTGAATAGATGCAAATCAAGATTCCCAGCAGAAATCTGGAAACAACAACTTAACATTTCTTTGTAACAGAATTTATACAATGAAATGTTTATTTCAAATGTGCACTTGAATTTGGTAATGCCAGAGAAATATGCAGAAATTAAGGAGTTAAAAACTTAAGGAAAGTTTTTCCTGAAAGCTGGAGTCATTAAAAGCGTTGAACTCACGGTGTGTGTAGAAGAGTAGATGTTCTGCTGAGGTGAGGAGGCTCCAGGCTGATGTGCTCATGAAGAGCTTCATGCTGATTAATAAAGGCTCAGGACTTCCTCTTCCACTGGAGAAAAACACATCCATGGAACTAGAGCGTCCGAAGTTAAGATGATCCCAAGATCAGGTCAGTCCGACATACAACTCTGTGACCTTGCTTCTGATTCTTGATGACAGCAGCATATTCCAGACTGTCAATAACATGTAGATGACAAACATTCAGACAATTAAAGTGCTCAAAATAAAATAGTTTTACCAATAAAGCATAGTAGTAATCACTGAAAATATTATGATACTAATTTAAAGATTTATGAACCATAACGGTTATTCATTATTTTTGTTAAAGAAGAACATATTTCTATTTTATATGTCAAAATAATACAATAATTAATGGTCAATTCATCAAATTTAATCAAATTTGACTGGTTGAGGTATTATGCTATTTCCAATTGTCCCTTATTTTATAAGGTTGACCTTTGAGGCCTGAAACTAAAATAAATAAGTAGCACTAACTAACACGAACTAACAATAAGAAATATGTTTTTACCGCATTTATTAACCTTAATGTTAGTTAGTGTGCATGCTATTTCACAGTGCATTAAATAATGTTAACAGATACTACCTTAGATCTTGAACATGTTAATGTTGAGATAAACATTTAGAATAATACATAATACTTTACAAGTAAGGTTAATTAGTTAACATTCGTTAACTGCCTTAGTTAAAATAAACTAATAATGAACTGCACTTCTACAGCATTTATTAATCTTAGTTAATATTAATTTCAACATTTACTAATACATTATTCAAATCAAAGGTTGTATATGTTAACACTAGTTAATGTAATGTAAACTAACAGGAAAAAAAATAATAAATACTGTAACAAACGTATTGCTCATTGTAAGTTCATGTTAACTAATGAACCTTATTGTAAAGTTTTACCATAAAGTATTGTTAAAGTGTAGAAGCATTGCTCATTGTTAGTTCGTGTTAAATAATGTAGTTAACTAACGTTAACAAATTGTTAAAGTGTTACCAAATCAAACAAAACAAACATCATAAACTTCCAAAATACCATTTTAACTCCTATAATTCTTATGTTTAACTTTTAACTTTATTGTCCCCAGGGGGAAATTCTTTTCCACAGCACTGCACTTGTTGAACACCTGTGCCCCCTGTTCCCCTGTTCCCCTGTGCCCCTGTTTCCCTGTGCCCCTGTTCCCCTGTGCCCCTGTTCCCCTGTGCCCCTGTTCCCCTGTGCCCCTGTTCCCCTGTGCCCCTGTTCCCCTGTGCCCCTGTTCCCCTGTTCCCCTGTGCCCCTGTTCCCCTGTTCCCCTGTGCCCCTGTTCCCCTGTCCCCCTGTTCCCCTGTTCCCCTGTGCCCCTGTTCCCCTGTGCCCCCTGTGCCCCTGTTCCCCTGTTCCCCTGTGCCCCTGTGCCCCCGTTACCCTGTTCCCCTGTGCCCCTGTTCCCCTGATCCCCTGTTCCCCTGTGCCCCTGTTCCCCTGTGCCCCTGTTCCCCTGTGCCCCTGTTCCCCTGTGCCCCTGTTCCCCTGTTCCCCTGTGCCCCTGTGCCCCTGTTCCCCTGTTCCCCTGTGCCCCTGTTCCCCTGTGCCCCTGTGCCCTGTTCCCCTGTTCCCCTGTTCCCCTGTGCCCCCTGTGCCCCTGTGCCCCTGTTCCCCTGTTCCCCTGATCCCCTGTGCCCCTGTGCCCCTGTTCCCCTGTTCCCCTGTGCCCCTGTTCCCCTGTGCCCCTGTTCCCCTGTTCCCCTGTGCCCCTGTTCCCCTGTGCCCCGTTCCCCTGTGCCCCTGTTCCCCTGTGACCCTGTTCCCCTGTGACCCTGTTCCCCTGTGCCCCTGTTCCCCTGTGCCCCTGTTCCCCTGTGCCCCGTTCCCCTGTGCCCCTGTGCCCCTGTTCCCCTGTGCCCCCGTTCCCCTGTTCCCCTGTGCCCCTGTGCCCCTGTTCCCCGTGCCCCCGTGCTCCCGTTCCCCTGTGCCCCTGTTCCCCTGTGCCCCTGTTCCCCTGTTCCCCTATTCCCCTGTGCCCCTGTTCCCCCGTTCCCCCGTGCCCCCGTTCCCCTGTTCCCCTGGGCCCCTGTTCCCCCGTTCCCCTGTGCCCCTGTTCCCCCGTTCCCCTGTGCCCCTGTTCCCCTGTTCCCCTGTGCCCCTGTTCCCCATGCCCCTGTTCCCCCGTTCCCCCGTGCCCCAGTGCCCCCGTTTCCCGTGCCCCCGTGCTCCCGTTCCCCTCTGCCCCTGTTCCCCTGTTCCCCTGTGCCCCTGTTCCCCCGTTCGCCCGTGCTCCAGTGCCCCCGTTCCCCTGTGCCCCTGTGCCCCTGTTCCCCTGTGCCCCTGTTCCCCTGTTCCCCTGTTCCCCCGTGCTCCAGTGCCCCCATTCCCCTGTGCCCCTGTGCCCCTGTTCCCCTGTGCCCCTGTTCCCCCGTTCCCCCGTGCCCCAGTGCCCCCGTTTCCCGTGCCCCCGTGCTCCCGTTCCACTGTGCCCCTGTGCCCCCGTGCCCCTGTTCCCCCGTGCCCCTGTGCCCCCGTTCCCCCGTTCCCCCGTGCCCCCGTTCCCCCGTTCCCCTGTGCCCCTGTGCCCCTGTGCCCCCGTTCCCCCGTGCCCCTGTGCCCCTGTGCCCCCGTGCCCCCTCCCCCGTGCCCCCGTTCCCCCGTTCCCCTGTGCCCCCGTTCCCCGTTCCCCCGTTCCCCGTTCCCCCGTTCCCTTGTTCCCCCATTCCCCTGTGCCCCCGTTCCCCTGTGCCCCCGTTCCCCTGTGCCCCCGTTCCCCTGTTCCCCCGTGCCCCCGTTCCCCTGTGCCCCTGTGCCCCCGTTCCCCTGTGCCCCTGTGCCCCCGTTCCCCTGTGCCCCCGTTCCCCCGTTCCCCTGTGCCCCCGTTCCCCCGTTCCCCTGTGCCATTGTGCCCCCGTTCCCCTGTGCCACTGTGCCCCCGTTCCCCTGTGCCCCTGTGCCCCCGTTCCCCTGTGCCCCTGTGCCCCTGTGCCCCCGTTCCCCTGTGCCCCTGTGCCCCCGTTCCCCTGTGCCCCTGTGCCCCCGTTCCCCTGTGCCCCCGTTCCCCCGTTCCCCCGTTCCACTGTGCCCCTGTGCCCCCGTTCCCCTGTGCCCCCGTTCCCCCGTGCCCCCGTTCCCCCGTGCCCCCGTTCCCCGTTCCCCTGTTCCCCCGTTCCCCTGTGCCCCTGTTCCCCTGTTCCCCTGTGCCCCTGTTCCCCTGTTCCCCTGTTCCCCTGTGCCCCTGTTCCCCTGTGCCCCTGTTCCCCCGTTCACCCGTGCTCCAGTGCCCCCATTCCCCTGTGCCCCTGTGCCCCTGTGCCCCTGTTCCCCTGTGCTCCTGTTCCCCCGTGCCCCAGTGCCCCCGTGCTCCCGTTCCCCTGTGCCCCTGTTCCCCTGTTCCCCTGTTCCCCTGTTCCCCTGTTCCCCGTGCCCCTGTTCCCCCCTGCCCCAGTGCCCCCGTTTCCCGTGCCCCCGTGCTCCCGTTCCCCTGTGCCCCTGTGCCCCCGTGCCCCCGTTCCCCCATGCCCCCGTGCCCCCATTCCCCTGTGCCCCCGTTCCCCCGTTCCCCCGTTCCCCCGTGCCCCCGTTCCCCTGTTCCCCTGTGCCCCTGTGCCCCCGTGCCCCCGTGCCCCCGTTCCCCGTGCCCCCGTTCCCCCGTGCCCCTGTGCCCCCTTTCCCATTCCCCTGTTCCCCCGTTCCCCTGTTCCCCTGTTCCCTTGTTCCCCCGTTCCCTTGTTCCCCCATTCCCCTGTGCCCCTGTTCCCCTGTGCCCCCATTCCCCTGTGCCCCCGTTCCCCTATTCCCCTGTGCCCCTGTTCCCCCGTTCCCCTATTCCCCCGTGCCCCCGTGCCCCCGTTCCCCGTGCCCCCGTTCCCCCGTGCCCCTGTGCCCCCTTTCCCATTCCCCTGTTCCCCCGTTCCCCTGTTCCCCTGTTCCCTTGTTCCCCCGTTCCCTTGTTCCCCCATTCCCCTGTGCCCCTGTTCCCCTGTTCCCCGTGCCCCCGTGCTCCCGTTCCCCTGTGCCCCTGTTCCCCTGTGCCCCTGTTCCCCTATTCCCCTGTGCCCCTGTTCCCCCGTTCCCCCGTGCCCCCGTTCCCCTGTTCCCCTGGGCCCCTGTTCCCCCGTTCCCCTGTGCCCCTGTTCCCCCGTTCCCCTGTGCCCCTGTTCCCCTGTTCCCCTGTGCCCCTGTTCCCCATGCCCCTGTTCCCCCGTTCCCCCGTGCCCCAGTGCCCCCGTTTCCCGTGCCCCCGTGCTCCCGTTCCCCTGTGCCCCTGTTCCCCTGTTCCCCTGTGCCCCTGTTCCCCCGTTCGCCCGTGCTCCAGTGCCCCCGTTCCCCTGTGCCCCTGTTCCCCTGTGCCCCTGTTCCCCTGTTCCCTCGTGCTCCAGTGCCCCCATTCCCCTGTGCCCCTGTGCCCCTGTTCCCCTGTGCCCCTGTTCCCCCGTTCCCCCGTGCCCCAGTGCCCCCGTTTCCCGTGCCCCCGTGCTCCCGTTCCACTGTGCCCCTGTGCCCCCGTGCCCCTGTTCCCCCGTGCCCCTGTGCCCCCGTTCCCCCGTTCCCCCGTGCCCCCGTTCCCCCGTTCCCCTGTGCCCCTGTGCCCCTGTGCCCCCGTTCCCCCGTGCCCCTGTGCCCCTGTGCCCCCGTGCCCCCTCCCCCGTGCCCCCGTTCCCCCGTTCCCCTGTGCCCCCGTTCCCCGTTCCCCCGTTCCCCGTTCCCCCGTTCCCTTGTTCCCCCATTCCCCTGTGCCCCCGTTCCCCTGTGCCCCCGTTCCCCTGTGCCCCCGTTCCCCTGTTCCCCCGTGCCCCCGTTCCCCTGTGCCCCTGTGCCCCCGTTCCCCTGTGCCCCTGTGCCCCCGTTCCCCTGTGCCCCCGTTCCCCCGTTCCCCTGTGCCCCCGTTCCCCCGTTCCCCTGTGCCATTGTGCCCCCGTTCCCCTGTGCCACTGTGCCCCCGTTCCCCTGTGCCCCTGTGCCCCCGTTCCCCTGTGCCCCTGTGCCCCCGTTCCCCTGTGCCCCTGTGCCCCCGTTCCCCTGTGCCCCTGTACCCCCGTTCCCCTGTGCCCCTGTGCCCCCGTTCCCCTGTGCCCCTGTGCCCCCGTTCCCCTGTGCCCCCGTTCCCCTGTGCCCCCGTTGCCCTGTGCCCCTGTGCCCCCGTTCCCCTGTGCCCCGTGCCCCCGTTCCCCTGTGCCCCCGTTCCCCCGTTCCCCCGTTCCACTGTGCCCCTGTGCCCCCGTTCCCCTGTGCCCCCGTTCCCCCGTGCCCCCGTTCCCCCGTGCCCCCGTTCCCCGTTCCCCTGTTCCCCCGTTCCCCTGTGCCCCTGTTCCCCTGTTCCCCTGTGCCCCTGTTCCCCTGTTCCCCTGTTCCCCTGTGCCCCTGTTCCCCTGTGCCCCTGTTCCCCCGTTCACCCGTGCTCCAGTGCCCCCATTCCCCTGTGCCCCTGTGCCCCTGTGCCCCTGTTCCCCTGTGCTCCTGTTCCCCCGTGCCCCAGTGCCCCCGTGCTCCCGTTCCCCTGTGCCCCTGTTCCCCTGTTCCCCTGTTCCCCTGTTCCCCTGTTCCCCTGTTCCCCTGTTCCCCTGTGCCCCTGTTCCCCCCTGCCCCAGTGCCCCCGTTTCCCGTGCCCCCGTGCTCCCGTTCCCCTGTGCCCCTGTGCCCCCGTGCCCCCGTTCCCCCATGCCCCCGTGCCCCCATTCCCCTGTGCCCCCGTTCCCCCGTTCCCCCGTTCCCCCGTGCCCCCGTTCCCCTGTTCCCCTGTGCCCCTGTGCCCCCGTGCCCCCGTGCCCCCGTTCCCCGTGCCCCCGTTCCCCGTGCCCCCGTTCCCCCGTGCCCCTGTGCCCCCTTTCCCATTCCCCTGTTCCCCCGTTCCCCTGTTCCCCTGTTCCCTTGTTCCCCCGTTCCCTTGTTCCCCCATTCCCCTGTTCCCCTGTGCCCCCATTCCCCTGTGCCCCCGTTCCCCTGTGCCCCTGTTCCCCTGTTCCCCTGTTCCCCTGTTCCCCTGTGCCCCTGTTCCCCCCTGCCCCAGTGCCCCCGTTTCCCGTGCCCCCGTGCTCCCGTTCCCCTGTGCCCCTGTGCCCCCGTGCCCCCGTTCCCCCATGCCCCCGTTCCCCCGTTCCCCCGTTCCCCCGTTCCCCCGTTCCCCCGTGCCCCCGTTCCCCTGTTCCCCTGTGCCCCTGTGCCCCTGTGCCCCTGTGCCCCCGTTCCCCGTGCCCCCGTTCCCCCGTGCCCCTGTGCCCCCTTTCCCCTGTGCCCCCGTTTCCCATTCCCCTGTTCCCCCGTTCCCCTGTTCCCTTGTTCCCCCGTTCCCTTGTTCCCCCATTCCCCTGTGCCCCTGTTCCCCTGTGCCCCCATTCCCCTGTGCCCCCGTTCCCCTGTGCCCCTGTTCCCCCGTGCCCCTGTGCCCCGTTCCCCTGTGCCCCTGTGCCCCTGTGCCCCCGTTCCCCTGTGCCCCTGTGCCCCTGTGCCCCCGTTCCCCTGTGCCCCTGTGCCCCTGTGCCCCCGTTCCCCTGTGCCCCCGTTCCCCTGTGCCCCCGTTCCCCCGTGCCCCTGTGCCCCCGTTCCCCTGTGCCACTGTGCCCCCGTTCCCCTGTGCCCCTGTGCCCCCGTTCCCCTGTGCCCCTGTGCCCCCGTTCCCCTGTGCCCCCGTTCCCCTGTTGCCCCGTGCCCCTGTGCCCCCGTTCCCCTGTGCCCCTGTGCCCCCGTGCCCCTGTACCCCCGTTCCACTGTGCCCCTGTGCCCCCGTTCCCCTGTGCCCCCGTTCCCCTGTGCCCCCGTTCCCCCGTGCCCCCGTGCCCCTGTGCCCCTGTGCCCCCGTTCCCCGTTCCCCGTTCCCCGTTCCCCGTTCCCCCGTGCCTAAAAACCACTAAAAACAACACAAAAACGAAACATATCAATGTTTATATCACTTATGTATATATTAATCTATCTACATCAAATGGTCAGAAAGCAATCAAATATTTTAAAAACATGACAGAGGCCTAAACCATGATAAGAGAATTAAACAATTTGGTTACAAAATTAAAAAGAAAATGACTCAGTTATGTCATAACTGGTCAATAGCAGTCATATATATATTAAACCTGCAAATAAAAAAGTAATAACATAAAAACACAACATTTGAGAGAAGTTCTGTCGAACATCTAAAACATTCTGAAGCCTTTAAAATGGATTACCATGTAAACCGCTATCAAACTAGTTTTCAGAGGTCAGTGTGTGTGTGATACTGTTCTTATAAAAGTATTAAAATTATAACTCATTATTACAACCTAATTGCATAAATATATCTTGTCCTGTTGGATATCGGGAAGTGTCTCTGAGGGCATGTCAAAAAAGCATTGTTTGAAAAAACAGGGAAATGAAACTTGTGACATGATCTGAGATGTTTGACCCGAATGAGAAGTTAAGATGCCTTGTTCCATGTTTTTGATTTTAGTTTAAAAAAAATCTGGTTCCAAAGAAACCTAAAGACACATTTGTTGGAAATAACATTGCTCAAAGGCCTGCGTCACGAAACAGGTTTACAGAATTAAAGGAAATCAACATAAAGAACAGTAAATAAAGTTTTACTTTAAAAAAAAAAAAATCCAAATTATTATACAGAAATCATATGCATGTGTGTAAATTTGGTTAGTCCGGTTGAGATACAACACTTCCACACTGATTAAAACACTTCCACCAAATCAACATTTTCACCAAAGATGGACCATTAACCCTTCTCATCATCCCACTGCTCGGGTCACATTTAACATTTTAATAAAATAAAAATAAAGATTTTCTAAGAATTAATGCATAGCGAACTGCATATTTTGAACACCTTTATTGCTGCAAAAAATGTAGAAGCAAAAGTAGGAGCTGCAGTAAGTTAGGTCTGTGTATCCCCAGTTACAACACCCTAAAGTTATGGAAAACATTAGTGAAAATTACAATAATTACTATGTGTTTTCTTAATTTTGGATTGTGTTGCAAGCTGTGCTCTTTAATATTTGCACATTATATTAATTGTGCCTGAATGCATGTCCAAATTTATTCATAATTTATGTGTAGGATCCAGCTACTTGTTTTTAAAATTACCAGAATGTACCATTTTTTCACATTTTAGCATAATAGTGAAGTCATCAAAACTATGAATCAACACAAATGGAAGAACAGGAATGTTAAATCACAAATATATTTGTTGTCCTTAAAAATGCGGGAAAAAATATATGAGGAAAAAATGTTTCAATTATGACATAAAAAGTCATACATATGACATAATGAGTTCATGAATTTGTATCTTTTACTTCTTGCCTACAGTATATGGTTCCAGAGCCATGTCGTATTTTACCAATTCACAATTACTGTACATCTCATTATTATGAAATTGTATGACTTTTAATGTCTTAATTATGACTTATTTTGTCATTTCATAATTTGTCATATTTTGCAGGCCTTTAAAAAAAGCTAAAAAGTTAAAAGCTAAAAACTCTGCAGATACCCTGAGTGAGAGAGCAAGCTGGATAGTACTATTGTGCCTGACACAGAACAATGCATCAGTAGTTGCAGTAAAAAAGATGAACCCCACAAGAGGGCGCACGTAGATCAGATGTTCGTAGATGTGGGGATAAACGCTCGGCAATGAAATACCCGGCCAGTGTCTCTGAAAATGTTGTTAAATGCAAGGGTAGAATATGAGGGTCGATCATCTCGACACAACGTCAGTATGGCAAGTATTCATACTTATTTTGGCACTTACACGGTTACACCTGTTTGGCTTAATCACGGAGACGAGCACGTTACTGACAGGGTCAAAAACAGGGAAAAAATCAGGCGGAGTTTAGAACGCGCGAACGTCCTGCTCATACATGTTGGACTTACCCCTCTTTAATATTTGATATTTTGTGCTATAACAACTAAATTAGCAAATGTTTCAATTTGTTTGGATGCCACATCATCCAATATTTATATCTAAATATGTTTCAGTTTAAAAGTAAATCCACATTGTTGTCAAGGGAGGCATCTTCCTCAACAACAGTACGATCCAACATACTGTACCTCTATGCCTCGAGTCGCCGCCACGTTTTCATTATTTGACTAACGTTCAGGTAAGGTTCTCTCAAAGTTATGAACAAACTTTCTTCCAGTAACGTTAATGGAACGTTTGCTCAATGTTATCTGGTCTTTAACCCTCTACTGCACACATTTTGATGGCACATGATAAAAATTATACCACATAATTCTTGGCTCATTTGGGAACATTTATTGATTTATTGATAATTCCCCCTCCCGAGATTTTTTTTCAAAAATGTCAAGAAATCATTAAGTAAAAAGGGAAAACACTTGAAACACATTGATATATTTGATTTGATACAGACATAGGTGTGTATCATGTAGTGTGTCATGTCATACCATGTACTTCATGTATCCTAATGCATGAATCCCCATATATATATATATATACTGATTGGCTCTATCAATCTGTCTCCTCTCCACCAATAAGCTGGTGTGTGTTGGGCGTTCTGGCGCAATATGGCTGTCGGCGCATCATCCAGATGGATGCTGCACATTAGTTGTGGTTGAGGAGATTCCCCGCTTCTATGTAAAGCACTTTGAGTACCATGAATTGTAGCTATACCATAATTGTGTAATGAGATTTTACTCTGTGTGAAAAACCAAAAAGCAGTTCTTCTCCACTGTGAAACAAAAAGTTACACTTTTTGCACATGACTTTGGGTGTTCCTGTGCACCCAGGAACCCTGCTTCTTCCCTTCTTGTCACACATTATTTGCCATTGTGAGGTACTGTCCAAGACATCCTTGAACAGTACCCCTCAGCGCATGCCAGGGCCGGCGATTGCTATAGGCAAACTAGGCGATCGCCTAGGGCGGCAAATATGTTGGGGGCGCAGGCGCCCTCTAGTGTCGCCCTTTGCCTACTTCCCATTAATCATAGAATCAGAATGACAAGCGAAATAAAACATGTTTATTAAACATGATCATCATAAGGCGCCCCTCAGCCACACGTTTAATTACTTGTCAACTTGATTATTAGATTGAATTGATGATTATTGTCGATCATTTCCTAATGGGGGGAGTTGCGTTACGTTACGTTATGTTAGGCTGGCGCTTTGATCGAAAATGAAGCGGTCAAAACCCTCTGGTGCACAGGGAAGAAAAGGAGAAAGGAACAAGATAAAAAGAAAGCCCAGTATAGAGGTAAGTCTTCTCATCTCAGCCATTAAGGTGTCAAACGAAATAAATTTACTTAGTATTGTGCAAAGGCATGTACTGGCCATCGGGACTACCGGGAGATTCCCGGTGGGCCGACGTGCTTTTTGGGCCGATACATCTCGAATACTTTTATATATTTATTTATTTTTTGTCTGAACGGCCCATAAAACTCGTACATCGGCGGCCCATTCGTTTTGTTTTGTTTAATTGGTGGCGCTGGGTTATAACTTGCTTTCAAGTATGTGTACAATACTTATTAGGCTATGAAAGTTTCCTTTATTTTTATTATTGTATTTGTTTTACAATATATGGCTATTACTGTCATGGGATTAATATTATAACTATTATTATGCTGTAGTGTAATGTAGACAGACACTGTAATAAAATAATAATAATAACCTTTATTTTATAAAGCGCCTTTAAAAGCAGCTTCTCAAAGCGCTGTATAGGCCTAAACAATGGGCAATTGTTAAAAAAAAAAACATCAACAAGTGAATGCAAGTTTAAAAAAGTATGTCTTAAGTTGACCTTTAAAAATGGCATAAGACTGGGCTTCCCTAAGTTCAAGAGGCAGAATTCCAAAGGACAGGTGTTAAATTCATCAATCTGGTGCACTTTGAGAGTTCAAAATTAAAAGCTCCAACCCATATTCAGTGTGCAAATTTAACAGAGAGAAAATTAAAATGCACAAAACTTTCTTAAACCCCCTTAGCCTTGTAGCAGCCCATTAGATTAGTAATAATGGTGGTAGAAATTGTAATTTATCTACTACAAGTTACATGGTCAGATAAAATGTATTTGTACAATGCAACTGGGGGGGAGGGGGCACAAAACTCAATCTCGCCTAAGGCAACCAAAGGGCTAGAGCCGGCCCTGTCGCATGCCCTAAGGCAACAAAAAGCAAAACTGAATTTGTGAACATGTGAAACCTGCCAAAAGGCTTTTCTACACCATCATACACTCACACATTTTTATGTACAGTTCATGTCATTTTAAATAAGATTACTAAAGCAAATAATCTTGCCTTCTTCTCACACCATGTGCACCTGTGACCATGTGTCAGAAAAGGACGTTCCACCTTCAAATGGTGCACGATAGTGACTCCCAAACTTTATTGGACTGTTCTTTGACACTTTTTCAAACATTCTAATTGGTTGCAATCATTTAAAGAAACATATACTGAACATAGGGCTTAAGAAAACTTTCCATTGCCTGAGGCCAACGCTGTGCTGTAGAGGGTTAATAATGTTCTCAAAAGGTTAGAACAAAAACTTTGTCTCATGTCTTTACGAAGGTCGAAGAAGCGGCCATTGCTCCCATGAGAGAGTGTGGTGTTCGCATCCTCAACTATTTCGACGACTGGCTGATACTAGCTCAGCCTCAGGAGCAGTTGTGCGAACACAGGGACATGGTGCTCAGTCACCTCAGCCAGTTGGGATTTCGGGTCAACTGGGAAAGAGCAAACTCGCCCCCGTGCAGAGGATCTCTTTTCTCGGTATGGAACTGGACTCGGTACACCAGACACCACACCTCACAGAGGAACGTGTCCGGTCAGTGCTGAACTGCTTGAATACACTCAAGAGCAGAACAGCGGCCCCACTGAAACTTTTTCAGATGCTCCTGGGGCATATGGCAACAGCAGCCGCAGTACTGCCGCTTCAGCACTGGCTTCATGGTCGAATCCCGAAATGCAGTTGTTAGCAGTACGTCTTGTGCTGGGCCGCCTCAGAAAGCCGCTACTAGGCAAGCACGTACTGGTCCATACGGACAGCACTGCGACTATTGTGTACATCAACCATCAAGGTGTTCTACGCTCCTGCCGCATGTCACAACTTGCCTACCATCTCCTCCTATGGAGTCAGAAGCATCTGAGGTTGCTTCGTGCCACTTATATCCCCAGCCTACTCAATCGTGCCGCCACCAAGCTCTCACGACAGCCTTTGGCCCCGGGAGAGTGGAGACTCCATCCCCAGGTGGTCCAGCTGATATAGGACCTCTTTGGGGCCCCACAGGTAGACCTGTTTGCCTCTCCGGACTTGTCCCACTGCCGGTTGTTCTACTCCATGACCGAGGGGACCCTCGGCATGGATGCACTGGCACACAGCTGGCCCCAGGGCCTACGCAAGTATGCGTTTTCCCCAGTGAGCCTTCTCGCACAGACACTGTGCAAAGTCAGGGAGGTCGAGGAATAGATCTTGCCTGTTGCCCCTTATTGGCCCAATTGACCCTGCGCAGGGAGTTTGATTGACAGGCGATCTGACCAATCATAATACGCCATCCGCCGAATCCACCATTTTTTGTCCAACAAAGCAGTCAGGAGAGAACTCGCTGCGCATCCATGCAGCCTAGCATGGATAAGAGCAGGGAGAGCAGTAATAATCCCCCTTAGGGTAAACAGAACAGGACCAACATGAATGTATGTAGATATCATTAATTCAGATTTTAAAGAACAACATAATTCGAGAATTTATTCTGATTCAAGGGGAATCAGAATGCCAAATCTTGACTGGCGAGAGGAGGAGCTGGGGAGGAGGAGGGTAATTAGCTCCTGAGAAACGCGACAGCTGCTGATAATACTGAAGGAGCTTAAATATGTATACAGTGATAGGCGTCGTATTCCTATAGGTAGACGTGGATCAGCTGAGAGTCAGCTGACGCGAGCTTGACTAACGTGACCTGCCAGAACTGAAATTTTTATTTAAACAATACATTTAAACAGTTTATTGTTTAAATTTCTCTAAAAAATGACCAAATTTGAAAGTTGAGACTTTGTTTCATATCAAAAGTAACCTGGTCTGTCATGTCTGTCAGCTGACAACGGTCAGTGTCCTCTTTGCTCCGCGATGTATTTTTCACTGCGTGAGAACATGGTGTGGCGTGAGAGCGGCGTGGCTTGTCGGACATAGTAACAGTAACTAAAGGGGGCGGGTCTTTGCGAATTGTCAATTGGAACTGGTTCTCAGAACTCATGCTCCTCTCGACAGCCCCTCCTGGGTCAATTTCTCTAAGAAAGGGCCTCCTTTTTCAGGGACGGGGCACAGTATGGCACCCGCGTCCAGACCTCTGGAAACTCCATGTCTGGTCCCTGGAAGGGAGGACCTCCGCTTGGAGGACTTTGGTGATTTACCACAAGCTGTCCTAAGCACTAGGGGTGTGCAAAGCAGCCGGTATTTGTATCTGTATTTGTATTTGTTGAGGGGGGAAAAGTATTTGTATTTGTATTCGTATTCAAGTAAAATTCAAAATAGGCCTAAAAGTAGGGTAGGGGGGGTAGCCATATAACTCCCACAAGTGCATACAATTCGACACAACTACACAAGTATTTTTTAACCGAACGTTAACGTTACTGTCTAAATTACCCAGCTAACAGAGCTACCTAAACAGAGCGAAAATGAGAGCATCCGACTGCAGACGTCAATAATGCAGCGTAATGGAATAATCTCCCGATCAAACTCCGCTTCCCGAAAGTTATAAACTGCCTCCGGAACCCAGTTAAGGTACAAAAATCTATTCAACAAAAATAGTGATGCAGTTAAGTGTTTTTTCGCTCAGCCGATCCCTCTCTGTTGCTGTGTGGAGCAGCGTGTGTCAGTCACCTCTTCCTGAACGTCACTCACTCACTCACTCTAACTCACTCACTCTAACTCATCCGTGCATGCACTGCGGTCTCGTGAGGAAACGCAGCTTTTTGATATAAAGTTTTTCTTGTTCCCGAATACAAATATTTTTTTAAGTATTTGTTCGAAATAACTATTCGTAAAAAACACGTTATTTGTACCTTTCCAAATACCGTATTCGGGTTCGGCTCCACCCCTACTAAGCACCATGACTTCTACGAGAGTGCCCTCTATGAGGCATGCTTACGCTGGGAGCTGAAAGGTGGCAGCACTAGATGGCGTTTTACTTGGGATCCCAATTTCGTCTGTACGTCGGAAGTGACCGACTGAAAGGGAACGTCTCAGTTACGTATTGCTGGACGTTACTGGACCACCGCTGACTCCGGGCTCCTGCTCGGCTCCTCAGAGAAAAACTAATGGTGCTTGAATCCGCTTCCTATTTATATCCGTGCTGCGGGGCGGAGCACAAGATGCAAATCTCGCACGCAGATGCTCATTGGCTCGTTCTGTTAACACTCGAAGATGATAGGGCTCCCTGGCGCGATCCCAGTTTTGTCAGTACGTTGACGTACCTTCAGGGAACGAGGTTTACATACATAAACGAGGTTAAAAAAGGGTTAAATAAAATGTTTAAAAAAAATAACCGAGATGTTCCCTCGTTTAGTTTTGGTATAAGTACTCCCAGTTTTGGTCAGTTCTTTGTCCTGTCTCGTCTGTAAAGCAGATGTGTTCCCAGTGTTTATACCCCATCTCCTGTGGATTATTGAATTAAAGACTATTTCTTTGTGCTCTTCATGAGCTACTTTTCCAGCCACTCGTGACAATGTCCTCATTTATCTCATGTGACATTTTTCAACAATTTTTTTTTATTTTGTGTTCCACACAAGACAGAAAGTCATACAGGTTTGGAACGACATGAGGGTAGATGACAGAATTTTCATTTTTGGCTGAACTATCCCTTTAATTATACCTTTGGGAGTGTTGGTCCTCAGAATTGAGCTTAATCTGTCAGAAACTTTATTTGTAAAAGCGTTGGGTGAATCTCACATAAAATTAAATGTGACAACCTCCTTTTTGAGGATGCCCTCATTTGTAGTATATAACGTTTTTTTATTGTAAAAAAAGTTGTCTGTAGGCTTTGGATAAGTCTATGGAATGTCTTAATTTAGCTAAGTAAATGTTTGTTTGTGAATAATATAATAAAAGTGGTAACCTTTCCACAGATGGACAAGCAGTTATTAAAACAGAACCCATTCTTTTTCAGTTCATATTATTAACCTGTAAATTATTCCATTCATCAAAAAAAGCTTCAATGCTAAATGTTTATTGTTATTTTGCTATAGTACAGCTTATAGTCCATGGCATTATAGCAGAGAAAATTAACAATATATAGTGATTAATACAGTTAGTATTACCTAACCCAAACAAAACACGTTGAAGATCGCTACAGATTTCAATGGATGTCACTATTATTACAGTTCTCACACTTGCTGATTTAAAAGTTCAGTTCACCAAAAACCTCTATGACTAATTGTATGGACCAAAAACCCTGCTTTTTTTCACACAAAAAAAACAGAAGTGTCACAGAAGAAAGTCACATGGGTTTGAAACGACATGAGTTGAAATCATTTTTGAGTGAACTATCCCTTTAACTTCTTTATGGTGAATAGGAGGAATTTGCTCTAAAGGAAATGTAATATTTGATCATTTGATTCTCTTTCAAAACAAAATTGGTCAAGCAAAGCAAAGCAACTGGAAACTCTGCAATTGTGTTTTTTCTTCCTTTCTTCTCCCATCTCACTCTTGGTGGTCATTCAATTTTCAATATTTCGATTTCGAGCTGATTGGTGACCTGTCTCAGTAAAGGGCAGTCTAGACACGACATCAGCACCTTCTTTCCAGGAGTTCGAGGGACCATCGACACTTTATATTTCACTGAGCCACCAGGTAATATCTGGCTGCAAGTGGAAGACATAAGAGACAAAACATTTTTGAGAATTCAGCCAAAGGTGCATTTAGTTTTGTACTGTATGTCTTCCCATTTCTGATCGCAACATAAACAGGATCTTTCACACAAAAAGATAATTATAAATAAAACAAGATATGGAAAATGTATATGGACATCTACAAAAATAAATAAATGTGTCTTTGTATATGTCTGGGCATGGTAATGGGTGTGTGGTGGAATAGTTGACAAGACAGTTATTTATTCATTGCATACGCTATATTTCGTCCAGCCAGTGTGATATAAATATGAAGTTTACCTGTAATTTTTTATTTTGATTGGTATCAGACCAGGTCCATCAAGGCGGAGCTGAACATTTTGCAGAATGAAATTGTAAGGATTCTGGAAATCCACACTGATGGTGAGATCTTTGCCAACTTCTGGGGTTCCCGACATCTGTGGATGAATTATAATGTAGAGCACCAACAAATGTTTAGTGCTTTTACATAGCTCTTTGTACATGTACACAGGTAAGTTTGGAAAACTTGTACAGTACCGATACTAAAATGTGATGTGGACACACTGCAGATCACTGATTGGTCAGACAGAATCGTCACTACCAGCGTCATTGTATTTGCGACTCACATCAAACCCGCTAGATTTAAATAGTCACTTTAGCCAGTAACAGCCACCGCTGTAGCACCTGTTTCAAAACTACTTGCTTGACTTGCTTGAAGAAAAAAGAAAGAAAGAAAACTTCGAAAAAAGAAATGGCGGAATCGTGGTCAGTGAACGAAGTGCAGACGTTCCTCTCGTTGGTTGCCGAGGAGCAGACAAACTATAACAGTCAGACTATAATCCCACCCACTTTGAAGCGGTACTAACTGCAGTGGAAAAGCAAACCGAGCTCAAGCGAACCGAGCCGTGCCGTGCTGAGCCGAGTCGTACCATGCAGTGGAAAAGCGAAGCAAGCCAAACCATGCCACGCCGAGCCGTACCAGCAGTGGAAAAGCGCCAATAGGTGAAGCAAAAAGAAGCAGTCAAGCAACAGGAGGTGACATTAACTGTACGTGTTTTGTATCCTTTTCTCATTTGATTTAAGTGAAGTTGTAGTTACTAGGAAACAGTGTTTGTTTACTGTGCTCACGAGCTGAAATCTTGTTGGTGAACTCTCGTTTGTTCGTGTTTAGTCATGAGGTAAACAGTTTTGCTAGTGAGGCGTGTCCAACTGTATTTAATAACAACATTTCAGGTGAGTATAAAGCAAGTAGTATACCACTGCAGCAGACGCGGCAGCCCTTGTGTGTGAAGCCCTAAGAGTGTAAAGACCAGCGACCAGAAACCTACGCTCACTCTCACCCTCTCGCCTATCCTCTTTGGTCTCATCAACACTTCCTCCACCTGATCAGCTCTCAACACTAGATACTAACAGTGCAACTGATACTCTTTTCTCCAGTTTAACATCCTGCTTGGACAACTTCTGCCCCCTTTCCTCCAGGCCGCACCACACCCCCTCTGCCCCCCTGGTTATCTGATGTTCTCCACAAACATAATTCTAAACTCAGGGGTGCAGAGAGGAAGTGGTGCAAATCGAAAGATCCTACTGACCTTGGTCTTTATCAATCCCTCCTTCTCTTCCTTCTCTGCTATTTTCTCTACTGCTAAAATGACTTACTATCACAACAAAATTAACAATTCTTCTGACTCTCGCATGCTTTTCAAAACCTTCTCCTCTCTTCTCAACCTTCCCCCTCCTTCTCCTTCATCAACCCTAACAGCTGACGATTTTGCCACATTCTTCATAAATAAAACAACCACCATCAGCGGCCAATTTACCAAACCACACACTGGCACGCATCTTACCAGCAAACACACACATTCTACCCTCCTTCACTCTCCTTCTACCCTCCACTTGATCCTATTCCCACTAATCTACTTCAAGCCATTTCTTCCTCAGTTGTACCCGCACTCACGCACATCATAAACACCTCTCTTCATACTGGTACTTTTCCCACAGCATTTAAGCAGGCTCGGGTAACCCCACTGCTTAAGAAACCCACTCTAAATCCAGCACATCTGGAAAATAACTGACCGGTATCCCTTCTTCCATTCGTCGCGAAAACACTTGAATGAGTGGTTTTCAACCAGATCTCTTCCTTTCTTACACAAAACAACCTCCTGGACAACAACCAGTCTGGTTTCAAAAGCGGACACTCAACTGAGATTGCCCTGCTCTTGGTAATTGAAGCTCTAAAACTGGCAAGAGCAGCTTCCAAATCCTCAGTTCTCATCCTGCTGGATCTGTCTGCTGCCTTTGACACAGTTAACCACCAGATCCCCCTGTCAATCCTAAAAATGAAGGGCATCTCGGGAACCGCACTACAATGGTTCAAGTCTTACCTCTCAGGTTGGTCCTTCAGGGTGTCATGGAGGGGTGAGGTGAGGTGTCTAAAACCCAACATCTAGCTACTGGGGTGCCTCAGGGCTCAGTGCTTGGACCACTTCTCTTCTCCATCTACATGAAATCACTAGGATCTGTGATTCAGAAACATGGCTTTTCCTATCACTGCTACGCTGATGACACACAACTCTACCTCTCATTCCAGCCTGATGATCCGACGATGATCTCAGCCTGCTTGACAGACATTTCTGGCTAGATGAAAGACCACCACCAACTAAACCTTGTGAAGACAGAGTTGCGTGTGGTCCCGGCCAACCCAACACTACACCACAAGTTCTCCATTCAGCTAGGTTCGTCATCCATAACTCCATCAAGGTCAGCCAGGAACCTTAGAGTTGTGATTGATGATCAATTGAACTTTACAGACCACATTGCTAGAACTGCCCGGTCCTGCAGATTTGCCTTATACAACATTAGGAGGATCAGGCCCTTCTTATCAGAGCAGGCTACAAAACTCCTTGTCCAAGCACTTGTTCTTTCCAGACTGGACTATTGTAATGCTCTCCTGGCAGGTCTTCCAGCTTGCACTGTCAAACCCCTGCAACTGATCCAAAATGCTGTAGCTAGAGTGGTCTTTAACGAGCCGAAGAGAGCACACATCACTTTACTCCTCACAAAATTGCACTGGTTGCCAGTTGTCGCTCGCATCAAATTCAAGTCCCTGACTTTTGCCTACAGAACAACCACTGGGTCTGTTCCCTTTTACCTAAACTCATTACTTCAGACTTACGTGCCATTCAGAAACTTGTGCTCTGCAAGTGAACGCCGTCATTTTTGTTAGTTTCTTTCTACCATTTTTTTGTCCTTTCAATGAAAGTCAATCAATCAATCAATAAATATAGGTTTGGGACAACACTGAGGGTGAGTAAATTATGACAGAATGCTCATTTTTGGGTTATCCCATTACGAAAATTGTAGACATACATGAACTATTTCTAAATAAATCAATATAAAATTGTAATCATAATTTTAATCAAATTTGAAATCTGTATCAATACCAAGCCCTACACACAAGTTCCCTTAAGAATGGTTATTGAGGATATTTACCGTTATTGTGAGTTTAGGAGGCTGGAGAGTGATTACTTTCATCGTGGAGAGGGACATGTCGGTTTCCTCAATATGCCCGTACACCACAAAGAGCAGTTTTCCCTGTTCCACCAGGTATGGTGTATACTCCGAAGCATAGACATCTACCGTCAGGGACTCAGCTGTAAAGATATTATGATCACACTGTAGCCTAATCCATTAACAGTATTCCTAGACTTCCTTAGAGCTCAATCTCAAAGTAATGTGCAGTTTTACTGAAACAGTTGTGACTCACTCTTCGAGGCTTCCACAGTTGCAGCTTTGTTTTCAAGCATAAAGGTCTTGCTGACGACGCCCGTGTAAAACGCCACACACCCAGTGATGGTAGCATTGATGGTGCAGGTCTGGCTGGTCTGGTTGTTAATGTTCAGCGTTAGCTTGAAGTTATCGCCCATTTTGACGGTGTCGGTCTGGATCTCGATGGTCACTCCTGCTTCAGTGAGTGGCAAATAATCCCTGGCAGGAATGCCGGAACGCTCTGCATTCTGCATGACCTCTCTCTCCTTGACGGTTTCTAGAGTCAGAAGGGTTGAAGGTAAATTGTTGGGATTTTCCACTGCTTCCCACAAAATCAGTCAAACCACTTTTGTTTGTTGCACATGTACATAGGGTGTTTGGCATCATTATGGAAGTCTGTTGAATATTTAAAAAACTGAAGGCATGGATGCGGGAAGTAGACCCCCTGTTGGCAAACTGTGATGACAATAAAATGATAGCTTATAAATATATCTCTGGTTGTTGTTTCTGTTCCACAACATTTTGTATGTCATGTTTGGGCTGTGGGATGAAGAGAGGGATATTTTTAGTAATTATTTAATTAAAAATTATTTAATTTATCTTCAGTGTGTAGTATTAGCCAATCAGGTGTCTTGACGCGAATCACGCGATTACGTATATTCAGGGTCTCATGGCAGAGTTTATCAGCCGAACTCCAGAGCGCAAATCTACCTTTGGTGTACCAAAATCATCGTAAGGTAGAGACACAGTGTCTTACATCTCTGCGTCTTTTTCCTGCCGCCGTGCAGGCCCAGATAGTAGCCTATATGATTGTGATTAGCATGCCTATTATAAAGAAATGAATAGTCTGTAACTTTTTAGAATTTTATTTAATTTAGAATCACATATTACTGTCGGATAAGACAGATTTTGCATAGTCTGTTACTTTGTGGCACTTTGTGGCGGTTTATGAACACTTAATCTACTTGTGGTTGTTTTAAAATAAACATACATTCCCATCTAGAAAACCGATCCTGGTGTCGACCTCCTTGTTTTTAGACATTTTGATTATGCATGTATTGCTAATAATATATAATTTACATTGGGTATAAATGACATTTTAGTTTATATGCACACGGCAACATATTTAGATAGGCCTACTAGACTTTTTTTTGTGTGTGTGTATTTGTTTTCTAAATTTTAACTATAAAGATCGTTGCCGTGCTTCCATCACTCCCTTACTCCTCCTATAGTCCCTATGGGCACTTGGCCTGCGTGAATGCAAATAGAAAAAAAAGGTTTTGAGGGAGAGTAGTAATAATTCGTTACCTTTATATAGCGTTTTTCTAGGTACTAGTAATTAATAGATCTGTTTAGAAGTGGACTTTTCCTATAACCATGTTCCTGTAATTGCTTGGTCGGAAGCAAGACCCTAACCCTAACCCACCCCCCCGAACCCCCCCCCCCCCCCCCCCGAAAAATAATTTTCAAAGAATTTTGAAAATTTTATCACGTAGGCTACAATATTTGCTTCAAAACTATGTGAAAATCATCCTGCATACTCATTCAGATAAAACAATATATTGATTTAAAATTTGTAAGACATATTTTGTGTAAGAATGCTCTATGCGAGGAGGGCGTGAATCATCATGAATATTGATGTGTTTCACACCTGAGAAAGACAAAGACCCTCCCATAATGTCCCTATCAGGTGCTATCAGGCCCTATTATTATGAGGAAACTTGCACAAAGAATGAGGAGCGATTTAAAAAAGAATGGCTTTTTGATTGTTTAGATTTATTTACAACAACATAATCCAAAGATACACAACAAATGACAAAAAAGCACATTATTGAACACACTGATCTAAAGACAGAGACTTGAACAGTCACACACCTTTGTGACATTCCTGAAACATAGTACATACCTGTTATTTCCAATGTGTTTTATTTTTTACTTTACCATGTTCATGTACAGAGACTAGTGTGAATTTTGAAGTCAGCAGGACTTATCAGTGGCCTTTGGTCCCTGTAAAAAAGAGAAAATAAACAAACAGCTGTGAACATGCTGATATCAATGACAATGACAATTTATTTGTATAGCACTATTAAAAACAACAGCTGTTGACCAATGTGCTTTCCACATAGACTCACAAATGAATAAGGAACCCCATATTCAAGCAACATGCAAACACATACAAAAACACAGTCTTTAATCAAAAGATTTTGAAAATAAATATGTTTTAAGTTTGGATTTAAAAATAGTAAGAGATGGAGCCTGTCTTAAGCTAATTGGGAGAGTATTCCAAAGTCTAGGTGCAGCGATGCAAATCGCTCGATCTCCTCTGCGCTTCAGGCACGATTTTGGGGTAGACAGTAAGGCCAGATTTGAAGAGCGTAGAGACCTTGCAGGCTTTTGTTCTATTAATAATTCTACTAGGTACGTTGGTGCTAATCCATTTAAAGATTTATAAACTAAAAGTAATACTTTAAATTCTACTCTGTAACACACCGGTAACCAGTGCAATGATCTTAGAATCGGTGTAATATGCTCTCTCTTTTTTTTTTCGCACAGAAAACGGGCCGTAGCATTTTGGACATATTGTAAACGAGATAGTGTTTGCTGACTAATTCCCAGATATAATGAGTTACAATAGTCCAATCTCGACGAAATAAATACATGAATTAATTTCTCAAGATCTTTAAATGAGAGAAACGGTTTTGCTTTAACGAGCAGACGTAGCTGATAAAAACACGATTTTACCACGGAGTTTATTTGACGATCAAATTTTAGATTATCGTCTAAAACAAAACCCAAATCTTTCACCCACGGTCTCAAGTACACGTACATCTCACCCAGATTTAGGTTTACAGATTTTGATAGCTCAGATGGGCTAAACATAATGATTGCAGTTTTCTTTTCATTAAAAATTAAAAAATTTAAAGAAAGCCATGTCTTTACCTCCTCTAGGCATGCTGTAAGAGACGTTAGGCTTAAAAAATCTCGTTTCACGGGCAAATAGACCTGTGTGTCGTCTGCGTAGCAGTGAAATGACAGACCGTGTTTTTAAAAAATGGACCCAAGAGGAAGCATATATAAAGAAAATAATAATGAAGCTAAAATAGAGCCCTGCGGAACTCCATAGTGTAGGTGTGCTGTACTCGAATAACATTCTCCCATCTTAACTGAGAAACTCCTATTTGTTAGAAATGATATTAACCATTTCAAAGCTGTACCTCCTATACCAACCAACATAGTGCCTTAGACGGTCAGTTAGGATAGTATGATCAATTGTATCAAATGCTGCTGTTAAATCGAGAAGAACAAGTACTGTGAAATCACCAGAGTCGCAAGTAATTAAAATATCATTAAGAACTCTGACCAATGCGGTCTCTGTGGAGTGACATTTTCGAAAGCCAGACTGAAATATTTCAAATAATGAGTTCTCAGCTAAATAACTCTGTAACTGTAATAGAATAATTTTTTCACGAAATTTAGAAACAAATGGCAAATTAGAAATTGGCCTAAAATTTGTCAAAACAGATGAATCCAGGTTCGATTTTTTAATCATTGGACGGATCACTGCATGCTTTAAGCAGTCAGGCATAATGCCAGATTCTAGACTGCGATTTATTATAATCAGAAGATATGGAGCCATATCTGCAATAAGTTGTGTGAATAAAAAAGGAGGAAGACTATCCAGTGGTGAGCCAGAAGGCTTGAGCTGCTTAGCTATTTCTAACAATTCCGCCTCAGTAACTGAGTTAAACTCACTAAATGACACAGCGTCAGTTTCATTTTTAAAAGATGGTTATTAGGATTAAGAGAAATTGTAGAGGACGTGCAAGTTATACTCTGTCTAAGATCTCTTATTTTGTTTTCCAAGAAAAATAAAAACTCATCACATGACGGGGATGCAACCCCCAGAGAGAGTACGGCCGATGGATTTAAAGTAGCATTTATAATATTAAAAAGTGTTTTTGGTCTGGAGCAGTTCTTGTTAATAATGTTTGATAGATGTCGACATTTGGCTTTTTTTACTTCCTTCTGGTAGCTGCGCAGAGCGTCCTTTAAAATCTCAAATGACACCTGAAGCCTGTCCTTTTTCCAATTTCGTTCCGCTCTTCTGCAACAGCGTCTAAGGCAACGAATGGAATCATCAATCCAAGGTTCATAATGGGATTTTTGTCGCGGTGATCTTAAAGGTGCCACGGTGTTCAAGACATCAGAGCAGGTGGAATTAAATCTGGAGAGAAGTACTTCCGCGCTGATCTCACAAGCAAATTCATCGAGCGATGGCATCACTTCGTCAAAGATGGTTAGGAAAGATGATTTTGTATGATTATTAATGTAACGATATGGAGCCTCACAAGATAAGATTGTAGATATCTTCGCATTGCAGGGTACAGTGAACATAACAGTCTTATGATCAGAGAACCCGTTTTCACAGATTTCCAAATCAGCGATAGAAACTCCATGCTGGAGCACTAGGTCAAGGGTATGGCCACCTTTGTGTGTGGAAACATCGATCCCCATAATAAAATCAAAAGCATTTAGTAGATGTATAAATTCCTTAGCCAAGCAATCATTCATGCAGCATACATGCACATTAAAATCACCCACGATAAGAAACTTATCATATTTTGGAGTCAGATCACCAAGGAATTCTGCAAAATCTGTTATAAAGTTTGTGTTATATTTTGGTGTTCGGTAAATAACAGCAATCAGAAGTGGATCAGCAAGTTCAAAACAAAACATCTGAAGTTCAAAACTGCTGTAAATGTTACTCGCCACAGAGCGACAGGTAAAGTGTTCTTTATATATAGACACTAGTCCACCACCCCGGCCAGTTGTCCGTGGGGAGTTAAAATAGCGACATTTATTTGGCAGAGAAACTGTAGGGCTGCACGATTTTGGGAATACATTTTAGATTTCTCTGGTTAAAATTGATATTTAAAATTTACTAAATACACACACACACATACGGTATATATATATTAGGGCCGGGACTCGATTAAAAAAATTAATCTAATTATTTAGAGGCTTTGTAATTAATTAATCAAAATTAATCGCATTTTATTTGCATAAATATTTGACCTGAGAACAGTGAGAAGTAATTTTTTTCACATGGATTTTTAGTATACTATTGAATAATGACTGAATACATAAGCTTAAGCAACAAAATAGTTTATTTTTGTTCAACCAAGTCCAGCAGACCAGTGCAATTTTTGCCATTAAGTGTAGCAATAGCATATTGAACACACTAATGGTGTGTTCATATCGAACGCGAATTTAATTATTTGCGCGAGTAGATTACATACAAAGTCAATGCAAAGACGCGAATAGACGCATCATTCGCGCCGGGCGTTGCGAATGACGCGAATTGGGCAACGCGTTTGCCGCGAATGTCTTCCCGGCAAGATGAAAAGTTTGGACTCGAGCGAATGTTCAAGCGTCTAACTAGACGCGATAGACGCGTATTTGACGCTCTATTCGCGTTCGGTGTGAACACACCATAATAGCAATAGCGAATTCCTTGTTGCATAGCTTGCACACAACCATGCTCTTATCGACGCTTCCATCCATTCGCTTTTTATAACAAAATTTCCCATCCACCGGGCCAACCAAAGCGATCTCGTCAGCTTCTTCGTCATGAACGCTAGTTGGTGCGCCAGTATAATCGATCCGCCGAAACTCAACCAGTGAGAAACGTTCCGCGGTGCAAAACTAAGTTTGATTAAAATAATTTGTGTAATTAATTAACGCGTTAAAGTCTGTAATTAATTAATCTTAATTAACGCGTTAAAGTCCCGGCCCTAATATATATATATATATATATATATATATATATATATATATATATATATATATATATATATATATATATATAAATAATGAACACCAGGTTTGTTGTGCCTTGTAGGCATATAGGCTACATGTAGTGCTGCATAAATAATAACAATAACCCATAGCAGGCGGCCTATAAATCATTAAAAGGAACACTTCATTAACACTACACTAGAGAAAAATATATGGATTATCATATGTTACTTCAAATGTTTCCATTCGTTATGACATTATGAATTGAGATTGGAGTAAAAACATGAAGCCTAAAAGCCTAATGTTTGGCACGTTTTGCTTTTCAAACGCACAGCACGAGTGACTTAAGCTCACAGCGCGTCCAGAGAACATTTACTGAAGCGATCGAGCCGCTCCAAACTATGAAACATTATTGTTACCATATTATACTTATCTACGTTTGAGCAGATATCCACAAACACAGCATTTTACAGTAAACACGGGTCTAAACATTATAATATTCACCATATTAGAGTAAACACTCATACTAGCCTACTTTTATCATGCTGTGTTTTATTATCGAAAAACATCCTTGTGTTGTACATGTATATCAATTTAGCATTGCAAGGTTGACTACCTGCCTAGTTCACATTTCAACATGTTTCTGTCTATATATAGATACATGTACGACATTAGGCTTCATGTTTTTACTCCAATCTCATTTCATAAAGTACATTTTAGTCTGGCACCAGTTTAACTAGTAGCTACAATGTAAAATAACAATAACATGCTTACTGTCTTACCTTAAAAATCTTCTCATCTTCAAATCGCGTTCTTCTAATTCTTCTGAGGTAAATCCAAGGAATACAGCACAGCACAGCACAAACACAGTCTTCCAAACTCAATGAAAAGCAGAGGAGTACGTTACTGGAGTCTCTGAGTCTATGTTTTTGAGGTGATGGGGCGTTTACAGTTCTGCGTTCCTTCACGTGGACGATTTGCATGTCAATCGCTCGTTGCGTGCGTGGGTGTGGTCACATTAGAGTTAATGAGGAAACTGTACATGTTGTTTCTTTCATATAGATTACTCAAACAGAGAATATTTGTTTTTGATATAATTTGCATAATTTAGAAATAGAGACTCCAAACTTTGTAAAGATATAAGTCTCAAGTCTGTGTGACAAACATTCGCTGAGTTACAGGTCATTTTCTGTCGCGTTTCAGAATGAACTTCACATTTAGAGAGACGGCAGAACGCGTATCATGTTTATTTTCTTTATTTTTCGAAAAACACATTATGAGTTTATTTTTATTATGATTGTACTCAAATAAAAGAAGACATTCAACAGTGACCGCCGACCACAGAGGGTTAAACCCACCAAATTAGTAAACCAAGGCCCTTGAATTGAATTCTACGTGTCAAACCTAGCAAGGTAAAAGGTTCTTTCTAATCACTTCCTAGTGACTTAAGCCGTGTTTCCACCGAAGGAACTTTCCCCAGGAACTAGGGACTTTGGGGTGGTACTCGGTGTGTTTCCACCGCAGGGACTAGGGTCTAAATGAAGTTCCTGGTAAAATTTCCCCCTCAGAAAGTCCCTGCTTGTGAGGTAGTACTTTTTCAAAGTTCAGGAACTTTCGGGGGTGGGACTTGGGCTCTGAACATGCTGATTGGTTGACTCCACGCAGCATTTTATTTCAATCACCATTTTTTTTTAATCTGTTGCGGTGCGTGCAGTAAGAGTTGTTTGCTATTCGAATCAACAATTGAGTTTAAATATACGACCGAAGGACCGACGACGAGGTTCAGGCTTTATTAAGCTTATATGCGGAGGACGAAATCCAGCAGGAACTGGAAAATTGCTCGCAGTCCTACGTCACCGGACTAATTTGCCTAATCTTCATGGTAGTTTAGACCGCGATGGAAACGCAGACAGCAACAGGTCTGGGGGGAAAAAAGGCCCTGTGACAAATTGTTACGGGTAATTTCAGTAGAAATGCGGCTTAATACAATGGTAAACTGTAAAATTAATTTTTCTCAGGAAACCCCTGTATGCTAGCGTGACATCCCAAAGTTCACATGCGTAGTGTCATTCGTATCAGAAACAGAATCGCATTGCTACATTGAATGCAGCTTTCCTGATCTAGTCACATCGCTTTTTGATTCTGTAGACTGATGTGAAATGAAACTTACTTTCTGGATATTTATAGGTAGAAGTGATGTCCTCATAGTCGCTACTGTCTGGCTTTTTTGTCACAACAAGCTTCCCAACATAAGTGGTGTCCACTTGAAGAATCTTCATTTCTCCCTCCTTATTAGACTGATGGTATACCACATCACTGTTTAGCTGAAGAGAGGAGAAATTATTTTGGTAACACTTTACTTGAAGGGGTGTGCATAATACTGACATGACACCTTCATAATCATGACATGACACTTGTCATGAATATGAAGGAGGTTTTATGCATGTTTATGACAACTGTCATTAAGTGTAATTCGCTCAATTATGACATTTTTAATGCGAATATGACATTGTTTGAGATGTCTTTGTTATGACAACTTGACATAAACCACTGTAGTGGAGGTCAAGAAAAATATTCATGACACAGTTATAATGGCCTCATGACAGCCTATGTCAAAACCAACCACATGACAGTTGGTTGGCATTGTTTGGCATTGTGGTTGGTTTCAGACTGATCTCATGAAATGGCGTTTGTATAACACGCCAATTCGTATTTCCATTTTTGGCGTGCTATCAACACGCATAATCGCTTTTCAGCGTGTTTATCAACGCCGTTGACTTAACGTTACATTACTGTACATATAAATATTAGGGCTGTCAAATGATTAATCACGATTAATCACATCTAAAATAAAAGTTTGTGTTTACATAATATATGTGGGTGCACTGTGTATAATTATTTTGTGTATATATAAATACACACACATGCATGTGTATTTAAGAAAAAAATATTATTTATATATAATATATTTATGTTTATATATAATATAAATTATATATAAATCTATTTACAGTATATACATGAAAATATTTCTTAAATATATACAAGCATGTGTGTGTATTTATATATATAAAATAATTATACACAGTGCACCCACATATATTATGTAAACAAAAACTTTTATTTTGGATGTGATTAATCACGATTAATCATTTGACAGCCCTAATAAATATATGACCTACCCCAACCCCGTCCCTAAACCTACCCGTCACTGGGGTTAATACCATTTATGAGTCTTCCCCTACCATCCTAGGAAAAAAAATATCGCTCCCCAGATGTAGATCTACAGTTTCGCTCGGACATTTAACGGCGTGTACATACACGCGGAATCACTCGGACATTTAACGGCGTAGACATCAAAATGCGTATATATAACACGCCACTTGACTTGAAAGTGGCGTGTATGTTTACGCAAAGTCATGATGCCATGTTGTTGGTTTTGACATAGGCTGTCATAAGGCCATTATAACTGTGTCATGAATATTTTTCTTGACCTCAACTACAGTGGTACAAATTGAATTTGTCATTAAAATGTCATAATGGCCTCATGACAGCCAATGTCAAAACCAACCACCTGCCAGTTTAATGTAATGTTAACACATAAAGCTAAGTGGTTTGTTAAGTTTGATAATTAATCTGCTATGTCATGTTTATGACAGGTTGTGTTGTCTTAGTAATGTCAAGTTGTCATGACAAAGACACGGCAGGTTATGATCTATTGGTTTATGTCAAGGTGTCATAACAAAGACATCTCAAACAATGTCATATTTGCATTAAAATTGTCATAATTGAGCGAATGACACTTAATGACAGTTGTCATAAACATGCATAAACCCTCCTTCATATTCATGACATGTGTCATGTCATGATTATGAAGGTGTCATGTCAGTCTTATGCACACCCCTTCAAGTAAAGTGTTACCATTATTTTTTTATTGTCCATTTGCGTGTACAGTAGCTAAGATTTTAATGTCTTGTAAATTAAATCTAAAGGTATAAACATCAACGAGAATTGCCATTAGGGGTGTGCCCGAAGCTGAATACTATGTTCGGAAAGGAAATGACGTGTTCTAAAATATGAAATGGTAGGAAAAATTATATTTCAACGTTTTAGTGTTCTCTCTGAATTATATATTTGTGTAATTATATTGTATATAATTTGGGGGTATCTGGGAGCCGCCAACAAGAATATATGAGGTATTAAAATCGCTTTTGAATGCACACGCTTTTTACTTTTGCTTTCTAATTTGAGATAATGCGTACTGTGTATAGGGAGAGGCGGTACTGACCACAAATTTTACAAGATAAGTTCTGTTGTGCACCAAATCCTCCGACAACGTCCTGTCAGTCATCTCTTCTTACAATCTTCACATGATAAGTGAATTCTAATTTAATGTAATGTAACCGACTTCCACAGTAAGCCTAACCATGTCCCTTTAGGGGCTCCATAGAATACGCTATTCATTTTCCGTGTCTTTCCGAATTTGGATTTAGGCTTCAGGCACATCCCTAAATGACATCTTTCTTACCTCTGCAAAGACAAACTTTGCATCGAACGGATAGCTGAGCTCTCCTTCTTTGACAGCATTGACAGACGTTGGGCCACATCGATAAAGGCCTGAATGAGAGAAGAAAAATAACTTGTATAAGAACTTAAGGTATATTTATGATGTGCCATAAGTCATGGCAAGAATCATACCATCACTGGTCTCCTGAGGGGTGGAGTCGATCACCTGCCAGCCAGAGAATTTTTCCGGCAGATCAGGTCTCTTCATGTACACCTCAGTCCAGCAGTGGTAGTTCCTTTAAGAAAAACTCAACTGTATCAACCTGTCAGTTATATAACATTGGCTTTATAGTACAGTACATTAACTCAACTCGAAAAAATCATGCAATGTCTGAGATAAAACTGCTAATTATATTAACCAAGGCACCCATTTTTCAAGTATAGGAGTTAGGACCACTTAAATGTAACACTTATTTGTGTATCTCACCAGACTGAATCTTTTGTTCGGCTTCGGTCCACTTTCCCGTCTTGGTCCAGCACAATGTCTGTCTTCAGGTTTCCCGTGTTGTCGTGAGCAGAGCAGAAGTTGGTGATGACCCGTGCAGGGATCCCGAGACAGCGCACAACTGGGTGGAAGGTTGAACAGATATTGGAAAATATGAGGTAAAATCAAGCGGCAACCTTCCGGTCTCTCTCTTAAATCCAACACGAAAGTGACTTAAACTGCAATTCATCGACTGGCCTCTAGAGACAGGCTCCAAAAGAGAGTCAATCCCATATTAATATAACCCCCGATGTTAATATGTCCAACTTTACAGCAGAAAAAAATGTGTTTACAGCCTGGTACAAAAAGTGTTTTTTGTCTATATAGCAAATTTTGCCCTTCATGACAACTGTGAGGGGGGTGAATTTTTTTATAACTCATCTGTTTAAATTATATTAAGCCTTTATATTAAGCCTTAAAGTTCTGAATAATTAAGGGCGTTGCCACTTGAGTGACAGGTGGATTGCCACTGCTGTCACTACTAGCCGTTTGTCTGCTGTCTGTTAGCGTCACGTCACCTCAGCTAATCCGCCTCTTTCCCCATTTTCGATTATCCGGGAGTGACGCGCGGTGACGCCCTGCCAAGATGGCTCCGCCCACTTTGGGCTTAAAAAATGCTCTTCAGAAACCTACGGGTGATGTCATGGACACTACGTCCATATTTTTTTACAGTTTATGAGTAAAATGTGTTGTTAAATGTCACAAGCCTAAAAGTACTTCATTCTGAAAATGTTTTAAACTATCATGAAGAAAAAGTTCTCAAACGGACACCCCAAAGAATGTGCAGTGGCCATACTCACCAGTGTTCAGCACGCCGGCAAACACCCAACACTGAGCGAAGCACACAGGCTCACCACCCTCTTTGGCATATTTGAGCAGGATTTCAGGACTTCCGGTCCAGGCAGTCGGTGCTGTGCCTTCGGAGTAATCGCCACTCCAGTTGCCAACCAGGACACCATCATCATCCTGGCAGTTCATCTGAAAATATATACCACCAAAATACTTAAATAAGACAACATGTATTATATGTATGTGTATTTGTATGAAACGGAATTGTCCATACTTTGATTACTATTGTCAAATCATACCAGAGCTGATGCTTGCCGAACAATTTCAAGGGCACTTCCACGGAAAACTAGTGGTACTTTCCCAGCATCCAGAACCAAAAGACAGGCATCCAGAACCCCCTGTTCAAACTACAGGAAAATACATTAGAAGTTAATTCATGGGTGTCAAATCCTGGCCCTGGAGGCAAAAAATAATGTAATGCTGTGGAGGAGACCAGAAGATGTTTTTTTAATGGGTGTCAATGGAGGAGAGGCTTCACGTTTAACGTGAATATTTTGTCAACTTATCATTTAATGAATGGACAGTCCATCATCGGCTAATCTTCAGTATGTTTGCTATTAACATTTTAATTGGACTGATCTATTTTTAGAGTTACACCGAATAAATGCTGTTTTATAAGAGAAGTCATGGACAATTCCACTGTAGGTCGGATTCAGTTTACTTATCATTCATTTCTATGGGATCCGCAAATAGTGATTGACTAATGCACAACTCTGGACGAAATTCAATGACTGGCTGTAATGTGATTGGTTATCAAGGCACACGTGATCCAAGTTAGCCGTCACGCTTTCTCCAATGGTAGAGCCACGGACCCTCGTATCTCCCAATAATTACACCATGGCCGAATCCAAATTGCCCCCTAAACCCTTAATCACAATTCCCTACGTTAGACCAATAATTCGGTTCACTTAAAGGAGTGAATGAAAACGAGTGAGTGAACTCGGACAGCCGTTGAGTGTATATCGCCGATTTTGGATTCAGCCCATCATTGGTTTAGCTTCAACACTAATCAAACACACCTGGATGAGCTAATCAAGTTTTGGGGCTGTTGATGGACTCGATTTACTCCATCCGAAAACTAAGGCAGCTGACTTGTTGCCTCGCTGCCTTATAAGCAATGACTCTGCAGGCAGCGTTTGCACATGAAGGCACCTCAAGCTGAAGCTAACATTGGATACGGTCGTGCCTTGATGCCTTCCTTGTTTTTTTTTGTTTGTTTTTTTGTGTATAGTGTTAGTGATGGCATATGGATATGAGCTCATTAGGAGAAAATTAATTTATTTCGGGGGGGGGAAACTCTGGATTACTGCCAACCTGTCCAAAGTTCCATGAACGGTTGGTAATGTTGTTGAATTCTCCATTGTAGATGATCCCCACATCATTCATCACGTACTCCTGTCTGTCTTCATCTTTGTCCATGTACACGTGATCCGCTGGGAAGAAAAACATGCAATATACATGATGCGTCATAAGCATTTGTTTATGACCTTTGTTTATGTCAGGGCTCAAAATATTAAAGTTTGTTCCCAGTTTATTAAACGGATGGTTCCGGTCCTTGTGCCTTATTTATAAAACGTGTGTGCGCTGAAATCCACGCTAACGTCCATATTTACAAAAACTGTTTTTTTACATGGCGAAGTGCGAAGTGCCACATCTGGGTCTGAGCAAACATACGCACTTTTCTTTGTGCCAGAGAGTATTTGGAAATCAAGTAAAGTAAGTTCTCAAGTAAAGGATTTGGACGTTGACTGGTGCTATTTATGACATTAATTAGGCGCCGTTTACAAGGCGGAGTTCTCTGAATTCCTTCTCTGAATTACACGTATAAACAGTTCAGAAGTGGTTGTAAGATCAAATGTAGGGCGGTTTTCTATGCAACATTTTATTAATGGGGCCTCTTGATTCCTATTGGTTGAGCCACGTTCGAAGCCTACTCTACAAACATAGACATGTGACCTTATTACACATCAATATTTAAATATATTTGTATGGACTATCCATTTTATAAAAGCAATAAGTCCTGTGTAGCCATAGTTTACAGTGAATTTAGAACCGCTGATGGGGTTTTCTAAATTCACTGTAAACCATGGCTTCGCATGGCTTATTGCTTTAAGCGTAACTGTTTTACTCACCAGGGTCCCAAGGATTGAACAGCACATAGACATCGGTGTCAGTGTTCCTCTCAGTGCGCTGTTTTCCCAAATCATTCACAACTACAACAAAGATTCGAAACCGGCCAATGATGCAGCTGGCGTCTGGTGTTATGCCCACGGTCACATAATTGCCTTGTGTTTCCACCACACGACTCTTCCAGTGCACTTCAGGTTTCTCTTTACCAATGGGCAAAATAATGTAGGTGCCCCTGTTTTCATCAGGTGCACTGCCTGTGAAATGAGCAGAACAGCAGACATGACCTGTGTTAGACTATGGGGATATTTCATGCACTAATGTAATGTACTGCTTCTTCATTACAGATGTACTTTATCATTTATTTAGATTTAAATAAATCTAGATTTATTTATTTCGATTTATTACTGGATGCAGAATCTCACCAATCAGAAACTCCAACTCCAAATTGTCCTGCTGTTCATTTAAGTCCCGGTTAAATTGGATGATGATGGTGAACTCTTTATTCCTGCGCACGATGAGGTTGGAGCTCACGTACTTGTGAGTGTTGTGGTCTTTTTTGTTCTCCGTCACACGCATGTCAACGCTCAATACTGAGAGACTTGCAGCTTGTGTTTCTAGAGGAAGAAAAAAAGACTTGCTGAAAGACTGTGGTCAATTATTTTGGTATGTTTAAATGCAAACACGTGTAAGACTTTACCTTCATCCGGGGGTCCCCTTGGCCTCAAAACATCAAATGCCACAAACTCAGGTGGATTATACTCCTCTACATTTGATTTGGCAAAGGGAATACGGCCGCTTACCGAGGGCCAAGTGAGGCTGGGTTGTAGTAACATGATGTACACAAGATGCCTTGATGTTTGTCTGGAGGACAGATCATTTTAATGTTAGAAATCTTCTGACGACATTATAGACTGCCCATTTGGTAAATATATTAGGTATATTTCAGGTGAGGCATGGCAAGAGGAAAGCACGACTAAAACACAACCAAACTTTTGTATTAATGCTAAAGAGTTTAGTCATTAAAAGCGTTGAACTCACGGTGTGTGTAGAAGAGTAGATGTTCTGCTGAGGTGAGGAGGCTCCAGGCTGATGTGCTCATGAAGAGCTTCATGCTGATTAATAAAGGCTCAGGACTTCCTCTTCCACTGGAGAAAAACACATCCATGGAACCAGAGCGTCCGAAGTTAAGATGATCCCAAGATCAGGTCAGTCCGACATACAACTCTGTGACCTTGCTTCTGATTCTTGATGACAGCAGCATATTCCAGACTGTCAATAACATGTAGATGAGATTATAATACTAATGTATTATAGCAATTCCTACAATATTTAATTATGAGAAGTAAAGTTAAGAAGTGAGCCGTAAACATATTTTAGGTCTTTTGAAGATTTCTCTAAAGCGTTAATGATAAGATATACGCACAATATGTTGAAATGAGGTGTTTGAATTGAGAATAAAGTAAAATAATATAATGTGATTGGCAGAAATCAATCATCAACAGTTCACAGAAATCATTGACATCTCTCAATTAAACAAATGATAGTGACATTCATTCACAAATCATTAAGAGTGTAAATACAAATGAATCCATATGACCTTTGTATTTTTGAGGCGGCAGTGGCTCAGTGGTTCATGTAGGTTCTCTACAAACCGGAAGGTTGGTGGTTCAATCCCCGGTTCCACCTGACCAAGTGTCGAGGTGTCCATGAGCAAGTCACCGAACCCCAGCTGCCCCCGACGAGCTGGATGGCGCCTTGCATGGCTGACACCGCCGTCGGTGTGTGAGTGAATGGGTGAATGTGAGGCAATATGTAAAGTGCTTTGGTGGCCATTGGGTCTGTGAAAGTGCTATAAAAAATGCAGTCCATTTACCACTTTAAACCAAATAATGCTTCACAAATACAGCAATTCCTTCATCAGACAACAAGTGTTGCTCAAGAATTATGAGCTTTATCACACCAGTCTAAAAGCTTGCAAGATCTTAAAGTCCCCTTGTAGTCAATTTTATCCCCTAAAACTCATCTTTGATCACCAAAATGACATATGGGACCCTGGATCACAAAACCAGTCACATGTCGCATGGGTATATTTGTGAAAATAGCCAACAATACATTGTATGTGTCACACTTTGGCTGATGAAGCAGACAGACGAAGCTTGATTCCAAAAATATAACAAAGCTTTAATGTACACAGGCAACAGGACGCAACAGCGTGTAATACATAGACACGAACAATAACCGTCAAGGGACTGAACGGGGAGAATATATACACAGGGTAAACAAGGGAACTAACTAGACACAGGTGGATGACGGTTAACTAATAAGGGACTAACAAGAACAGATACAGACAAAACAGAACATAATTGTGACATTACGCCCCCCACGGAAAGGCGCGTCCTCGCGCCGTGATAACAGAAGTTCAAAAAACAGAAAAAAGGGTGGAGGTTTCAGTGGAGGGCGTGGAGCTGGGGACGGACTCTACCCTGGGGGCGTTGGCCACGGGAACCGGTGGAACCCAGCGGCTGACGGACCATGGTGACACCGTAGACCCGGAAGACGGGAGCTGAGCCGCTGACCTGCGGTGACGTGGGGTGACGTGGGGACGAATGACTGAGGTGACGATGTGGTGAGGGAGGTCGACGGGGAGGTCAGAGGAAGGGAGGAGTCCAGGGGTGCCGAAGGGGTGCAGGGTGAGGGTGCAGCCCGAATCCCGGAAGTCCGTAGCTGACGCTGGGCGTCGACCACTGAAGGCCGACCTGGAGTGTCTAGCATGCCCAGCGGAGCCTCCGGCCAGACGGACTGCGGAGGCGATGAAGGAGTGGTGGGTCGAGATGAGGGCGACGTGCTGACAGGACGAGGTGGTGGTGTAGGCCTGGAGGCCCGAGCTGTAGCCGGGGACTCGGCCTCTAGCCGAGCTGGTGGCAGGGGAGCCTGAGGCTTGGAGAATGACCTCCACGGAGCAAGCGGCGGTGGCAGAGCCGAGGAGCTACACGACACCAGTGGTGCCGACTGATCCAGGGGGCTGGCCTGGACCAGCGATGGAGACGGGACAAGGACAACAGGCAGGGATACGGACAAAAGACTCCTGGATGGGACCTGCGAAGATGATGGCGATGTGAGGGTGGGGACTTGGGTGGGAATAGGATCCGTGGACCACAGGTCTATCAGGTCATAGTTTGCTCCTGGCTCTTCGATGGACTGACCCGCCTGTGTCAACTCCGGGGCTGGTTCAGGAACAACCTTGGTGGGCGCCTCGGGCTCGCTGGCTGTGAGGGAGAGGTCACCATTCCGGATCATCCAGGCCAGGTAACCCAGATTGGGCCTGCTCTCTGGGCAGAGGAGAAGCTGCAGCGTGGGTGAGTCCATCAAGTTCATCTTTGTTTGGTCGGTTATTCTGTCACACTTTGGCTGATGAAGCAAATAGACAAAGCTTGATTCCAAAAATATAACAAAACTTTAATGTACAAAGGAAGGTAAACAGGACGCAACAGCGTGTATTGTAATACATAGACATGAACAATATCTGACAAGGGACTGAACTGAACAGGGAGAATATATACACAGGGTAAACAAGGGAACTAACTAGACACAGGTGGATGAAGGTTAACTAATAAGGGACTAACAAGAACAGATACAGACATGACACAGTATGGGTCAAAATTATTGATTTTTCTTTTTCTTTTATGCCAAAAATCATTAGAATTTTAAGTAAAAATCATGTTCCATGAAGATATTTTATACATTTCTTACCGTAAATATATATAAAAAATATTTTTGTGAGTGGATGCAGCAAAATCGCAAACATACATGGACAACTTTAAATTTTAAACTTTTAGATTTGTTTGCACCCTCAGATTCCAGATTTTCAAATAGCTGAATCTCGGCCAAATATTGTCCTATCCTAACAAACCATAAATCAATGAAAAGCTTGTGAATAAACCTTTATGATGTATAAATCTGACCCTTGTGACTGGTTTTGTGGTCCAGGGTCACATATTTAAACGTCTTTACCTTGAAAAAAAATCTTCATGCCTTAAAATAGCTTGAATGTAACTCTAAAACCCTTTCTTCATTTAGTATACACGGTTCTATGAATATGCATCTGAGCCCCGCCTCCACTCACTCACAGCAGCTCAGAGATCCACTCATGGTGTAGTTTTTACACGTTGATCTGATTGGTTACAAGGTAGTTTGTGACGTCAGAAATACCAGCGATTTCAAACTTTTGAGACTGACTCTTTGGTTCACTGCAGTTTAAGGACAAAATACTCAAAGAAGACAAAACTCAGCAATGCTGTTGACTTATGAATTTGCACATGGTTTGTTTTAAATCATATTAAAAACACCACATAGACATATAAACAAAATTAAAGGCTTGATTTTCACCACAGGGGGACTTTTAGAAAGTGTTTTGGAACAACAACATGCATTGCTGGAATGTGTGTGACTTTACTTGATTGTGGATTTAATGGATGGATGGGCCTACAGTAATGGCAAAAAGTGATGTCAGGAGAGGATATTTGCACAATATTTGCTTTTAATGGCACTTCAGGTTCTATTAAACAATCAAAATATGAGGAGTATGTTTTAGTGTGTTAAGGAATTAAAATCACAAAATTATATGGTAAGAAGGGCGAAAAAAGGGTTTTATTTTATTTTGTAAAAAAAGGCATAGAAAACAAGGGAAAAAATCATACATTGACTACAATGTAATCAGTTTTTAATATTTTATTGGTTCTCCCGTGTTTTTGATTACAGCAGCCATTCTCCTGCTGGGCATTGTGCATGCTTTTCATTTTTTTTTGCTACTTCTTTCCAATCCTCCTTGAGTTCTTCCCAAAGTTGGGAAGACCTGCATGACTTGCAGACATATGCCATCCCCAATACCATTAGGTTTCCCATGCCATGCTTAATGGTGCCACTGCCACACATGCATTTGGAATTAAAACAGTCCAGTCGTGACAAAATATACAAATAATTCTTAAAAAATTACAAATATATAAAAGATACTATATTCAGTTGGATTTCAGGAAATGTCTATGAGGTCATGTCAACAAAACCTTGTTAGTGAATACGGGGAAGTGAAACTTGTGACACGCTGACATTATCATTTGACACAAATGAGAAGTTAAGTTGCCTCGTTCCGCGTATTTTACCTAAAATTACTGAGAAGCTAGTCAGATTCTAGGTCTAAAGCAACTGAAAGGCTATGAAGTTACGTCTGTGTGATAATATGTTGTTGGTTCTGATTCTGAGTATTGTTCAGATGAATTGGGTTTCCTCTCAGGATCACCAATGGCCTCTTCACACAGTGTGCAACTCAGACAGACTCACGGTGACCTACAGAAGCTGTGGTGAGATCAGTGTTACACACACTACTGTCAGGGAGATATTTTATTCAGCATGGATGCATTAAATCGATCAAAAGTTACACTAAAGTAATGTTACAAATGATTTCTATTTCAAATAAATGCCGTGCTTTTGAACTACATTTGTTTAAAATAACTCTGAAAAAAGGTATCACGGTTTTTACAGAAATATTAACTGTTTTCGACATTGATAATAATCAGAAATGTTTCTTGAGCAGCAAATCATCATATTAGAAATGTTGGTAACACTTTAGAATACTGTGTCTTACTTACTGCATAACTAACAAGGAATTATTGAAGAACTATTTGTAATTCTTCATTAACTACTTCTTCACTGCTGTTAACTACTAAGGAAGACGTGTTAACTAATCAGTATGTAATAGAATTTGATGATTGTGTTTAGTTACAGTTAGTTAATCAATAACTAATTAATTCTGTCATACCTCCTGAAGAACTACCATTAATTATCTACTAATTAAGGTTCAAGAAAAATAACTATGAAGTAACTACTAATGAACAGTCATACACAGTAGTCACTACAATAATCCAGTTTTTTTTTTTTTTTTTTGCATTGTAGTGGTGGAAGAAGTACACAAATCAAGTACTTGAGTAAACCTACAGATACCCCAATAAAATATTACTCCAGTAAAATTATAATTAGGCCATTTTCAAAATTACCTTAGTAAAAGTACAAAGGTAATTCATTTTTAAAGTACTTAAAAAGTAAAAAGCATATTATTATACTTAGTTCTTATACATTTTAAACTTATTTTGCACCATTCAAGTTCCGGCAATATCATGGTAGGCCACATTTTACAGTGATTTGGTGATGCAAGAGCGCATTTGCATCCTCTTCTGGAGAGTTCTCAGCGCCGCCGATTTGGTGCATTTCTTCTGCGAAATACAGGTTTGTGTACGTTTTATTTAATCTATAAAATCATTACTGTGCTGTAAATTATTGTGCTGCACCACTGTGCTGCAGCACTATCGTGAACACGAGCCCAGCTCACGCAGGAGATCCAGCACCACTACCGTGAACACGAGCCCAGCTCCCGTAGGAGATCCAGCACCACTACCGTGAACACGAGCCCAGCTCCCGCAGGAGATCCAGCACCACTACCATGGAGACGAGCCCAGCTCCCGCAGGAGATCCAGCAACACTACCGTGAACACGAGCCCAGCTCCCGCAGGAGATCCAGCACCACTACCGTGAACACGAGCCCAGCTCCCGCAGGAGATCCAGCACCACTACCGTGAACACGAGCCCAGCTCCCGCAGGAGATCCAGCACCACTACCATGGAGACGAGCCCAGCTCCCGCAGGAGATCCAGCAACACTACCGTGAACACGAGCCCAGCTCCCGCAGGAGATCCAGCAACACTACCGTGGAGATGAGCCCACCTTCCGCACGAGATCCAGCAACACTACCGTGGAGATGAGCCCAGCTTCCGCAGGAGATCCAGCAACACAACCGTGAACACGAGCCCAGCTCCCGCAGGAGATCCAGCAACACTACCGTGAACAGGAGCCCAGCTGCCGCAAGAGATCCAGCAACACTACCGTGAACACGAGCCCAGCTTCCGCAGGAGATCCAGCAACACTACCGTGAACATGAGCCCAGCTCCCGCAGGAGATCCAGCAACACTTCCGTGAACACGAGCCCAGCTCCCGGAGGAGATCCAGCAACACTACCGTGAACACGAGCCCAGCTCCCGCAAGAGATCCAGCAACACTACCGTGGAGACGAGCCCAGCTTCCGCAGGAGATCCAGCAACACTACCGTGAACATGAGCCCAGCTCCCGCAGGAGATCCAGCAACACTACCGTGAATAGGAGCCCAGCTCCCACAAGAGATCCAGCAACACTACCGTGAACACGAGCCCAGCTCCCGCAGGAGATCCAGCAACACTACCGTGGAGACGAGCCCAGCTTCTGCAGGAGATCCAGCAACACTACCGTGAACACGAGCCCAGCTCCAGCAGGAGATCCAGCACCACTATCGTGAACACGAGCCCAGCTCCCGCAGGAGATCCAGCACCACTACCGTGAACACGAGCCCAGCTACCGCAGGAGATCCAGCACCGCTGCCGTGGAAACGAGACCAGCTCCCGCAGGAGATCCAACACCGCTACCGTGAACACGAGCCCCGCTCCCGCAGGAGATCCAGCACCGCTACCGTGAACACGAGCCCAGCTCCCGCAGGAGATCCAGCACCGCTACCGTGAACACGAGCCCAGCTCCCGCAAGAGATCTAGCAACACTACTGTGGAGACGAGCCAGCTCCCGCAGGAGATCCAGCAACAGTACCGTGAACACAACCCTAGCTCCCGCAAGAGATCCAGCACCACTACTGTGAACACAAGCCCAGCTCCCGCAGGAGATCCAGCAAAACTACCGTGGAAACTAGACCAGTTGATTACTTGAATTACTTTTAAAGGTTTAACTTTTGATTTTAAAATGTTTGTTAAATGAGTTTAAATGTAGGCAGTATACATGTTAAAACAAAATATCATCTGAAATAAAGGAAGATATCATGTAGCTTAAACGAGTCATTGTGTATTTTACAAAGGTTAGTTAGATGATTACGTTAATAGTGTTTTTTTTACAGTAAGTTTTATTTGAGTCAGAAGTATGTGGTAATTCTTTATTAATTACTAATGGGTTCCCTATATTTTCACTTTAGAAAACTGTTTCAGGTTATAAATAGCCTAATTTCTGGATAATTATTTGATAATTCTTTATTAATTACTAATGGGTTCCCTATATTTTCACTTTAGAATAATGTTTCAGGTTCTAAGTAATTCCTGAAGAATTATCTAATAACTCTTTATTAATTACTAATAAGTTCCCTATATTTTTTGTTGCCTAAAATACATGAATTTACTCAATATGCTGAGGAAAACAGACACACACAGTACTGTATATGAAATATAAAAACAAATTTGGCACAGATGTAGCACAGGTCATACCGAAATGTTTTAGCTAGGGCGCCGGAGCCAGCGACCCTCGGGGCCAAGATGGCGGCCAAATCCAATATGGCCGCTGCCCGAAAAGGGTTCCGGCTATAACTTTTGAACCACATGAGTTACAAATACAAACTTGATATGTTTTTCAGCTTAATTGATCATGGGAAACACATAGGAATGTTTATATTTATGACCCAGTATATCTGGACCCCTTGATCCTCCAATTCCAATATGGCCGCTGTCCAAAAAAGCAATTTGGGCTGTAGTATGGGGCCTTACACCCCATTGTTTGCGCAAATTTATCTACAAGCACCAATTTTGGCACAGATGTAGCTGAGGGCATACTGAAATGATTTAGCCAGGGCGCCCGAGCCAATGGTCCCTGAGACCAAGATGGCGGCCAAATCCAATATGGCCACTGCCTGAAAGGGATTCGGATATAGCTTTTGAGCCAGATGAGATACAAATACAAACTTGATGTCTATTTTACCTTTTTTGACCATGGGAAAGCCATAGGAATACTTACATTTATGATTGGGTATATCAAGACCCCCCAAATTCCCTAAATTCAATATGGCCGCTGTCCGAAAAAGCGTTTTGGCTTCAGTCTTACCAGTCTTCTTGATATACCCAATCATAAGTGTAAGTATTCCTATGGGTTTCCCTTGGTCAAAAAAGGTAAAATAGACATAAAGTTTGTATTTGTATCTCATCTGGCTCAAAAGCTATAGCCGAATCCCTTTCAGGCGGCGGCCATATTGGATTTGGCCGCCATCTTGGTCTCAGGGACCATTGGCTCGGGCGCCCTGGCTAAATCATTTCAGTATGCCCTCAGCTACATCTGTGCCAAATTTGGTGCTTGTAGATGAATTTGCGCAAACAATGGGGTGTAAGGCCCCATACTACAGCCCAAATTGCTTTTTTGGACAGCGGCCATATTGGAACTGGAGGATCAAGGGGTCCAGATATACAGATATAACCGGAACCCTTTTAAGGCAGCGGCCATATTGGATTTGGCGCCATCTTGGCCCCGAGGGTCGCTGTCTCCGGCGCCCTAGCTAAATCATTTCAATATGATGTGAGCTACATCTGTGCCAAATTTGGCGCTTTTAGATGAATTTGCGCGAAAATGTGCTTAAAGCTCCAGTAGGGAGTTTTGAGAAAACGTTGACTTAGCCTGAAAATTTGAACAAGCACAACTTACAGGTCCCACCCCCTTGCTCTCTGCTGCGCTACAGCCCTCCCTCCTCAGCTCGTCCTCCACAGCGGAGCCTGTCGTGAACGCGCAGACTAGTAAACAGGGCCACCGATAACAGCGGATAAAAAGTTATATGCCACATTCACTAATAGGGACTAAACGTCAATAATATGCTTTACATTGACTATGGCCTGCCCATACTTTGACTACAAACTTGGTCCTCAAATCATTATGTATTTTGCAATAGCCTACATGTAACTTTATAACGTTGCACTCTTTCTAGTTATAAATAGCTAGTAGATAACGTTAATATAACGGTAACTAACGTTACAGTATGTAAGTAATTATTCTAGCGATATATAATGCTAGATAAGGTGTGCTAGTACATTATTTCAGCAACATGACAAGCCAGTGAATTAGCAGGTTTCAATTGTTGCTTAGCAGAGTGCGTGACATTTTATCTACATGTTATGCGGCTCGAGTTTTGACACCGAGTCAATGGCCTCTGTGTAATTCTTTCTTTTTCGCTTGTTTATCGTCTTTTTCCTTTTACCTCTTTGTTTTATGAGCAGGTGTCACTCGAGAATTGGCAGTTTAGGTTGTTTCTCCGTCATAAGCACAGCTGCAGCTCGCCGGCAATCTTGAGTTTGAATGACGGCTCGCGCTCCGGCGCTCGCACTGTGTAAGAGAGGGGTGTGATCAGCGCGTACACGAGCGTGGCTGACACTGCTAAGACATTACTCCTGGCTCTGATTGGTTGTTTCTGACCGGGAGCGTGTAGTTCTGCAAATAGCAATAGGACCACTAGGAGGAGCCAGAGGAGCTTGATTTTTACACAGATTATCTGTCTCATATTCTACTGTCAGGACATAATGACAGTTTTAGGAAATACATTTTTTCAAAAGTTACCTACAGCAGCTTTAAGGCCCCCAACTAGTAGTAGTTCTTCAGGAGGTATGAAAGAATTCATTAGTTATTGATTAACTAACTGTAACTAAACACAATCATCAAATTCTATTACATACTGATTAGTTAACACATCTTCCTTAGTAGTTAACAGCAGTGAAGAAGTAGTTAATGAAGAATTACCAATTAGTTCTTCAATAATTCCTTATTAGTTATGCAGTAAGTAAGACAGTATTCTAAAGTGTTACTGAAATTCCTAAAGGATCATGTGACATTGAAGACTGGAGTAATGATGCTGAAAATTCAGTTTTGATCACAGGAATAAATTAAATTTTACGGTATAATCACATAGAACACAGCTATTTTAAATCGTAATAATATTTCACATTTTTACTGTATTTAATGTATTTTTGATCAATGAACTGCAGCCTTGGTCTTAATAAATCTCACCGACCCCAAACGTTTGAATATGGTGTATGAATTCATATGCACATTTCTGAATGTGTTGTTTGATTGAGAGATGTCGATCTTTTACATCAACTAATGATTTCTTATATTCAATTCAAACCCCTCAGTTTATCTTAATGTATTTCAAATTGCCTTTTTTCCTGATTTCACGTCTCAGACCCTTTACAGGATGTAGGTTTAAATTTCCTGCCTTGCCCTAACAGATTGACCGATCCTATAAAAATCAGATTGGCCCTTATTCTGAGTAAGATTTTCATCTTTATTAATATTATCATCTCAGAGGAATGAAAGCAAGCCTTGCTGCAGTAACTGTGTGTTCTCTTACAGGGCAGTCCATCGATGAGCTTTATTCATCAGTTGAGCTGCTGCTAAAAGACACCCATGTATTGAGTCGGGACGAACCCCTCTGTCTTCCTCATTTCCCACGGTTCACTTTTTGTGGAAGCAGGAGAGGAGGTGAGCACAGGAAGGTTTTAGTTATATTTGTCATTTTTATGATATGTATGTTGAATGCAATATGAAATTATTAGGATTTTTTTTTCTTTTTTCTCCAGAGCTCGTTACCATAGAACCATCGTTTAAGTCAAAAGTAGACCTTCCTCTAAAGGTTTGGCTTTTACATTCCATTTAAACATCTATGCTTTTATTTATGTGAGCATGGAACTGATGTATTTATTGCATTATGTATATTCCACAGGGTGATTTTCATCTTAACCTACATGCAATAAACCAAGACGGCTTCCAGATTGCCTGCGTTAATGCAACTATTTACATCCAGCAAAACTAGAGGACCTGTTCTTCAGAGTGTCTGTAGAGTGTTTTCTCACATTATGTTGAGCTCAGACGTTATACTGCATTTCAGCAAAGGTGTTTAATCAAAGTTAACTGTGTTGTTCCTCTTTGGGACATTCATCATGCATTCAGGATTTTTGCTACTTTCAGATGATTTCATAATTTTGTTGTTTCGCCCTTGTTATACCTTTAGTCTTAAATAAAAAATTTAAAATCCATTATCAAAATCAACAATTCTTTTTTTTTTTTTTTTTTTTGAGTATTGCAGTATTTATTATAAATGCTTTATCCATGCACATCATTATAATTCATGTTCCATGTAATCAGAATAACTTCCCCTCCCTCTTGCAGCATTAATTATCTTCTCTGATGATGAGGGCGGAGCAACCTGTCACTCACATGAGATCCACCAATAACAAACCACAACCATACAATCAATTCCCCACAGACAAAATCAAGTCTTGAACAAGTCATTTGTTTTTGTTCCAGTATAGCGTTTCACTCAAATGCACGTCAGGGTAGGCAATGAAATACTATCGCAACTTTTTTTAATACCAACAAAAAAAGAAAAAGAAAAAAAGGTTAGACTATATTACATTTTGAAAGCTATGATCTGAACGAAAGAGTGGGGAAAAAACACCAATCATTTCAATATTTATTTGTGAAAATGTTTGTCATTAATTGTGACTGTGCCAGTTTTGACTCGAATAAAGCTTATTAATAGCCTTTGTGTGTATTGTGTAACGTGCTTGGTTGTAGCAATGACTCGCTCGACAAAGGAAAGTACTGGAACACACTTTAATGGAACTCTTCACAGGAAACATGTAGAAAGCAACCAAACATCTATGAACATATGTAGACCGACAGCCACATGAAGGAAACTAAGGGTAGGCCTGTTTAAACACGGGGACTAATGGGATAATTAACAAGACATCAGGTGGAAATAATGAACTATCAGAATACAGCAAAACTAGGTCACAGGGGAAACACAAATTAACTCAAGATGACCAAACATGTGACAATGTGCCCACTGAGAATTATGTTGATTGTGCCCTGGTAATTGGTGATTCGATCACACAGAACGTGAAAATAGAGACACCAGCCACCATAGTCACATGTTTGTCGGGAGCCAGAGCGCCTGACATCAAAGCAAATTTAAAAGTGCTTGCTAATGCTAATCGTAAATTCTCTAAGATCATTATTCATGTCGGCACTAATGATGTTCGACTCCGCCAGTCGGAGATCACCAAAATTAATATTAAAGAGGTGTGTGAACTCGCAAGTAGGATGTCAGGCACTGTAATTTGCTCTGGCCCTCTTCCTGTTCGCAGGAGTGATGAGATAGTTAGCAGATTGGCCTCACTCAATGGTTGGCTGTCGAAGTGGTGTCCGCAGAATAATATAGAATTCATAGACAATTGGAAAAGTTTTTGGGGCAAGCCTGATCTGTTGAAAATATATGGTATTCATCCCTCCTGGGCTGGTGCTGCTCTTCTCTCTAGTAATTTGGCTCATAGTCTTAGAGATAAAACTTGACAATCTGGGGCTCAGGTCAGGAAGCAGACAGACTGGCTAGACCGACCGTCTGCTAGCGGCCTCACGTCACCAAGGTCAGATAAATCCCATCACATAGAGCCTCTTTCACCTAGATATCATATAGAGACTGTGTCTGTTCCCCGAATTTGGAATTCCAAAAAACGTCAGGTTAAAAATGTAATTGATGTTCAACAAATAAAAAACAGATATAATACAGATGAGCAAATGATAAAGCTTGGGTTGCTGAATATTCGATCCCTTACTTCAAAATCTCTCATAGTTAATGATATGATTTCAGATTATAATCTTGATATGCTGTGTTTGACAGAAACCTGGCTAAAACCAAACGATCACATTATTTTAAATGAGTCAACCCCACAAGATAACAGTTATAAACATGAGCCTCGTCCGAAAGGCAAAGGGGGAGGTGTTGCTGTAATTTATAGTAATATTTTCAAAACCACTAAGAAATCTAGTTTTAAATATACTTCTTTTGAAGTATTGGTGCTTAATGTAAAAATATATAGTGTAAACGATAAATCACATTTGAGAATTATGCTGGCTGCTGTATACAGGCCACCAGGCCACCATAAAGATTTTATTAAAGAATTTGCGGACTTTCTATCAGAATTAGTATTGGCTGCAGATAAAGTACTAATTGTTGGTGATTTTAATATACATGTAGATAATGAAAAAGATGCATTGGGATTGGCATTTAAAGACATTGTAAACTCAATTGGAGTTAGACAACACGTGTCAGGACCTACTCATTGTCGTAATCATACTCTAGATCTAATATTATCACATGGAATAGATATTGATGCCGCTGAAATTCTGCAGCAGAGCGATGACATCTCAGATCATTATCTAGTCTCATGTAAATTACATTTAGCCAAGGCTGCAAAGCCGACTCTGTGTTATAAATACGTTAGACCTATAACTTCTGCCACTAAAGATTGCTTTATCAATAATCTTCCTAATCAGTTTCATCATCTCAGCATCCCGAATAGCTTAGAAAAACTTGATATTTCAACAGAAACTTTTAACTCTCTCTTTTCCAGCACTTTAGACGCAGTTGCTCCGTTGCGCTTAAAGAAGATTAAAGAAAATAGTCCAACGCCGTGGTACAACGAGCACACTCAGGCCCTTAAAAAAGCAGCCAGAAAAATGGAGCGCAACTGGAAGAAAACAAAACTAGAGGTATTTCGCATTTCGTGGAAGGAGAGCTCGATTGCTTACAGAGAGGCTTTAAAAGCTGCTAGATCTGCTTACTTTTCAACCCTATTAGAAGAAAATAAACATAATCCAAGGAATTTATTTGAAACAGTGGCTAAACTAACGAAAAAGAAAGCTTCAAGTTAAGAAGTGTCCAAGCAACACAGCAGTGATGACTTTATGAACTTCTTCACTTAAGATTGATAATATCAGGGACAAAATTATAACTATGCAACCGTCTTCCACAGTATCGCATCAGGGAGTGCATTGTAGTCTCCCTGGGGAAAAATTTGATTCATTTGTTGCTATAGGAGAGGAAGAATTCTGCAAACTCGTTAATTCATATAAATCGACAACTTGTATGTTAGATCCTTTTCCGACTAAGCTTCTGAAAGAGATGCTTCCAGAGGTCATATATCCTCTTCTTAATTAATCTTTTTCTCTAGGATACGTACCAAAAACCTTTAAGCTGGCTATGATAAAACCGCTTGTTAAAAAACCACAACTGGTTTAGATAAAAAGTTATCTTCACAACTGTGTTCCTTTCTAGAAAGAAATGATATCTGCGAGGATTTTCAGTCCGGATTTAGACCGTACCATAGCACTGAGACTGCTCTCATCAGAGTCACAAATGATTTGCTCTTATCATCCGATCGTGGTCTCATCAGAGTCACAAATGATTTGCTCTTATCATCCGATCGTGGTTGTATCTCTCTATTAGTGTTACTCGATCTTAGTGCTGCATTTGACACAATTGACCACTACATTCTTTTAAATAGACTAGAAAACTATGTTGGCATTAGTGGAATTGCACTAGCATGGTTTAAATCATACTTAATCCGTTAAATCCCAAATTTTTTCTTGCAACTTGAGTACATACATTTTACTCTTTAGACCTCCCTAACACTCAAATATTATGCTTTTTTTTTATTTTATGTTGGTTAAGTTAGTGAAATTTTAGGTTTTATACTCAGTCACAATAGTGACCGGTGGGAAACAACATAGTCAGAAGTCATTCAAATTCTTCAATTAGACCTATTGACACAATTCATTCCAAGACATCCAATATCTCGTTTTGTCATTTCGTGAAGAAGGCTTAGTGAGGTGAAAAGGTTGTCAAGAAGGTCCAACACATTGACCGTTTCTGGGACACTCATCACTACACTGAACAAAATTATAAACGCAATACTTTTGTTTTTGCCCCCATTTTTCATTAGCTGAACTCAAAGATCTAAGACTATTTCTATCTACACAAAAGGCCTATTTCTTTCAAATATTGTTCACAAATCTATCTAAATCTGTGTTAATGAGAGCTTCTCATTTGCCGAGATAATCGCAGACAGGTGTGGCAGATCAAGATACTGATTAGACAACATGATTATTGCACAGGTGTGCCTTAGGCTGGCCACAATAAAAGGCCACTCTAAAATGTGCATTTGCGCTTCAATATTACTTTCTTAAGCCACATTAAGCGTCTTATATGGGGAAGAACGCTCTATTACAGTGCCGTTGTATGATGCACATATTCTGACCTACATTAATACAAAACCGAGGTTTTGTATTTACAACTATGTCTTTATTTGTACAAAATGCTGCAAATTCATGTAATTCTGGATTTTGCACACACAAGTTGTAAAGTATTAATTTAAATGTAGTAACACACATTTATGAATTTGTCAAATAGACGGGTAGTTGTGCACACATTAAAAACTAGCACCAGGCCTATTTAGTTGTTTGTGTGTGGGTTGTGAAATGCTTAAAAACCGTGAAAAGAAAGTTTCACAATTCAAATGAATCAAATGAGGTTGACTCAGAAAAGACTTCAATGAATGAATGCGTGTCATCTGATCCACAAACGCACATCTTTTTTGTTGCATGTACAAATTATGATACACTTATACAAAAGAAAATGCGGTTGTAAATAACTGAATTGTGTCTAAACTTAACCATATTAAAAACTCCAGTACAGGACTGACAACCGTACTCTGCTGCTGTGTGAATGTGACCGGAAAGAGCTTGTGTAAAACAGTCAACTCTAGGGAGAATGACATTCGAATCACCGGGCGAAAGAGTGTGATTAATGGGAATAAGAGAGGGAGTACTAGTAATATTCCTTCCACTCTGTCCTAGTTTGGCCCCAAACCAGCCCCCTTTCTCTTGCTCTCTGTAAACATAGTGCTCTACTGATACCCTGATCTTTGCCCTTAGAGAGTAAGAGAGACTGAACGTGAAAAGTTCAAGCTGGCAGGCTGCACACCGCTCCATAAACTAAAACGAGAGGTGTGCTCAAAATGTTGGTGACCGAATGCGCCGCCTTTGTCATCGGGAGTCAGTTTGTGTGAGAGGATTTGTGAAGCTAGGTCTGGCAAGTCAGGGCAAGATTCTGGCTCAATAGGCCCTAGTTTGAGTCACTCATGTGATCATGTGATAATGATTGGTAGGGAGGATAGATGCGAGGTGGTAGAGAATGGCTACTCTGAAACTCTTCTTTTACACCACGATCTTGGGATGTTTAGTTTCCGGGAGTGTAGCTTCCTTCCTCTACTGCCTCGTCTCTCTGTGTTAGCTACTACTTATTTCACACAAGAGTCTGCATTTCTCCTGTTTCCTTTTGAGCGCTGTGATGTTAAGGAAGACACTGGAGGCTGTAATAAACAGCCAACATCAGGCTCCAGACTAACTTTTTTCACTACGAGCACAGTGGCCCCCAACTGAAAATTTTAGAGGCACACACCGTAAATCAACATGCTAACCAAATATTTACAAAAAATATAAATACTAAAAAAATATATACTAAAAAAATATATTTATTTTTTGCTACTAATTTCCACTGTATTACTAATAAATACTTTGATAATAGATGCAGAAATTACAATGTGCTGTTTAAAATTCAGTGTCACATTTTATTGTGCACTTTTGAAGATGTAACAACAAGATAAACCGACAGCACCATCGCTGTCATGACAGTACAAATATTTTAAAAATATACCATGCATTCAGAATAAAAAAAGTGCTTAGTAACCTTTCGGTCATTTCACAGTTACAAACAATACTTAACAAATGTACACTCACCTAAAGGATTATTAGGAACACCATACTAATACTGTGTTTGACCGCCTTCAGAACTGCCTTAATGCCTTAAGCCTTAATTGATTCAACAAGGTGCTGAAAGCATTCTTTAGAAATGTTGGCCCATATTGATAGGATAGCATCTTGCAGTTGATGGAGATTTGTGGGATGCACATCCAGGGCACGAAGCTTCCGTTCCACCACATCCCAAAGATGCTTTATTGGGTTGAGATCTGGTGACTGTGTGGGCCATTTTAGTACAGTGAACTCATTGTCATGTTCAAGAAACCAATTTGAAATGATTTGAGCTTTGTGACATAGTGCATTATCCTGCTGGAAGTAGCCATCAGAGGATGGGTACATGGTGGCCATAGGATGGACATGGTCAGAAACAATGCTCAGGTAGGCCGTGGCATTTAAACGATGCCCAATTGGCACTAAGGGGCCTAAAGTGTGCCAAGAAAACATCCCCCACACCATTACACCACCACCACCAGCCTGCACAGTGGTAATAAGGCATGATGGATCCATGTTCTCATTCTGTTTACGCCAAATTCTGACTCTACCATCTGAATGTCTCAACAGAAATCGAGACTCATACTCAGATGGGAGGCCTAGGGCTCCCAGTGTTTAAATATTACAATTGGGCAGCAAATGCTAGGGCTTTATCTTATTGGCAGAGGGGTATTCCTAGTCAAACTTTCTCTGTGGCTGGTCCTTTATGGCTTAGGATAGAGACATTTTCTCTTACAACATCTTGTCTTCCAGTTTTACTTTTCTCAAAAGTCTCTCCCTCAACAAAACTAATTGGTACTAATTTAATAGTTAAAAATTCAATACGAATATTAAATCAAATAAGGAAACATCTTAAATCACCTGACGTCTCTGTCGTCACACAAATCGCAAACAATCACATGTTTAAACCCTCTCAGCTAGATCGAGGTTTTATTGAATGGAAAACTAAAGGTCTGATGTCTATTGGGGATCTTTATATAGATGGTAAATTTGCATCTTTTAACCAATTGCAATCTGTATTTAATCTACCAAGGTCCGACTTTTTTCGATATCTACAAGTGAGACATTATGTTCAAACGGTTATTCCACAATTTATTGACAAACCAGAGATTAATTCATTTGAGAAAACTTTTTTGGTAAATCCAAGCTCTAGACATCTGGTTTCACGCTGTGTTAATTCTTCCCAACTGCCTGTAAACACCAATCATATAAAAGAAGCCTGGGCTAGGGATTTTGATGAAGAACTATCCGATGAAACCTGTAATGATAGTCTCAATAAGATTCAAGACTGCTCGATAAATGTGAGACACAGGTTGATTCAGTTTAAAGTGATACATAGATTGTATTATTCGAAAACGAAATTGAGTAAAATATACAATTCTATTTCTCCAGTTTGCGACATGTAAAACAGAGGAGGGTTCTTTGTCACACATGTTTTGGTTTTGTCACAAACTGTTTAATTTTTGGACTGCTATATTTGATTTTTTTTCCAAAAGTTTTTCAAAAGGAGGTTAAACCAGACCATGGTCTTGCAATTCTTGGATCCTCTGTGACATTGAATACTCTTCCAAGATCTCAGCAACGATCTCTATTGATGGGCATGAGTCTTGCGAAAAAAACAATACTTTTAAACTGGAAATCGTCAGACTCTCCATCGTTCAAAGCTTGGTTGTGAGAACTGTTTCATGTCATACAACTAGAGAGGATACGTTCCTTGGAGTCCAAATCTCATCGCCAATTTCAAACTGTATGGCAGCCCTTTGTGGATTTCCTCAAGTCTGAATAGTGTATAATTATTGTTCTCGCTGTAATAATTCATCTATGATTAGGTCTTGTCTATGTTAGTCTACCCCCTCTTGTTTTGTTTTCTTCTGTTATGTTTGTATTGTCTGGTTTTCTTTGTATTCTTAAATGTATACACTATGTAAAAAATTGGGGGGGGGGGGGAAAGAATAATAAAAAAAGAAAAAAAAGAAATCGAGACTCATCAGACCAGGCAACATTTTTCCAGTCTTCAACTGTCCAATTTTGTTGAGCTCTTGCAAATTGTAGCCTCTTTTTCCTATTTGTAGTGGAGATGAGTGGTACCCAGTGGGGTCTTCTGCTGTTGTAGCCCATCCGCCTCAAGGTTCTCTTCTATCAGCTTGAATCAGTCGGCCCATTCTCCTCTGACCTCTAGCATCAACAAGGCATTTTCGCCCACAGGACTGCCGCATACTGGATGTTTTTCCCTTTTCACACCATTCTTTGTGAACCCTAGAAATGGTTGTGCGTGAAAATCCCAGTAACTGAGCAGATTGTGAAATACTCAGACCGGCCCGTCTGGCACCAACAACCATGCCACGCTCAAAATTGCTTAAATCACCTTTCTTTCCCATTCTGGCATTCAGTTTGGAGTTCAGGAGATTGTCTTGACCAGGACCACACCCCTAAATGCATTGAAGCAACTGTCATCTGATTGGTTGATTAGATAATTGCATTAATGAGAAATTGAACAGGTGTTCCTAATAATCCTTTAGGTAAGTGTATGTAAACATTAGGGGCACTGGCCAATAACATTCCACTAGAACAACTTGTGCCTTCACTCACTTTATGATGTTTTATTAACAAGGTTCGGGAGGAGCAGGTGCAGATAATTAACCCAATTAGCACAAGTGGAGATCAATCAGTAATCAACTCAGGACAAGATAAATAACAGCAGAACCCACCTTTGTTCCTTGACAGTTTATCAGCATCCCACCTCCACCCCATCTCCTCACTTTAGTTCCATGCATGCCAAGTATGCATAACCTGAACCATAATAATTATATGTAGATGTGAACTCATGAAAAACTGTGAAGTGCCTGCATTGTCAGCAAACTTGGTGTTCCCTGCAGTTCTGGGGTAGCGACTGCAACATTCGCAGTTCATGGAGTTCGTCTCCTTTACAGTACCTCAACCAGCTGAATTCTCGCAGCTAGTCTTCCCGAAAATGGTGGGTTCAGGCCTTTTCACCACACAAACCTCTGACTCTGAATCGTCATCCGACTGTGACACTGTAGACTCTGGCACTGGCACACTAGCTGCAGGTCGGAAGAACGAGTGAATAGTTTGCTTGCTCGTTGCTCAGACGCACATAGCAGGTTGTGATATTTGTCTCCGTCTCCTTCCTACAGACGTTTACGCGCGCTCGATTATCTCTAGCACCCTCCCCATCCACACATTAGCCACTTACAGTGGCCATTCCCTATTCTACGGACGCACCCCTTCCACGTTTAACGTGTAAAAAAAAAAAGGGGGCAAATTTACTGGTCGCACATTGGTCGCAGACTGGAGCCCTGAATATATGCTCACTAGATTTTTTGCAATCTCAACCCCCTCGCCTCATTGCAGACCTCTCAACGCCATCTCACGACCAATTCGTACGAATTTGTACGAGTGATTAAAAGGTGGCTAATTCGTACGAATTCGTACGACCTCACTCGTACGAATTTGTATGATTTGTCTAAACCCAAGTGATGGGTAGGTTTAGGGACGAGTGAGGTCGTATGAATTGTTACGAATTAGCCACCTCGTAAAATTCGTACGAATTGCCGTGAGATCGGGCTGGACCTCTCTACTATTTCTCAATTTAACCACAAATCCTTTTTTTTTTTACAAACTAACCCCATTTTTAGCCATGTCCCGCTCAAGAAGAACTTTTATATCTTCATCCTTTCCCTTTCTAAAGCCATTCAAGACCTCATCCCTGCAGGTGACTAAGAACAGTGAACCGAACATCGTTTCATGCAATATCTGTTTGTTTTTAAAGTGCATGTGTCACTTTTGTCAGTTTGGCTTGGAGCTATTGTCTGACAGCCATCCTTAAAGTCCAACCCACCTCGGCTCTGTCATTTGCATCCCAGAAGCTAGGCCAATTACTTTAATTAGCGCTCCTACTGAATGTAGGCTGGAGGCATCATATAAGGAAGGAAAGCTCTTGTAATGCCATAGTTTTTGACTAAATCATGCATTGGTGATTTGAGTTTGTGGCTAGAGGGGGATGCTTTGGCTTCAGGCCCAAGTTTTAAGGTAAATTTAGATTAGGAATGCTTGTCCAATAAATAGTCAGGTGCTATTTGTACTATTTGGCAGTGTCTTGTGTGTGTCCCGTGGTAAAGTAGAGGGAAGGACAAGCTGTTGACTAAATTTCAATTTGCAAACTGAAACCAACTTTTTGCCAGTTGTGTAGCAACACAAATGTTTTTGACCAGTTTAAACATTTAAACCAGCAGTTCTCAACCTTTTTGATTCCCAGAAACAACCAACACTTTTTAAATAAATAATTATAATTCAAGTTGCAATAATTAAATTGTAGAATTACAATAGGGGTGAATTAAAATAAGAAATACCTTTTTTGTTTGATTTAGCTTATTTTTGTCACTCATTGGGATACAGCAGAGACAAGGTGAAGCAAGATCCAAATGCAGCAGTCTTTATTTTCAAACTAACTCAAATCTTTACAGAAAAACCAAGTAGCAGGAACAGAACCTAAAATTGAGACGTCGACCCTGAAGGCTGACGAGGGCGTGGCTTAGCAGGACAGGAAGCTTCCAGGACGGAGCCGGCAGTCCAGGGACCCAGGGCGGATCGGCCTCTGTGGCCTTGACCCTTGGCCCGTCCACTATGGCCGGGGACATATACATCGGGTTGATGTAAATGACAACTTTTTTGAAAACGATGTTGTGTGCATTCAGAATATTTGTTTCTCTAAATACCCGGCTATGTGTAAATGTGGCCTGGGTGTCACATGAACACAAACACTAAACGTGACAATTTTAAAGCATTTTTTTCTAATTTTAAATCATTGTTGAGGCCTCCAATTTTAAAGCGTTTTCTTTTTTTTTCTAGAAACCACTGGTTTAGACTGATTTGAACTTTCTAGAGTCAAAATATACAAAACTATTATGTTTTTGCCAGCATTTATGTGATGCGAGACCTGCACAAATGCTCACTAACAGAATTGCAAGAATTTGAATGCTTGGCATGTTAGTTTAGTAAATATTTCAGCTACTTTTTTAATGCCTCATTTAAGATTTTGTAGAAGAAAACTATGGTTATAGCTAGTGGCTAATTCCAATTGACTCCCTGTTGTGAAAAAAAAATTGGTTAGTAAAGAAATGCTGTCAATCTAGTCAACCTCAACTCATTTTAGAATAATTTAGAGGGGAAAAAATGTGTTTTTAACTAGGATGAAAGAGGAAAAGCAGTGAAGGACAGATGGAAGACGAAACAAGATGGAGAGAGACAGAGAAAGGGAACAGCAGAGGCATTCTTGCTTGCTCGGTTTGGCATCGTGTGAGAACTTTTCCACCCTTGTGTGCTTCTGACTAACACAAAAACACTCAAGAAGCTCACATAAACTCAAGCACACGCAAACACATCCTCAACATATTCTCTGCTCATAGTCTCATCTCTGCTTTCCCAGAGTTTGACTTGTTTTTACAAGAATGTGCAAGAACCTCTTTGTGTGTGTGTGTGTGTGTGTGTGTGTGTGTGTGTGTGTGTGTGTGTGTGTGTGTGTGTGTGTGTGTGTGTGTGCAGGATAGTGAGAGTGATAGGTGGGAACAGATATAGTAACAGAAGTCCATGGCATTATAATCAACATCTTTGTTGATCCTGGATCAACTTTCCAATCAACCAATCAGATTTGAGGGACAAGTTTACAGTTTATGTCAAGTTTAGGCTTAGAACCAGGGTGAAGTACTTAAACATCAGTGTTATTCACCTATCATTACCCTCTGATTTTAGGGAAAAGTTATGGGTAGGGTTAGGTTTAGGGGTAGGGATTGGGTAAGGACTACATTTTGGGACAGGAACGTTGATCCAGGATCAACAAAATATGTTGATCCAGGACCATGTCTTACTTGGCAAAATCACGGTGACCGCATTATAGCAGAGAAAATTAACAATATAAAGCGATTAATACAGTTAGTATTATTTACCCCAAACAAAACACATGTTAATGATCGCTACAGATTTCAATGGATGTCACTATTTATTACAGTTCTCACACTTGCTGATGTAAAAGTTTTTAAAAGTCACCAAAAACCTCTATGACTAATTGTATGGACCAAAAACCCTTCTTTTTTCCTCACACACAAAAAAAAAGTTTCACAGAAGAAAGACACCTGGGTTTGAACCGACATAAGTTGAAATCATTTTTGAGTGAAATTCTGTATGGTGAGGAGGAGGAATTTGCTCTCTTTCAAAACAACTATGATAAAGCAAAGCAGCTGGAAACTCTGTTTTCTCTTCTTTTCCTCTTACTTCTCTTGTTCACTCTTGGCGGTCATTCAGCTTTCAATATATTTGGATTTCGAGCTGATTGGTGACCTGTCTCAGTAAAGGGCCGTCTAGAGACGCCATCAGCACCTTCTTTCCAGGAGTTCGAGGGACCATCGACACTATATATTTCACTGAGCCACCAGGTAATATCTGGCTGCAAGTGGAAGACATAAGAGACAAAACATTTTGGGAATTCAGCCAAAGGTGCATTTAGTTTTGTACTGTATGTCTTCCCATTTCTGATTGCAACATACAGGATCTTTTTCACACAAAAAGATAATTATAAATAAACATGTGGAAAATGTGCACTCACCTAAAGGATTATTAGGAACACCTGTTCAATTTCTCATTAATGCAATTATCTAATCAACCAATCACATGGCAGTTGCTTCACTGCATTTAGGGGTGTGGTCCTGGTCAAGACCATAGACTGTAAAAAAAGATGGATGACGCCCCTTCGCTCTTTTCCATTGGTGAGAACCTGAGAGAACTGTAGCCGCCAGAGTCCCGATATGGCGCTGACATATTGGAACTTGAGTCTGCGCAGTAGCGTTTTCGGGACCAGTCATGCGCAGTCGTGAGCAGGAAGTAAAGCCGCGAAATCAAGGCCCCGCCCTCACTCTCGTTGAATCAATCGCAAGCACACGCCCTGCACTTTTCTTAAGTGGCCTTGTCTACTCCGTTCCTCTCCAATGATGTCTGCTGATTGCAGTACCTCATTAAAATAAGGTAAATACAACTACTAACCACATAGTCAACATTATGAAAAAAGTCCGTTAGTACTTCAGTGACTACTTCGCACAGAGAAGCTGTCAATCACAGCTGTCAATCATGATGTCACAGCACCGTTTTTATAGCATCAAATAACTAACTAAAAACTAACTTATTTTAAAAACAAACACTTGAAATTACATCAACATGATAGAAACTACAGTAAATGACAGAAATTATCTTTAGAAAAAAGATATGTGAAGTGTAATTTAATTATTTAGTTGGTCTCACGTCCCGTTGAATAACATGGGGAGGCGGGGTTTATGACCTATACTAGGACCGGTCACTGGGGGGCGATCGAGACGTTTTGGCTTCACTTTTGAGGGCTTGTGCAGCACGCTTGGTCAAGACAATCTCCTGAACTCCAAACTGAATGTCAGAATGGGAAAGAAAGGTGATTTAAGCAATTTTGAGCGTGGCATGGTTGTTGGTGCCAGACGGGCCGGTCTGAGTATTTCACAATCTGCTCAGTTACTGGGATCTTCACGCACAATCATTTCTAGGGTTTACAAAGAATGGTGTGAAAAGGGAAAAACATCCAGTATGCGGCAGTCCTGTGGGCGAAAATGCCTTGTTGATGCTAGAGGTCAGAGGAGAACTGGCCGACTGATTCAAGCTGATAGAAGAGCAACTTTGACTGAAATAACCACTCGTTACAAACCGAGGTATGCAGCAAAGCATTTGTGAAGCAACAACACGCACAACCTTGAGGCGGATGGGCTACAACAGCAGAAGACCCCACCGGGTACCACTCATCTCCACTACAAATAGGAAAAAGAGGCTACAATTTGCAAGAGCTCACCCAAATTGGACAGTTGAAGACTGGAAAAATGTTGCCTGGTCTGATGAGTCTCAGTTTCTGTTGAGACATTCAGATGGTAGAGTCAGAATTTGCCGTAAACAGAATGAGAACATGGATCCATCATGCCTTGTTACCACTGTGCAGGCTGGTGGTGGTGGTGTAATGGTGTGGGGGATGTTTTCTTGCCACACTTTAGGCCCCTGAGTGCCAAATGGGCATCGTTTAAATGCCACGGCCTACCTGAGCATTGTTTCTGACCATGTCCATCCCTTTATGGCCACCATGTACCCATCCTCTGATGGCTACTTCCAGCAGGATAACGCACCATGTCACAAAGCTCGAATCATTTCAAATTGGTTTCTTGAACATGACAATGAGTTCACTGTACTAAAATGGCCCCCACAGTCACCAGATCTCAACCCAATAGAGCATCTGTGGGATGTGGTGGAACGGAAGCTTCGTGCCCTGGATGTGCATCCCACAAATCTCCATCAACTGCAAGATGCTATCCTATTAATATGGGCCAACATTTCTAAAGAATGCTTTCAGCACCTTGTTGAATCAATTCCACGTAGAATTAAGGGGGTTCTGAAGGCGGTCAAACAGAGTATTAGTATAGTGTTCCTAATAATCCTTTAGGTGAGTGTATATGGACATCTACAAAAATAAATAAATGTGTCTTTGTATATGTCTGGGCATGGTAATGGGTGTGTGGTGGAATAGTTGACAAGACAGTTATTTATTCATTTGCATTTGCTATATTTCACTAGCCAGTGTGTTATGAATATGAAGTTTACCTGTAATTTTTTATTTTGGTTGGTATCAGACCAGGTCCATCAAGGCGGAGCTGAACATTTCGCAGGATGAAATTATAGGGATTCTGGAAATCCACACTGATCGTGAGATCTTTGCCAACTCGGGGGGGTCCAGACATCTGTGGACGAATTATAATGTAGAGCACCAACAAATGTTTAGTGCTTTTACATACAGTAGCTCTTTGTACATGTACACAGGTAAGTTTGTAAAATCTTATATTAAATAACATAATAAATATGTGACCAGGATTACATAAAATAAGCCAAATCTGCATAAAGTGTCTATCAGTTCAACTTTTGAAAAAACATGTTTTATGTGAACAAACCCTTATTGTGTTTTTATCATTACTTTTTTCAGTTGATGCACTAAAAATAGTGTTTTGTTAAGTTATATTCACGTAACTCCCATCAAGCAGATGGCAACTGTCAAGTGTCTACAACAGATCCGAGTGAACCGACCATTTATAATCCGTGTTTCTTTCCACGCTGGATGTGGCTCAACACGACAAATCCATGACAGTTAACTCATGTCACATCCTATTTCTAATGAGCTCTATGCGCTTGACCTCTTTCTGACATGAAGGGCAAATTAACTTGCAATGCTCACTTTGATCTGTCCAAGCTTTAAAGATGGTCATGTTCTTTTTTTCTATTAAGGTTAATTTTTGTTTGCTTCTTTCTACCTTTATTTGTCCTTTTAAAGAAAGTAAATCAATCAATCAATAAATATAGGTTAGGGACAACACTGAGGGTGAGTAAATTATGACAGAATGCTAATTTTTGGGTTATCCCATTAAGAAAAATGTACACATATACTTTAACTATTTCAAATCTAAATCTGAATTTTAATCCAATTTGAAATCTGTATCAATACCAAGCCCTACACTTTTTACCATTGGATATTTACCATTTTTATTGTGAGTTTAGGAGGCTGGAGAGTGACTACTTTCATCGTGGAGAGGGACATGTCAGTTTCCTCAATATGCCCGTACACCACAAAGAGCAGGTTGCCCTGATCCACCAGGTATGGTGTATACTCCGAAGCATAGACATCTACCGTCAGGGACTCAGCTGTAAAGATATTATGATCACACTATAGCCTAATCCATTATCAGTGCTCCTAGAGTTCCTTTGAGCTGTTATAACTCAATCTCAAAGTAATGTGCAGTTTTACTGAAACAGTTGTGACTCACTCTCCAAGGCTTCCACAGTTGCAACTTTGTTTTCGAGCTTAAAGGTCATGCTGACGACGCCCGTGTAAAACGCCACACAGCCAGTGATGGTAGCATTGATGGTGCAGGTCTGGCTGGTCTGGTTGTTAATCTTCAGCGTCAGCTTGAAGTTATCGCCCATTTTGACGGCGTCAGCCTTGAGCTCGATGGTCACTCCTGCTTCAGTGAGTGGCAAATAATCCCTGGCAGGAATGCCGGAACGCTCTGCATTTTGCCAGGCCTCTCTCTCCTTGAGGGTTTCTAGAGTCAGAAGGGTTGAAGGGTTGAAGTTTCCACTGCTTCCCACAACATCAGTCAAACCACTATTGTTTGTTGCACATGTACATAGGGTGTTTGGAGTCTCCTAAGTGACTCTAGAGAGCTTTTGAGTGATTGAAACCAGCTGTGTTCTTAAACTGTCAATCAAAGAATCCAGAAGGCAACACAATTTATTTGGACTGCCCTTGAATATCAAATGACCCATGATAGATAAACATTCAAGGCTTTCGAGATGTTTTAGATGGGGCTGGGTATCGAGTTTGATACTATTTAGGCACCGACTGAATTGCCTCGCCACTATCAAGTATCGAAACATTGTCTTGTTTTTCGGTACCAAATTTCGATACCTAAGGGGTTACGTCAGTGCATGCAGCATGATTGGCTGTGGCGGAAAAACACTAATTTACGTGGTTGCCCAAAGAGACGTGGCTCGCGTGTGAGGCTGTAGTGTGTGTGTTTAAGCATCCTAACCCACATAGATGGAAAATATGTGGCAAAGATCAAAAGTGTAGCTACGTTTTACCAGACTCGATGCCAGCAGTGCGCAATGCAATATTTGCAACAAGATGATTGCTGCCAAGATCGGCAACACGACAAATCTGTTGAAGCACTTAACCTCTCACAGGTATCGGTATCGACATTTTTTTAACGATACCCAGCCCTAGTTTTAGACCAAATGAGGTTGAAAACAAAAGGTCGGTAAACCCACCAAGTTAATAGGCCCTTGAACTGAATTCTGCCTGACAAGCAGGGTAAAAGGTTCTTTCTAATCACTTCCTAGTCACTAATACAATGGTAAACTGTAGCTTCTCCAAGGCTTGTGTTCAAATTTAGCTTCCAACACTTAAAGGATTATTTTTTCTCAGGAAACCCCTGTAAGCTACCGTGACATCCCGAAGTTCACATGCGGAGTGTCAGTCGTATCAGAGATAGAATCACATAGCTACAATGATCTAATGACTCCTGATCTAATGTCACATCACTTCTTAATTCTGTAGACTGATATGGAATGAAACTTACTTTCTGGATATTTATAGGTAGACGTGATGTCCTCATAGATGCTACTGCCTGGTTTGTTTGTCAAAATGAGCTTTCCAACATACCCGGTGTCCACAGAGATAACCTTCGTTTTTCCCTGCTTATCAGACCGATGGAATATCACATCACCGTTCAGCTGAAGACAGGAGAAAGTTATTTTTTCATGTCCATTTCCTTGTACAGTAGCTAAGATTTTAATGTATTGTAAATTAAATCTAAAGGTATAAATATCAACGAGAATTGACATTAGGGATGTGCCCGTATTCTACATGGTGATGGAAAAAAATTAGCCTGACTATGCAGACTTCGCACTTCAGCTCAATTTCATTTCGCTTCTGTACTCAGTCTGAGACATCGACATTTCTCTCAGTTTTCCTCCGGCCTGAAAACAGCCGGCCAATCAACGAACAGAGGGCGGACTGAGAGCCGTGACCTAGACGCTAAGCGCCGAGTTTAAGATTGGGGAAGTCGAAAACGACCGCGGATATGGAGACACGGGATGCAATTCTCTCTGTTGTGGAGAATATTCCTGGCATTTCCAAACTGAAGACCGAACAAGAAGAGTGTTTGGTAAACATTTTGAATGGAGGTGATGCCGTGGCCCTACTCTCGACAGGTTTTGGTAAAAGTTTAATTTATCAAATATTACCGATAGTCAGCGAGAAACTGGGCAGGCCAAAGGCCGGCAAGGCGATAGTTGTGATTGTGCATTTAGCAACCGGAGAAATTTATAGTCCACTCAGCTCGTAGACGGATAGACGGATACTTTGACTGCCTGTTGCTATGGTTACTCACAGCTGATGTAGCCAGCGCATTTGTTTATTCATTTCGAACGGTAAACAGTCAGTTTCACCAGAACTCCTTTACTAGGTGTCCTCTATCACTTTTTAATGGATACCCTGCAGCCAATCAGAATGGAGTATTCACCCAGACCATGGTATAACTACTATTAACTAACAAGAAACTCTGATTAACAAATTAGTAAGTAATAGCGCTCAGTTGAATGTGGTAGTTCACTATTAGCTAATCAGTAACTTAGGGGTGGAACGGTACACAGAAGTCACGGTTCGGTTCATACCTCGGTTCAGACATCACGGTTCGGTACGATTTCGGTACAATGGAGGGAAAAGCAAAACAAAAATGCAGAAGGCATTGTATTTTTTAAATAAGTTTTATTAATAAAGGTATAGAACCAGTTTATTTGTAGTGCACTGACAATAGTTTTATATGATTAGTTTATTAATTAAATTAATAAAAAAAAAAAAAAAAAGACCTTGCGATATGTTTGGTAATTGTACCTGAATTAATTTCAAATTATTTTGCTATATTTCAGATCAATATATTTGTTTTCCTTAATTTTAATTAACATTATTAATTGACAATGTAACATTATTCTCATCTGAATTACAAATAATTGATTTCTGTATAAAATAATACTACTATTAAAAACACATTCGATTTTCTTTTTTTAATCAATGTAGAATGTGTAAGATTAGTGCTCCGAGGGCAATAAATGAAAACCAATGCAATATGATGAATGTCCAAACGATGGGACCCACAGACTGTTTTGAAATGGAGTTGGATAAATATGTTTTGCTTTTAAAACAGTGTGTGTGTGTGTGTGTGTGTGTGTGTGTGTGTGTGTGTGTGTGTGTGTGTGTGTGTGTGTGTGTGTGTGTGTGTGTGTGTGTGTGTGTGTGTGTGTGTGTGTGTGTGATTTTTGGTTGGGTGACAGTTTTAGGTTACAGTTTGACAAGAGTTTACAGTGTGACAAAAGCACAATATTGTGTTTTATTGCGAGTGTACACAAATATAAGTAAACACTTTGCAGGTTTAATGATCTGTATGAACAAAATGACGGAGTATAGGCTATGTTTTTTATGTTTCCACTGTTCGATCGCGCCCGCCTCTCTCTCTCTCTCTCTCTCTCTCTCTCTCTCTCTCTCTCTCTCTCTCTCTCTCTCTCTCTCTCTCTCTCACACACACACACACACGCAGAGTTCGATCGCGCCCGCGCCTCTCTCTCTAGCCATGTTTCCATCCACTTGTCAATCGAATTATCTGAAGTTCGGTAAAAAACCTCATGCGAATAAAGCTGGTGAAAGTGTGTTTCCATCAAACGGCTTTAAAGCGGATAAAAACCTGTGCGTAATGACGTCACATGCTGTTTTGCGATCAAATTGGTATATCGAATTGATTTGAGACATGTTAAGGTGTTTCCATTCATTTTCTCACCGAATTGCACAACATTCAAGTCAACATTTGCGAACAAAGTTTTCCTCGGCAAAATGGATCGCACAATTATAACGTTTCCATCAGCGTTTATCGCATAAGCCGTATATCCATCAAGATCAAATCCGATGAGACCGATCGTATTTCATTTGAGTCGATATTCATGAAATTCAATCGAATTTTACTGTTGTCATAAGACATTTTTCATTTGATATCACTTAATGCGGATAAAAACGTGTGGATGGAAACATAGCTTCTCACACATACACACACACACACAGAGTTCGATCGCGCCCGCGCCTCTCTCTCTCTCTCTCTCTCTCTCTCTCTCTCTCTCTCTCTCGCGCACACACACACACACACACACACACACACACACACACTCCAGCATTGCAATCTTGACATCGCAGCCTGTTCATTGTGCGGTCACACCAAATGCGAATAGAGCGTCAAATTCGCGTCTAGTTCGACGCTAGTCCAAAGCGAATAGGACGCGCGTATAAAGCCAACGTTTGACGTGAACGCGCGTTCAGAGCTAAGCCGATGGTACAGATTACGTGTCCCTAAAGAACCCGCGTATCTAACAGTAGTTCCGCATTACATTTACTAATTTGCACGCGAGTTTTTTTTATTTTTATACCGTGTATTCTCTGTGTAAATTCGTGCACCGAACCGTGACGCCCGTACCGTTTCGGTTCAATACGAATACATGAACCGTTCCACCCCTACAGTAACTACTATATTTTTTCATACCTCCCAGATAACTACTATGTACAGGTTCAGAATTAACATGAATAATGCATAATTAATAATAAAAGGTAACGGTAACCCACTTGTAATGACTCAGGTGTTACTACATATTTGTATCAGTATTCTAAAGTGAAAAACATGATAACTGCCTAATATTGACTGAAGTCATTGTAAGCTTTTGAGTGTTTTGTAAGATTTTGAATAGTAATTCCTTCCGATGAATTTGGTAACACTTTAATCATTACTAGTGTGTTCCCATGATCTTCACTTTAGAATACTGATCCAAATAACTAGTAGTTCCTTAAGAAAGTTGTAGTAACACTTGAGTCATTACTATCCAAAACCTTACAAAAACCTCAAAAGCTTACAACGACATCAGTCAATAAAAAGGTAGTTATCAAGCTTTTCACTTTAGAATACTGATCCAAATTATTAGTAGTTCCTTTAAGGATGTAGGTAACAATTGATTCATTGCTAATGGGTTACCATCATTACCTTATATTATACATTATGCATTATTAATTATGAACCTGTATATAGTAGTTCTTAGTCTTCAGTGAGGTATGAAAAATAATAGTTACTGATTAGCTAATAGTGAACTACCTCATTCGACTAGGCACTATTACTTACTAATTCATTAATCAGAGTTTCTTGTTAGTTAATAGTTACTAGAATGTTACTAGTGCGTTACTCATTTGTTCCTGAGAAGTTATTCATTAATGAAGGAACAGTATTCAAGTGTTACCCAACGTTTTTGTGTTCTCTCTGAATTATATATTTGGGTAATTATATTGTATATAATTTGGGGTGGGAGCCGCCAACAAGAATATACAAGGTATTAAAATCGCTTTTGAATGCACACGCTTTTTACTTTTACTTTCTAATTTGTGATCATGCGTACTCTGTGTATAGGGAGCGGTGGTACTGAGCACACATTTTACAAGATAAGATCTGTCAGTCATCTCTTCCTTCAATCTTCACGTGATAAGTGAAATCAAACCGACTACCACAGTAAGCCATGTCCCTGTCCCCTTATGTCCCTTTAGGGGCTCCATAGAATACGCTATTCATTTTCCGTTCCTAAATTTGGATTTAGGCTTCAGGCACAGCCCTAAATGACATCTTTCTTACCTCTGAAAAGACAAACCTTGCATCGAATGGATAGCTGAGCTCTCCCTCTTTGATGGCACTGACAGACGTTGGGCCACATCGATAAAAACCTGAATGAGAGAAGGAAAATAACTCAATGGCTTGGAGTGCCTCGATGCCTTACCACCATAGGCCTCTATAGAGAGATTGCACCCTCAAACTGCCCCTCACCAGTTTTACAGAGGAATTCAAGTGTGCTAAAGTAAGACTCCAGATGACACTGATTGAATCTCGGGATGTAATGGTGAGTAACAACGCTGGAAACAAACGGACTGCTTTCAACTCCCTACCACCATCAGCACCCAATCCACTGCAGATCAACTTTCTCCGTATGGGGGAAAGGTAGCCAGGTGCAGGCCCACTTCTCTGGAGCATGGTCAGCTTCGAGGGGCCTGTGACTGGAAGATGCTAGTGGATGTTGGTCCGCGGCTCGTTTTTCCTCCAGAGATTGCCAGCACCACACTTAGGCCTGACATAGTTTTCTGGTCACCCTCTCTGAAGAAGGTCGTCATCATCGAACTCACTATAACCTGGGAGGACTAGAGGCATATGAGCGGGAAAAAACTACGCTATATTTAGCCACTTGCTGAAGCATTAGATTGCGGATGGAAAACTGAAGTCCGTCCAGTGGAGGTGGGGTGCAGGGGGTTAAGCAGTGTCTACCACCAGACTGCTTGGAGACCTGGGAATCAGAGGCCAGAGCCTGTGCCAGAGCCTCAAAGCAATGTCTGAGGCAGCTGAGAGAAGCAGCCAGTGGCTGTGGATAAAGAGACAAGCTTGGCTCCAGCTTGATTGGGGGGATACACTGTGGGGACTTGATCACCCCCGTAGGGCCTTCCTCAACCGAGGATGTCTAGTTATAATGGCCAAAACATCCAATGAAGTCTGAGGTGTACTACTGACGATGTGTCCCTCGGATCACCCATCAAGGGAGGATGCCCACCCAAAAACTCCACTGTGACAACTACACTGCCAAGGTCAAGTACATTCTCCTGGTACGCGTTTGCACTTAAAGGATGCATTACATCTCGTCCTGTGTTTCCTGAAAACTAAAGGTATATTTATGATGGTTCAGAAGTCATGGCAAGGATCATACCATCACTGGTCTCCTGAGGGGTGGAGTCGATCACCTGCCAGCCAGAGAATTGTTTCGGCAGATCAGGTCTCTTCATGTACACCTCATTCCAGGAGTGGAAGTTCCTTTAAGAAAAACTCAACTGTATTACTAATCAACCTGTCAGTTTTAGAATATTGGATAGTACATTAACTCCATACTGAAAAATCATGCAATGTCTGAGATAAAACTGTGAATTATATTAACCAAGGAACCAATTTTTTGTAGTATAGGAGTAAGGACCACTTGAATGTAACACTATTTGTGTATCTCACCAGATTGAATCTTTTGTTCGACTTCGGTCCACTCTCCCGTCTTCGTCCAGCACAATGTCTGTATTCAGTTTGCCCGAGTTCTCGTGAGCAGAGTTGAAGTTGGTGATGACCCGTGTAGGGATCCCGAGACAGCGCATAACTGGGTGAAAAATATGAGGTAAAATGTGTTGTTAAATGTCACAAGCCTACAATTACTTAATTCTGAAAGTGTTTTAAACTATCATGAAGAAAAAGTTCTCAAACGGACGCCCCAAAGAATGTGCAGTGGCCATACTCACCAGTGTTCAGCACGCCGGCAAACACCCAGCACTGAGCGAAGCGCACAGGCTCACCACCGTCTCTAGCATATTTGAGCAGGATTTCAGGACTTCCGGTCCAGGCAGTCGGTGCTGTGCCATCGGAGAAATCGTCACTCCAGTTGCCAACCAGGACACCATCATCGTCATTGGAGTTAATCTGAAATATAACACCAAAAAGCCTAAATAAACAACATGTATTATATGTGTATTCATGTCAAATGGGTTTGTGGAATTGTCCATACTTTGATTACTATTATAAAATCATACCAGAGCTGATGCTTGCCGAACAATTTCAAGGGCACTTCCACGGAAAACTAGTGGTACTTTCCCAGAATCCAGAACAAAAAGACAGGCATCCAGAACCCCCTGTTCAAACTACAGGAAAACACATTAGAAGTTAATTCATGGGTGTCAAATCCTGGTCCTGGAGGGCCAGAGTTTAGCCAAAGCCGCTTTAAGGCAAAAAATAGTGTAATGCTGTGGAGGAGAACAGAGGCTGTTTTTTTGTTGTTGTTGTTAATGGATGTCAATGGAGGAGAGGCTTCTCATTTAATGTGAATATTTTGTCAGCTTATCGTTTAATGAATGAACAGTCCCAATTGCCCCCATAAACCTTAATCGCTATTCCCTACGTTAGTCCACTAATATGGTTCACTTGAAGAAGTGAATGAAAACGAGTGAGCGAACTCGGACAGCCGTTGAGTGCACATCGGCTGTACACTCGTTAGGGCGGCCCAATGTGGGATAGAATGAGTGCACTCGATAACGTCCACTATGGTTTCGAACACCACTACAAATGGTGAAAAGTGGGCGATTGTGGATTCAGTTTCAACACTAATCAAACACATCTGGATCAGCTAATCAAGCTTTGGGGCTGTTGATGGACTCGATTTACTCCATCTATGTCTGCATCCGAAAACTAAGGCAGCTGACTTGTTGCCTCGCTGCCTTTTAGCAATGACTCTGCAGGCAGGGTTTGCACATGAAGGCACCTCAAGAAACTAATTTCAGACAAGCTTCTGAGGCAGCGTTAAAGTTCAATGAGCTTTGGTGAGAACTAAACAAATATTTAAATACTACAGTAGTAATTTCTCGCTGTAAATGACATCAGAAGTGGAAAAGGTTGGTGAAAAATGTACATTTACTCAAACTGACCAGCATCCACAACTTTCAGACGCCATCTGTATTTTTTTGCTCAGCTGTCACAAAATGGAAAGCTCAGGATTGTGGGATATCAAAGGTAGCGAAGGATACATCAATGCTGATCAGATGAAGGCATCTCAGGAGAGAGGAAGTGAAGCAAACATTGCATTCGGACGTGTCTTGATGCCTTCATTCCCTGGAATGTGTCCTCTGAAGGCAGCATTTTTAAGTTTTCGAATGCAGCCTAAGTTTTGTTCATTGTTCTGAATCCAATCCAGATGAAGTCTTTGATAAAAATGTGATTGTCTCAGCTTTTTGTTCGAATTGTTGTTTTTTGATTAAATTTACACACATTCAAGTGTTGAAAGAAAGAAGCTTAGAATAAAATGTTTTTTTGTTGTTGTTTAAAAGCAGAAGCTCTGTTCTTTCTTTTGAAGTATTCAATGTTGACATATTCATACAACAAAATATTCTGGGGTCCATTAAAAAATTGTGAATATGATCAAAAATGCTGGCACTGACTGGCAACTTAAACACAAACCTCTGGCAGGGAAAGAGTTTAGGGATGGCATATGGGCCTGAGCTCAATAGGAGAACATTTGTTTATTTCCTTGGGGGAAAAAAACTGTATTACTGCTAACCTGTCCAAAGTTCCATGAACGGGAGGTAAAGTTATTGAATTCTCCATTGTAGATGGTCCCCACATCATTCATCACATACTCCTGTCTGTCGCTTTCTCTGGGAATGTACACCTGATCCGCTGGGAAGAAAAACATACAATATACATCCTTCATAACCATTTATGTCAGTGCTGAAAAAATGTAAGTTTGCTGGACGTGTGCATTAAATCCACGCTAACATCCATACAAAAAAGTGCTTAGTGCCATGTCAGGGTCTAAGCAAATGTACACACTTTTCCATGTGGCAGAGAGTATTTGGAAATCTAAGCAATTCTTGCCACTCACCGTTCTCGAGGAAAGGTTTTGGACGTTGACTGGTGCTGTTTTATATGTTAATGACATTAATTAGGCACAGTTTACAAGGCAGAGATCTGAAACCATTCAGTTGCTCCCAATTTCGCCAATGATCATAAGATCAAATTTAGGACGGTTTCTATGCAACATTTTATTGATGGGGCCTCTTGATTCCTATTGGTTGAGCCACGTTCAAAGCCATTGTAAATTACTCTACAAACATAGACCTGTGACCTCATTACATCAATATTTAAAGTATATTGTTATAGACTAACCTTATTTTATAAAAGCAATCAGCCTTGTGAGGCTGTGGTTTACAGTGAATTTAGAACCGCTAATGGGGTTTTCTAAATTCACTGTAAACCATGGCTTCACAGGGCTTATGGCTTTAAGCGTAACTATTTTACTCACCAGGGTCCCAAGGATTGAACAGCACATAGACATCGGTGTCAGTGTTCCTCTTAGTGCGCTGTTTTCCCAAACCACTCACAACTACAACAAAGATTCGAAACCGGCCAATGATGCAGCTGGCGTCTGGTGTTATGCCCACGGTCACATAATTGCCTTGTATTTCCACCACACGACTCTTCCAGCGCACTTCACGTTTCTCTTTACCAATGGGCAAAATAATGTAGGTGCCCCTTTTTTCATCAGGTGCACTGCCTGTGAAATGAGCAGAACAGCAGACATGACCTGTGTTAGACTATGGGGATATTTCATGCACTAATGTAATGTACTGCTTCTTCATTACAGATGTACTTTATCATGCATTGAGATTTATTACTGGATGCAGAATCTCACCAATCAGGAACTCCAACTCCAAATTGTCCTGCTGTACATTTAAGTCCCGGTTAAATTGGATGATGATGGTGAACTCTTTATTCCTGCGCACGATGAGGTTGGAGCTCACGTACTTGTGAGTGTTGTGGTCTTTTTTGTTCTCTGTCACACGCATGTCAACGCTCAATACTGAGAGACTTGCAGCTTGTGTTTCTAGAAGAAGAAAAAAAGACTTGCTGAAAGACTGTGGTCAATTATTTTGGTTAGGGCATGTTTAAATGCAAACACATGTAAGACTTTACCTTCATCCAGGGGTCCCCTTGGCCTCAAAACATCAAATGCCACAAACTCAGGTGGATTATACTCCTCTAAATTTGATTTGGCAAAGGGAATACGGCCGCTTACCGAGTTGGGGTTGGGTTGTAGTAACATGATGTACACAAGATGCCTTGATGTTTGTCTGGAGGACAGATCATTTTAATGTTAGAAATCTACTGACAACATTATAGACTGCCCATTTGGTAAACATATTAGGTATATTTCAGGTGAGGCAAGGCAAGAGGAAAGCACAACTAAAACACAACCAAACTTTTGTATTAATGCTAAAGAGTTTAGTCATTAAAAGCGTTGAACTCACGGTGTGTGTAGAAGAGTAGATGTTCTGCTGAGGTGAGGAGGCTCCAGGCTGATGTGCTCATGAAGAGCTTCATGCTGATTAATAAAGGCTCAGGACTTCCTCTTCCACTGGAGAAAAACACATCCATGGAACCAGAGCGTCCGAAGTTAAGATGATCCCAAGATCAGGTCAGTCCGACATACAACTCTGTGACCTTGCTTCTGATTCTTGATGACAGCAGCATATTCCAGACTGTCAATAACATGTAGATGAGATTATAATATTAATGTAATATAGCAATTCCTACAATATTTAATTATGAGAAGTAAAGTTATGAAGTGAGCCGTAAACGTATTTAAGGTCTTTTGAAGATTTCTCTAAAGCGTTAATGATAAGATTTACGCACAGTATGTTGAAATGAGGTGTTTGAATTGAGAATAAAGTAAAATAATATAATGTGATTGGCAGAAATCAATCATCAACAGTTCACAGAAATCATTGACATCTTTCAATTAAACAAATGATAGTGACATTTTAAAGCAAAAAAAAAAGCATTGAGATTGAAATCATTAAGAGTGTAAATACAAATGAATACTTATGACCTTTGTATTTTTAAACCAAGCAGTGCTTCACATATACAGCAATTCCTTCATCAGCCAACAAGCTTTATCACACCAGTCTAAATAAGGTTTAGATCACAATTGTATCCCTTAAAATTCATCTTTGATCACCAAAATTACACATGTAAAGGGGTGGTTGATTATGATTTCACTTTTCTAACTTTAGTGTGTAATGTTGCTGTCTGAAAAACAACATCTTCAAAGTTCAAAGCAAATGGAGTTATTTTCCTTTACAGAAATGGCTTTTTAAGGAATACAACAAACGACTGAGAGGGACTACACAAGCTCCCTCTCGGGTTAGTGACATCACAAACCCTAAAATTAACATAACCCCCCCCCCCCCCCCCCCCCCCGGCACACAACAAAGGGGGTGAATCCATGAGAAGATGAGTTGTAGTCGAGCACATTTGTGAGTCGGCTCAAGCTGTCACATCAGTCTTTTCACATTTATTGCAATACAGTACGTAACACAAATGTGTTACTATGAGCATGTCACTCTGTAGGCGCAAAATGAACCTTTGGTCTAATAAAACATTGGTACCTAGTCAACCGTTCTCTGAGATTTGTTTTCATGATAATGGAATGTAAAGAGTTTTATCTCTAAAAACTGTTTAGCGTATAACGCTAGTAATGGGGGCATATAATAAGTAAAAAGAAATCGCTAGTTTATACCACTAACAAGGCTCAAAATAGCCCCACACGAACACAGTAACATAATGAGGGTCCCTACATGCAAAACGAAGCATTGAGAACTTTGTAAGTGTAGAGACTGTTTAATAAGAAGATAAAGATAAAGACTGTCCACTTCGTGTATACAGACAGGAGCCATCTTTGGAAAACAGTCTCGACTAATCAAACCACGAACGCCATTCATACAGTTCAGAAGTTCACTGAACTTCATACAGTTCAGCTCACTTAGCACGTCGTTCTTGGTTTGATTAGTCGAGACTGTTTTCCAAAGATGGCTTCTGTCTGTATACACGAAGTGGACTGTCTTTATCTTTATCTTCTTATTAAACAAATTTTAGAGAACGGTTGACTAGGTGCCAATGTTTTATTAGACCAAAGGTTCATTTTGCGCCGGAGTTCTCCTTTAACTTAGGAGCTGCTAACACGACACCGTTCTAACAGAAAACCCTTAATGCGCTCCGGCCGCTCACTCGCACAACAGTGCCTGGCGGCTCGACAACGCAAAACTTGAAATAGGTTTCAAGATGAAAGCCTTGAAAAATTTAGCAAAAAAAAAGTTTTCTCTGCACAAACTTCAAAAACGCAAGCCTGTGAAAACGCTGATGGCGTTATTACGTGTTTAGTCTATAGGTATACGCGTTTGAGTGTAGGTGTGCGCAGGAATGTAGTCTTTCTTTACAAATTGACCTCAACAGATTACTTGTCTGGCCTTAAAATTAAAATTAACTTAAAATTATCTGAATTATTTATCGCTATTATTTATGCGTTGTCGTCGTGTCCAGGCGCAGGTCCTTCATCAGGTCTGTATACAGCCTGGATCCGGCGAACTGCGGTTGTCATGGTTTGGGTTTTGTTTCTTGTTCCTGGCTCTTGTCTGTCATGTGATCCCCTGTTCTAGTCATGTGATCTTGCCTTGTGTTCCCTTGTCTGTTGTGTCATGTTGTCATTGGTTGATTGTTTAAATGTTCACAGGTGTCCCTTGTCTCGTCGTTAGTATTGTATGTATTTAAACTCTCATGTTTGCCCTGTGTCTTGGTCAAGTATTGTTTGTTCTGTGCCCTGGCTCCAGTATCTTGCTCTCTAGTCTTGGTTTGTGTTCCTGTTTTAGTTGTCATCTTGTTTTGTAATAAATTGCGTTTGGGTTCTCACCTCAACTTGCTTCCAGTGGACTTAATTGTAACAGAGGTAAACCTTGGGATGAACAGAGAGACTAATATTAGCATTGACGCCATTCTTCTTATGATGTAACGAGTACATCAGGATTTATTTGAAGTGTTCCCGGTTCACTTCACTTCTAGGTTAATTACTTGAAGATAGTTAACTCCACATCATACATAAATTCATCAACTAGCCATTCAGAAACATCCTGTTGCTTCTTGTCACTTCTTCTTGAGTCTCTCCATCATTTTCCGACTTCGGTTTGAACATAAAATGCAGAACAGTTTCTGACATTTTAGTGTGTGTCTGCAAGCTCCTAAGGACACCAGCTGTTGAAGCTCCGCCCCCTGTGCCGGGAGCAGCAGCTCTTTTGCATTTAAAGGGACACACACAAAACAACGTGTTTTTACTTACCCTCGAAAAGGGACAATTTTAACATGCTATAAAAAATTATCTGTGGGGTATTTTGAGCTGAAACTTTACATACACACTCTGGGGACATCAGATACTTATTTTACATCTTGTAAAAGGGGGCATTATACCACCCCTTTAAAAAAAATTGCTTCATGCCTTAAAATATATTGAATGTAACTCGACACCCTTGCCTCATTTAGTATACTCCGTTCTATGAATATGCAAATGAGCCCCGCCTCCACTCACTCACTCAGCTCAGAGATCCACTGGTTGACGATCACACGTTGATCTGATTGGTTACAAGGTCGTTTGTGACGTCAGAAACACCAGCGATTTCAAACCGTGTTTTTAAGACTGTCTTTGGTTCACTGCAGTTTAAAAAAGAAAATACTTGGCAATGCTGTCGACTTAAAGCATATTAAAAACACCACATACACATATAAACAACATTAAAAGCTTGATTTTCACCACAGGGGGACTTTAAGAAAGTGTTTTGGAACAACAAAATGCTGGAATGTGTGTGACTTTACTTGATTGTGGATTTAATGAATGGGGGGGTACAGTAATGGCCAAAAGTGATGTCCGGAGAGGATATTTGCACAATATTTGCTTTTAATGGCACTTCAGGTTCTATTAAACAATCAAAATATGAAGATTATGTTTAATTGAGTTAAGGTTAAAATGACAAAACAATTTGATAAGAAAGGCAAACTGCAAAAAAAGGCAAAACAAAAATCTCAAGGAAAAAATCATACATTGACAACAATGTAATCAGTTTTTAATATTTTATTGGTTCTCCCGTGTTTTTGATTACATGCTTTTCAGTTTTGCTACTTCTTTCCAATCCTCCTTGAGTTCCTCCCAAAGTTGGGCTTCATTGGAAGACCTGCATGACTTATCACATGTTTTTAATGGCTTTAAGGTCAGGGGACTGAGGAGTTGAAGACTGTTTTGAATCATTATCATGTTGGAAAATACACATTTGATCTCAAAACAGATCCTCTGTTCTTGGCTACACTCCAGTCGTGTCAAAATATACAAATAATTCTTAAAAAATTACAATAAAAAAATATATAGTCAGTTGGATTTCAGGAAGTGTCTATGAGGTCATGTCAATAAAACCTTGTTAGTGAATACGGGGAAGTGAAACTTGTGACACGCTGACATTATCATTTGACACAAATGAGAAGTAAAGTTGCCTCGTTCCGCGTATTTCACCTAAAATTACTGAGAAGCTAGTCAGATTCTGGGTCTAAAGCAACTGAAAGACTATGAAGTTACGTCTGTGTGATAATATGTTGTTGGTTCTGATTCTGAGTATTGTTCAGATGAATTGGGTTTCCTCTCAGGATCACCAATGGCCTCTTCACACAGTGTGCAACTCAGACAGACTCACGGTGACCTACAGAAGCTGCGGTGAGATCAGTGTTACACACACTACTGTCAGGGAGATATTTTTAACAGAAATTGATACTTTTATTCAGCATGGATGCATTAAATCGATCAAGTTACACTAAAGTAATGTTACAAATGATTTCTATTTCAAATAAATGCCGTGCTTTTGAACTATATCGGTCAAAATAACTCTGAAAAAAGGTATCACGGTTTTCACAGAAATATTAACTGTTTTCGACATTGATAATAATCAGAAATGTTTCTTGAGCAGCAGATCATCATATTAGAGTGATTTCTGAAGGATCATGTGACACTGAAGACTGGAGTAATGATGCTGAAAATTCAGCTTTGATCACAGGAATAAATTAAATTTTACGGTATAATCACATAGAAAACAGCTATTTTAAGTTGTAATAATATTTCAAATTTTTACTGTATTTAATGTATTTTTGCAGCCTTGGTCATAATAAATCTCACTGACCCCAAACTTTTGAATATGGTGTATGAATTCATATGCACATTTCTGAATGTGTTGTTTGATTGAGAGATGTCAATCATTTACATTAACTAATGATTTCTTATATTCAATTCAAACCCCTCAGTTTATCTTAATGTATTTCAAATTGCCTTTTTTCCTGATTTCACGTCTCAGACCCTTTACAGGATGTAGGTTTCACTTTCCTGCCTTGCCCTAACAGATTGACCGATCCTATAAAAATCAGATTGGCCCTTATTCTGAGTAAGATTTTCATCTTTATTAATATTATCATGTCAGAGGAATGAAAGCAAGCCTTGCTGCAGTAACTGTGTGTTCTCTTACAGGGCAGTCCATCGATGAGCTTTATTCATCAGTTGAGCTGCTGCTAAAAGACACCCATGTATTGAGTCGGGACGAACCCCTCTGTCTTCCTCATTTCCCACGGTTCACTTTTTGTGGAAGCAGGAGAGGAGGTGAGCAGCACAGGAAGGTTTTAGTTATATTTGTCATTTTTATGATATGTATGTTGAATGCAATATGAAATTTTATTTCTCCAGAGCTCGTCACCATAGAACCATCGTTTAAGTCAAAAGTAGACCTTCCTCTAAAGGTTTGGCTTTTACATTCCATTTAAACATCTATGCTTTTATTTATGTGAGCATGGAACTGATGTATTTATTGCATTATGTATATTCCACAGGGTGATTTTCATCTTAACCTACATGCAATAAACCAAGACGGCTTCCAGATTGCCTGCGTTAATGCAACTATTTACATCCAGCAAAACTAGAGGACCTGTTCTTCAGAGTGTCTGTAGAGTGTTTTCTCACATTATGTTGAGCTCAGACGTTATACTGCATTTCAGCAAAGGTGTTTAATCAAAGTTAACTGTGTTGTTCCTCTTTGGGACATTATTGTTGTTTCTTCAAATGGGAATTGAGTGAATGTAATCATGCATTCAGGATCTTTGCTGCTTTCACATGATTTCATAATTATCTTGTTCCAGAAGTGTTTCACTCAGATGCTAGTCAGAGTAGGCAAGAAAATACTATCATGTTTTTTGTTTCAAGCCAAAAAAGAAAAAAATATTTAGCCTATATTACATGTTGAAAGCTATGATCTGAACAAAGAGTGAAAAAAAAACAAACCATTTGTATATTTATTTTTTGAACATATTTGTCATTAATTGTGCCTGTGCCAGTTTTATGGAAGTAAATAAATAACAAATGTTTTTGAAATAAAAAAAGCTTGTCGAATTGCACCACTTGAAAACATATGCTTTGCATTAATAACCCTGCTTTCATTTTAATGCATTGCGTTTTTACGGCTTGCATTTTTATGGGCTGAAGTTTTAACCATTTAAACTGTGAATATTTCAATTCAAAACATTTCAAACACATTTTCATTTTTAAAAATTCAACAATCCATATTCACCTTTTAGATTTCACTTCCAAAATATTCATTCTATTTAAAAATACAACCTATAAATATTCGACAGACAATTTTCGTTCCATTTTATTTCGCTTTACAAATTCAGTGGTTACATCAGTGGTACATTTGAATGCCAGGAATATCAGTAGATTGCCGATTGGTAATCTCCATGGCTGTTAGTCGCGGATCTCACCAGCAGGGGGCGCAAGCGGCTGTTGATGAAGAACCTGTTATTACTAGAGCAACGGGTGAGAGAGTCATTCATTCATAAAAACGGATTAAAAACAAATGAAAACAAGCTTTTTTTATTTAAAAAACATTTATCATTATTTTACTTCCATACAGTTTTGCCCAGAATAAAGCTTATTAATTAATATAATTATTATGTTTTATTTTAAATAAAGCTTTAATTTCTTCAAATTACGGTAACATTTTGAATTCTGTCTTTTTAGGGTGCTTAAAATGCTAGCTATGAAGTTATTTTATTATTATTTTATTTTTGCTATGAAGTTATCCAGCTAGACAGAAAAAAAATCTGCCATTTTATTGCAAATAGGATTTCCATCATAGATTGTATTATTATTATTTTATTTATTAAAGTGTCTTGCACTTACATGCCCAGCCCAGGCTTAAAAGACACTAATGACATAAAACAAACATAATACAAAAAGATGACCATCATACAAATCACATAGGAAGATGACTATCATAAAAGATACATTACCATCATTTTCACAATATAAACAAACAAAACAAGACAAGACACCGTCAATTTAGGTCAGGATATAAATTCCTTTGCCTAAGTTTCCACGCCTTTTCCACATATCTAGCCAAACTATAGATTTCATTTTCAAAGAGCCAATTCAATCAGGCTTTTTATATTGAATTCTCTCAAACATACCCATTCTTAATTCATGATATAAAGGACAAAAAAAATGCCATTCATCCTCAACAACCATTAAAGGAGCTGTATGTAAGATTGTGGCCAAAAGTGGTACTGCAATCACTGTCAAATTACTGTAGAGTGGTGTATCCCCTCCCCCTCCTCCCTGACTCGAGGTTGCCAGATCGGCTGCAGGATCCAGCAGGAACGTGACGAGCTGCAGCTGTGGTAACTAGAGCAGAGCTGGCAACCCGGATGCCGCAACACTACTGACTTCGTGATTGGTAGATAGGTGGAGGGTGGAGCATCAGACCAAAACACAACATGACATCATCAACATCAGTTGAGGGCTGCAACTGCACTTTTTAAATGACAATATGCTGGTCGGACTACTGTTGTCAGTGATATAAGTATTTGAAATGTACATGATTTCTTAATTTCTAGTGACATATCAGGGCCATTTTATGATTAATTGAAATAAATTTCTTACATACAGCTCCTTTAAATCACACAAAACACATAATCTATCCTCTTCTGGGACACCTTTATAGCGCCCCACCCCAGAATTAAAAAAAATGAAACACAATGCACATGTAGTTTGAGATGGGGTGAAAATGACACTGCATTGGAAATGTTTCTTGACCTTCTCCTGCTATATGCATGTGTAGGCTACACGCCATATATCATCATACGTTTTGAATGCTTATATCTTCTAAATGTGAATTTTGTCATTGTTTTGGAGCACACTAGCTTATACTAAAAATAACTAAAAACACATACCAAAAATCGGAAATACATGAGCGCTTTAAGGTTTTGGTTTTTTTTTGTCAGTGCATCATCACACACTAAATATATTTCACACAGAAGTTTCACACGCAATTCTGACTGTCGCCAAGAGATGGAGACATTCACTCTTCTGATCTGAGCAACATCTGATCTCATGTCCGCTGCTTCAGGCACATCTCCTCACATCACTGCTGAGGATTAATCTATCATCTGCAGTTCCTGTAAAAACAAACACACTGTTATGTGTTGTGTTGTAACATTTTGTCCGTGTAAACGCATGGAAACAAAGTTGATGCAGTCAACTAAAGTGAAAAGTGGAACGGTTTTTCAAAATAAACCAAATTTAAACAACACAAACCGCAAAGTTTCTGCTCTTTCATAATGATAACACACAAATTCATCACATGCCGACTATTCATGAGGAGTGATGTGACCTGATAATCTCGAGACATACAGACCCAATGTATGCATGCAATATTAAACAGGCAGATCTGGTTGTGTGAAGTGTCCCTCTTCTCCTGTAGATCCTCCTTCCTCCTTTCACACACATTTACTGGCTTATTTTCTCGTCACACACACCAGAACTTCCATCATGAAAGAAATAGGCTACTGCATGATCATTCTGAGCAACGCATCACATGCATTTACAAAGTAGCTTAAACTTCACTTCTTGAAATGAGAAAATGTAAGGCCAGCTTAGAAAATTTCATTTACTTCAGTCAAGGCTTGAAAACACGGTTTTAATTCGTAAAACAAGTGAGGCCATTATTGCATGTGGTCAAACTAGCATTAGCTGACAGATTTAGAAGCCTCAACCTTAAAAGTTTTGAGCCAAGAGACCAAGTGAACTTGACTTATACTGAGAAAAGTCTTGTATATTTGTCCTGTAATCTTTTGATCGAGATATACTTAGAAGTATAATTAAGTATACATGGCTCGTAGTTGTGTTTGCTCTTTTGATTGGGTACACTCTAAACGACGCTGGGTTGTTTTAACCCAAATTTGGGTCAAATATGGACAAACCCAAATGTTGGGTTAAAAATGTATCAACTGTACATTTTTTAATTGCATTTTTAACCCAACATTTGGGTTTGTCCATTTTTGACCCAAATTTGTGTTGAAACAACCCAGCATTTTTTAGAGTGTAGCATTTTAAATACGTTTTCACAAGAAACAAGTGATAGAACAACGCTTACGCAAATGTAAAATTGTAAATCATCAAACATTAAACACCTAAATAGGAAAATAGTAGTAGCCTATATACTTAAAGTGCAAAAATAATACATAAAGTATATTATCAAGTGTGACGCTATGTTCACTTAAATAAAACTTACAAGTATACTAGTTGCAGTATAAAACTACTAAACTAGTTTACTGAGTATACATAAACTAAAAAATGTGTTACAAGTATTTGACTAGTAAACTATAGGCTATACAAACGCTTTGCTGTACAAACAAAAAACTTAGTTGTAAAGTAGTTGTGTACTCAACGTTTAAAGTAAGTTATAAAAGTATAAAAAGTGTGCCAATTCAGTCCCAATTCATATTGAAACAGTACATTTACACTTCTAGTACACTGATATTAGTATACTTACTACGTAAAGTCTACTTAAAAATATACTTTAACTTTATTTAAGGTAGCTATGTTCATTTCATTTTTTTTAGCAATGCATTACAATAGTTTCCTTGATTAACAGGTTGAAAAATCAACAACAGTTTAACTTTGTAAAGCAGTTATTTATCTATTTTATTTATTTACCTTTATTTTACCAGGATTTCCCACATGGGATTATCTACAGTAGTCAACATTTGAAGTGGATCAAAAAAGTTCATCAAATTTGTCCTATAAAGAAAAAAATGGGTATTGTTCAAAATTCAAAACATTGATGAAAGGTTTCGATCCACTTCAAATGTTGACTATATTACAATGAGGATGAATCACAGACGTCTCAGTGGCTGATAAATACATAAATGTCAATATATTTAAGTCAGTAGCCTAGACTCGAAAAAGGTTATTGACATTCGTGGTTCCATAAAGAACATTTACCATCCATGGAACCTGAAAAAAGGTTAATTATTCACTGAAATATTACAATAATTTTTTGCATCAATAATGGTGTTTATTAATAAACAGATTACTGGACTATAATGTTTGCGCCCACAGTCACCGAATCCAGCAACATGAAGGGAGCAACACAACAAACGACTGTTAGCCGAGAATCATCCTCCAGGAAACCTGTTCTTTCACTTCTCCTCCAACCAGCCGTGTCTCTGAAGAAGCTGAACCTGCAGATGCACTAGCATGTGCTTATTGAAGAACTGCTTTAGACTTGACATGCAAATGGCCGTTTTATGCTGCAAATTGCTCCAAATCGGAGTGCAACAGTGCAAAAAGCATGAGAGCTCAATGTTGTTTACTGCTGTTTAAGAGCCTCATAAAGCAGTGGCCGTCCCTCGTCCAGCACAGGCCTGATTATGAGGGGTTCATCTTCAAACCGAGCCCGTTCTGTGCCGGCCCGGGATGGCTCTGAGTTGCTGTCCTCAGACTGCACTGCTGAGGTATTCTTTCAGGCTCGTTCACCGAGGATAAAGGAAACCTTTTGTTGCTGTGAAAGGTTGTTCCCTAGCAACAGGGTTGCATTTGGAAGCCTAGGTAACGGTCAATAAATAACATCATTCTCAAGTTTCGGCTAGTTTGGAGATGGAGGTCTCGCTGCATCTTGTCTTACTTTGTGTGCTGTGTAGATTTGTAGGCCTTTCAGTACAACCTGTCGTCCAGTGTAGGTGTAGTTTACATGATAATGAAAGAAATGGACCATAGCTTTAATCGCTTATTAACATATTTGAGCAGTGAAACTGAAGTATTGTTCTTTTTGGAGGAGTTCCGCAATGCTGCATTGCATGAACAGTGACACAACCAATGATAAACTTCTCAGACGAGTTATTCATTGACCCATGAACCGAGCAGCAAAACTCTGGACACATTCAGAACTGTTCTGCTGGAGGGCAAATGCTAAATATATTCTTGTTCAATATGTGCAGTTAAGCTGACACAAAATGTCATCGCGTACTAATCGATCAGAATTACAGAATGATAGTCGGTTGATTATAATATCCAGTATGAGAGGGGAAAGAGATGCCTGGGTGTAACCGGGGCAGGTTTGGCCAGTCGAATCAGCCTTTAAAGCGGTTTCGGACACTTCTTTTAGCTGACCAGCAGGGAGACAAGCTAAAAGACCAGTTAAAACCAGTTCAACACCAGCTTGGCCCAGCTAAGACCAGCCTAGACTGGTTTAAGCGTGTGTTTTTTTCAGCTGGATGGAGTTGATACTGTACTTCTTTAATATACTGATATCAGCGTCAGGAGGAATCTGCAGCTTTAACCACTTTAACAGACAAAACCTTATGATTAATAAAACCATCATGTACTGTATAGGGCATTTCTTGAGCCATTTAAAGTTTTATTTCTCATTACAGACTGTTACATGCTTATTCTTTAAAGTGATTCCTTCTTTGTCATTTAATATGTGTATTTTTTGTTTACGTTGTTTTCCATTATGTTATTTGTGGTGCCAATAAAACACTATAAAATATCAATATAGACTAGTGCAACTAATAATAATAATAATGTGTATTCTTTATATTTTATTAATTTACAAGTATTTGTTTTATTATTGATGTTGAATTAATAAGTCTTCCAAACCAGATTTACACATACAGTATATACATAGGCTATATATATATATATATATATTGATGTCATTAATATTTTTGTGAGTTCATGGGATAATGTAAATACAGATAATACTATACTACTTTATTTTTTAAATCTTTGTTTTACCTTTATTTGCAAATGAGTCTGTTATGACAACATATGTTTTACATTGCTTTAACTCATCAAAATAAGTTAAGCAATTAAAAAATGTTTTATTAAATTTTAAAAAATAATTTATAAGTTATAGGCTACAAGATCCAACTCATCTTTTAAGTCAGTTTAATGTATAAGTTAAAATGACTTAAACATCCAAGTTGATTGTACTTTGAAACAACTTTAACTCAGAAACTGCTAAATTTGACAAATAATTACAAAGAAATGGCAAGTCACACAATTAATAAAATTAGCAATTTTAAGTAAAAAGACTGAAATATTGTAAATCTTTACCATTGCAGTGTTCTGACATGATATAAATGTTGATACAGATACAAAGCACTTATAATTTTTATTGTTTATATTTAATTTATTTGCAATCTTTTAATTTTTGATGGTTGTTCAATTTATTATTTTTGTTAATAGAGATAATTTGCAAAGATTTACAACTACTTTGCCAAAGCATATTAGAGACGCGTCGCTATACTACTGTACAGAATTTTAATGGACAACTCAAAACACTTCTGTTTTCAATAGCTTTTAATTAGTGAAAATTGTATTATTATATGTGTGGCCTATGTGATGCTCTTTTCTCTTTTTGTGTTCTGTGTGACATTGTAAAGCACATTGGTCAACTTGTGTTGTTTTAATTGTGCCATATAAATAAAGTTGCTATTGCTATGCTAGCTACTAATATTATAATTTAATATAATATATATTATTTTATTTTATCTTTATGTCTAACATAATTTTGCACCTTTCTATGGCAATTTTATTTTTTGGAAAGAAACTTTCATGTGTCTTCCAACACCCACATTTAGTTTAAAGTGTGCTTTTATGATAGTTTTGAAAGTAGTTGTGAAAAGAACAGGGTGACTTTAGTTTAGTGTGTGTGTGTGATGCTTGTGTGTGTCGGCAGCTTCAGTAACGCGCGTCCCCTTGGAGACTAGAGCAGGAGCAACACGTGACACTCCGCCTTACTGATCAGCTTTAGAGGAGAGAGAGAGAGAGAGAGAGAGAGAGAGAGAGAGGCGCAGTAATAAGCGTTTTCCTCTCTCCTCCCTAAAGCATCTCGGCGTGGGGGGGATTTGGGAGAGTGAGTGGGGAACTCAAACGCAAAGTTGACGAACTTTGCACATCTTTTACGAACGCCATTTTGATTCCTCTCCGGAACAACTTTTGCAGCTTCTTTTTTTTTTCTTCTTCTCTCTCTCCTCAGCTCATCACCACCATCATCATCATCATCATCATCATGTCTCGGCGAAAGCAACCCAACCCCAACAAAGTCAAACGTAAGTTACTCGGCTCTCCTCAAAACTCTGCTGTATTGCTGTTGTGTGTTCATTTGGTGTGTTTTAGCTTGGAGTCAGAGACAGAGTTAAAGTTAATGTGGAGTTAGAGGACACTTTTTTCCCCAACTTCAGCTTCCTCGTTGCGCGAGACCTGATGCTCACGCGCACAGCCCAAACCTGCCCCAAACAACTCCGTTTCTCTAAGACATCGGCGTGTTTCGGTGCACGCAACTTTCTGTTGGTCTTTAACAACTTTTGAACGCTGTATGGAAGTTGTTGCATGCGGTGATGGGGTTGAAAGTCTGTTGCTGTTAGCTAGCGTTAAGCTAACGCGCTGCTGTCGCGCGGAGCATCACATCTCGCGTGCACTTTGATCGCTTCGGCTCGAGCTGCTTCTGCCATGATAGTTGTCGAGCATCGAAAATGTCATTTTTAACGCATATCACTTGTTTTTGTTTGTTTGTTTGTTTGTTCTACTTCGACAACAACCTGTTGCGTCACAAAGTTTGTTCATCTGTTCAAGGATGGCCTGTGTTTGATCACGAAACCGTTCAGGTAGTTGCAGTTTGAGCAACGTAAAAAAAAAAAAAAAAAAAAGTCGGTTCGTTTTATCGTCGAAAGCGTGTCGTTTGTCACATTATTAGGTTTGGTTAAGATGTGCATCATCAAAGTAACCACGTTAGGTGTTTAAATGTTGTTTTAAAGTGTTTCTGCAAGTTTTATTGAAAGTTTGTGGTGAACTGAAGGAATGGATGAGCCCGCTCGGTCTCTCGGGAGACGGGCAGCAGAGCTCTCGGTGGTTAGATAATGGTTGCTAGGCATTTGTGTTCCGTCTCTTTTCTGCCCCTCCTCGGTGAGGCAGAAACTTCAGGAGAGCCGGAGGTAAACGTGGCAAATTCACTCGCCACTTTTTGTGCATCCTTCTCCTTATATGCTTATTTTTTTGCATGCTTTTTGCAGAGTTATGCATTAAAAAAGTAACCTAGTTATTAGTATTTAAAGTGGATAGTTCACCCAGAAATAAAAATTGTCATCATTTGCTCACCCTCAAGTTGTTCCAAACCTGTATGCATTTCATTGTTCTGCTAAAGTTAAAGGAATATATTTTGAAGAATGTTTGACTTCCATAGTATGGAAAATACAGGATGACAGAATTTTCATTTTGGGGTGTACTATCCCTTTAAGCAATGGGCACGAGGCCTCTGGTAACCATAGTTATGATAAAATACACTACATCAGCAACATTTGTGAGTTCTATTTTGCTCATCAATATGAAGTGATGGGTAAAATTGGCTAGTTATTTGTTGTACATCAATGAACATGTGGAGTTCTGAGCACATGAATGATCTAGCGAAGTCATATTTACAAGTGGGAAACTGCTGATTTGTGAGGTTGAAAGGGGCTGGTTGATTCGATACACACACACACACACACACACACACACACACACACATATATATATATATATATAAAATATGATTTGTAATTTATTTACTATCAGTGAGCTGTAGCAAAAAATGTCTGTCACTCAACTTTCTTAGTTTGCTTCACATTTAGTTGCATTTAGATACCATAAATAAACAAGAAATATAAATTAATATTTTCCATTATTTTGAACTTAGATGTAGGCCTAATTGAATAATGACCAATAAACCGTACACTGTAAAAAAAAGTTGCTGCCTTACATTTTTAAGTACAATCAACTTAGATGTTTTAGTCATTTCAACTTAAATTACATTAAACTGACTTAAAAAAAAATTGAATCGCTTAAAATTGCTTAAACTTATTTTGATGAGTTAAAGCAATGTAAAAACATTTCATAATTTCATATTTTTTTTACAGTGTAACAAACACACGACTTTTGAGTGTCACCAAGTAACACAAAAACAGAAAAGATGATCTGGAACAGGCGTAAGGGAGTGACACGGAGCAACAGAGATTTCTATAATCACTTGGCTCCAGCTCCACTCCAGGTTTTCCATTCTGCACTCCCCGCACACAGGAGAAGCTGCTCCGACTTTCAAAACACCCGTTCCCTGCTCCGCTTCCACTTATACTCACGCCACTTATATTCCCTGGTCTGGGGTGGATTGGTACTACAAATGATCAAAAGTCCAATTAGCTACTGCTCAACCAATCACATTAGGCGACCAAAACTAGTTTTGGGGGTCGTGGCAAATAAAGATGTTTCCCTTTGCCACTCTGGCCTTCTTTTAAAGGAAGGGAGGAGAGGACAGATCCGGATGAGAGGTTCACATTCCATTACGAAATTCAACACTGTAGACGAGCAGAGCGTCGAGAGCTGCAGCAATGCACTATCACTTCACAGACATCATGTCTTCTCTCCATCTCTAAATATAAGATCTTATGCAACCCTTTAAAATAAAAGCCTCATCTGATGTATTTAGTTGGACCATAAAGATGACAGAAAGCACATTTTCTGTGCTTTTTCCTCAAGTTAATGATGTCAAAGTTTGTCAGAGAATAGGCATGTCGTGAGCAGGGCCATACGGAGGCCTTGCAGCCAGTATTAAAGGATCAGCTCGATGATGTTGTGGCTAAAGGAGGAGGATGTTTCCATGTAGTTTTGTTTGTTTCCTCTTTGGCTAAGGCTAATAGGAAAGTTTGCACTCATATTTGTTCTGTTTTTATTTTTGAGATTTCTGAAGTATGCAGTTTCTCTTTTTTTTTTTGTTCTCTGGGCAATGCTAATGGAGTTTGTGAAGTGTTTTCTTACTGTTTTCACATGCAAGATCTAGTGAATGAGATCCCAGAGGAAACGGAGAACTATATGGGAAGTTTTCAGATTCCATTTTAGTTCCCAGTGAATAGAGTCCCATGCATAACGTCCCAGTGTGACTTTCTTTTCATCCTTTACTTAATTGTTTCATTGTTTATGCGTTCTCAAACACCTGAAAATCTGGCGTCCAGTCCCTCTTGGGATTTCTCTAGGGATAATTAAAAGTATATCACCCTCCCTCGGGTCTCAGTGAGTGTCCTGGGTATTGACATTATCTAAATTCATTACAGTAATTCCCAAGATACCTACACAGCAGGCCTCGGTTGTGGCTGCCAAACGATAAACACTTTACAGCAGTGCTTTGCATCAATGACTTTCTCAGATTTACATTTCATTTTATTTGATTCAATCTCAGATAGTCAGACCATTGTACCTGGAATGCTTTGTAAAATAATTGATCTCAGATGCAATTAGCGTTTTAAACATCACATCTTGTTATACCTAGCTAGTAATGTTAGGCATAATTCTTATACATCCATTCGTTCAAGATGTTTTAATGTGCATCTTAGTGGTTTTATCGGTTGCTAATACTATTAAAGTCTAAATGAGACCTTACACATGTGCGCTAAGGGACCTGTGTATTGGTGGTCCTGTTATCCTGATGGAGAGGGACCTGCTTTTGGCCTTAGGGCAGAATTGGTTGCCCCTTTGGCTCCCAGGCTATATTTAATCTTGCCTTTTTTAGATCAGATTATGTTCCATCCCTCTGTGTGGCGGAGGGACACAGCAGGAGAACCACTTGGCTGGAGTGAGAGATGGAGGAAATGAGCCCTAAGGTGTATTTGTAGTTTTCCCCCCACAAATTGGGTGTTTATCCATAAATATTAGGATGCTGTTGTATAAGTATACACGCTTAACATCACAGATATTCAATTAGAAAAACACAATCTAGAATGGCGGGAGTTGCAGAGTTGTGTATCTGATTGTTTCAAGGGTTTGTTGATGGTATTAGATCACATTATATTAAAACGAGTGGCTTATTTTAGAGTGACATGGGCATGCTTCTGTCGGGACGCCCCTAGAATAGTGTTGGGTGCTGACATTTTAGCCCCGGCTATATTTGTGGTTGTCCAGGACTGCATTTCCCAAAAGCATCGTAAGTTGATCGTTGAACAATTGCCACCAATGGTCTCTACGATCGACTTCTGTTCACGATGCTTTTGTGTAATGCAGCCCTGATTAAAGTCCCTGCCTATAGTTTAACGCAGTCATAAAATGCATATATTTCATGAATGCTGCTCTGCCTCCTCAACGTGGCTCATTATCGTCAGATGTGTCAAATATGGGATTGAAAGCTTAACCTCAAATGCAACCAGTCCTCTCTGTGATTGCAGGAGATAGCTGTCATGGCCCACACAGGCAGCACTTATCTTTGGCTGTGAAAACATGAAAAACATGTTTGGTTCAGTAACCGTGAAGCTGCTGAAAAACTAGCAGCTGCAATAGATAGCCTATAGTTCAAAACAACAATTCAGATTGATTTAATTTGAGCAACAATTCTATTTAAATTGTAAAAAAAAAAAATTCTTGAACTACTTTTGCGAAGACAAGCATGTCTATTATTCTTTTCTTCCCTATTGTGACGTACAGGGAACTTGATTTTGTCCGTGGGGTATTGGTTGGATGGTTGTGGTTTGCTATTGGCTGATCTCATGTGAGTGACAGGTTGCCCCGCCCTCGTCATCAGAGAAGAGATGCTGAAGGAGGGAGGGAGAATTATTTTGATAAAAGATTACGAGGCACACGAATTAAAAAACAGATGTGAACGCCACGGATAAATCATTTATTATAAATACTGCAAAATTCCGTGAAAGAACAAGAATTGCCCATTTTGATTCCATGATGACTTTAAAACCCCAACCATAAGTGTCAAAACATGTGGCTAGAGGAGAGGTGTTCTGTTACACCTTTACAGATGATTGTTCTCTGACTGAAAAATCCCAGACTGGAATTGTCTAGAAACTTGAGCCAGAAAGAAACCAATCGAAACTCTAGCAACTGCGTAATAAAAACACTTCGAACACTTTAGCAACCGAGTAGCAATGCCATGGCAACCACCCACAACATCCTACCATTGTGGGCCACGGATATGCACCGCCAGATCACCCTAGCAACTGCATAGCAACGATCTAAAATCCACTCTCAACATCTTTAGCAACCACAAAGGAACATGTTGAAAAACACTCAATACAGTATCAACCACATAGCAATCAGAACCCATTAGAATAAAAAGACAGAACACCTGCATAACAATGTGTTTTTTAATCTAGTATTATTGTTTTAATCGGCTGTTGGTTTTACTGAAAAGTTTAATTCAACTGCTTTATAGTCTGTAGCTATAGGATTGTGGAGAATCTTTCATCAGAGCACTGACCCAATCATTTGCCGTGTTTAGCAGTCATCAGGCTAATGGGCCATAAGGCTGAATGTGCATCGTTTTGGCTTTTGACGATGCATCACAATCACCCTGTTATTGCAGCCAGTCTTATCACCTTTCCCGGCTTCTCCCCCGAGCCGTTCCAACCAGCAAATAAAGTTAGTATTTGCTAAGAGTTCAAAGTCTAACCCAACGGCTATCACCGATGTGAAAGAATGCCACAATGGAGGACAGGAGGGAGAAAGGGAGGCAGGGAAAATGGAGGTCCAGCAAAGCTGAACGGAGGAGATGAGAGGAAAGACGGGAAGTGAAACTTGCCTCTTCTCTGAGGTGGAGGGGAAAGAGATGAAGGAAGTGTTCGAACAATAGCGAGTTTAGCAGCATGACTGTTTTCCCTCTCTGAGATTCAGACAGACCCAGTGATTCTAACACCACCGTCCCTATTTACTGGCATTTTATCCTCCACCTAACTTTTCCCCCAACTCTCCTGTCTTGTTTCCTGTAGTGTTTAAACTGAAGTCATAATGGACAATTCTTGGTTTTTATTGAACATTGCAGTATTTACTTATATAAATTATTTATTCGTGCACAATTATTTTGGTAACACTTTACAATAAGGTTCATTAATTAACTACCTAGTTACCATAAGAGTGAACAACACTTCTACAGCATTTATTAATCTTAGTTAATATTAATTTAAACATTTACTAATACATTATTAAAGGTGCATTGCGCAACTTTTCATGTTAAAAATACCTGTTTTTCTATCCTATACATGCTTAAAGAACTGCCTGATGGGCTGAATGAGCCCTTCTCTGCGCACTGAGATTGCCTCTATAATCCTGTACAGTAAAATATATAAGAGGGATTCGGGCTCGAATTTGAGACTGGGCGTGACGTCATGCGCGTTCACGCTCACCAGGCTCTGTCTCGCAGGTTTGTGTATTCGCCGGCGCCGCCATTCTCCGCATCAGCGAAGACAACTCGTGCGTCAAAGGTAGAAGATGGATTCAAAGAGACCGGCTTGTAGTCCATTCCAAACCCCAACGCAAACTCCACGTAAAGTAAAGAAAAGAGAAATTTTGTCTAGTGCCACCAAAGGTCCAAATTGGAGTCAGACAGGCGTCGGAGTAAGACGAGAGTCAACCTTGGGAAGGCATTCAACAAATGGAGAGATCTCCGGTCTGCTCTTGGTCTCAAACGGGATCCTCAGTTGGCTTCTTTCTTGATAAAACGGTAAGATATAGGCCAGTCTCTAATGTTTGATACGGCCAATCTATGTATGTTAGTGAACAGTTTCATAAACTAGGAATTGTGTTCGGAAGAATAGTACAACATGAAACATAAAACATATCCAATAAAAGATGCGTGTGGTCCATGAGCGTGCACAACTCTGGTTGCAGTTTCGCTTGTCGCCAGAGGGGGCGTAGTTCTGCAAAAACTCAGAGACTTGCGTTTTGCACCTTTAAAATCAAAGGTTGTATTTCTTAGCATTAATTAATGCACGGTCAACTAACATGAACAGCTGTATTTTTATTAACTAACATTAACAAAGATTAATGAATACTGTATTGCTCATTGTTAGGTCATGTTAGTTGATACATTAACTAATAAACCTTATTGTAAAGTTTTACCATTATTTTTTATTCATAATTGAACTTTCCCTCCCTTTTGCCGCAACATCTCTACTAATCTCTGATGATGTGTAAACTTACTGGCGCGAGGGCGGGGCAACCTGTGACTCACATTAGATCCACCAATAGCAAACCACAACCATCCAATCAATTCTCAATGGAAAAAATCAAGTCCCGCCCTCCAATTTTGGGGTTCACTGTTTCACTTGGTTATACGTCTCACAGTAGGGAAAGAAATAACTGTCAACTTCTGTTTCATGCCGAATTTAAGTGCTGTCGTAGAGTGGGCCGACTGATGCACAGCCTCTTTTTCTGTCTCAGCTCTCGTTTGCTCTCTCAAGCCTGAAGCTCGCTCTCTCCCTCCCTCTTGCTGACTAAACAGTTTTGTCAGCTGGCAGTTGCTCGCAGGATTTGCGATAGCTTCTGGAGGCTGGGACGAGGGGGAGGGTGGTACTCACAGGCAGCACTTGTTGCTTAGTGGAGCTGGCCGAGAGAGAAAGAAAAGAAGGGAGGGCAGAAAGGGTGGAACAGACAAGACGAGGGTGGTTGCAGAAAGGAAAAAGAGAGGCTAGCAGCATCGCACAACCAGTTTCTGTCCCGACTACGTGTAGAACGCAAATCAGGGGTGGAACATTATATTGTGTCACAATTTATCGCAATACAAAAATGCAACAATATGTATCGTGGATAGTTCACCCAAAAATAAAAATTACTGTGTGAGAACTGTAGTTTTACTACAATAAACTATAATGTTGAATATAATGTAGAATAATGCAATGGGGGAATATTTGTGGGTCCTGATAATGCCAAATGTATTGTTGCCAGTAAAAAGTGGCCTACATTATTTTAAATAAATCTAGTCAGTGACACAGTGCAAGCATATTCGTCTAAAATAATTCTGTATTTTTAGCTTCATAACCATGTATATTTTTATTCTGGTGTCACTATTGTCCTGTGCATTGGGTTTCCAGCACCAAGTCCAAGCCTATTCATTTACACCCACAATTTAATACCATTTTAATCAACAGTACATCTTTTGTTAACCTTTTATCATCACTCTTGAAGTATCAAAATATTGTATCGTGAGACTGTATGTATCGAATTGTGACATGAGGGTATCGTTACACCCCTAATGCAAATGGTGCACTGCATTAATGTGTCGTCTTGAGTTGGGACTCCTTGTGACCCAAAAAGGGTATTTTGTTGCAGCTTAACAATGTGTGGCGCAAGTTACGCATATTCTGCATCTGACACGTTTGAGGACATGCAGACAGGCCTTTGTGTAAACAGCGCAAATCTGGTCTGGCGCTAATCGAAAGCCAAGAGGTGGCTGTTTGCTCCCGTCTGCCACCTTGCCACTCGACAGACAACAAATATAGCCTTCAAGGATGAGCTGCCCTAATGACATCTTACCTGGCAGCCACAGTGCATGCTGGGAAAAGATGTAATCCTGAGATGCAGCTCGGCAAACATGATGTTGACCACAGATCTGTTGGTGACGTTTATGGTCTGTGTTGTCATTTTTGTGTTGCTCATACTGTCCAAGCTTAATATTGGGTGTGATTATCTTTAAGACATTTTGTTTACCAAATTAAATAATCCTGGCACCGTGACGGTGAGTTTTGCGTGTGCCCCACTCGCATTTCCTTTTAGTTTCTTTTAGCATATTTACTAAAGTGCAGTGCCATGGAAATGTTGTGTGTTGAAAGTTGTGCTTTGTTTTCAGTCCACCCCTGGTTCTTATTTAAAGTCGCTCCATGTTGAATACAATAATCAACCTTTCCAGTAGCTCTTTATGCAGTGATGGATAAGAAACAGACAGTTCAAGTGCATAACAACCTTCCCACTCACCCCCTTTTTCAAAACCGAACCATACACATACCCATCCACATCCACACCCACACACACACACCCACGCCCACACACACAATGTCCTGCCATCTCCTCTCATGAGCTGAAAACGTACTGTTGTTTGTTCTGCAAACACAGGACACACCTCGTATCCACAGAGACCGGAGCTCATGCCCCTAGTCCTACTGCACCTCAGGCTCGTAAAGAAGTCAACCACACACCTTCTTGCAACCTCTTGTGCAAACACACAGGCCTCCACCTGAGAGCATCCCTTTGCACAGCTGCTAATGTGTAGGGGGGAAGGGAGGACGAGATTACTGGACTGGCCTTGGGACGAAGGCGGAGACACTGGGAGTAAATGAAGACTCGGAGGGGAGGAAGGAACTCAAGGCTTTAAAACTCCACCAGCATTCTTGTCTCCCACTTTCTTTTGTAAAAATCATCTTGCAAGTTTAGACAAAACAATTGGTCACGTTTGACTTTTCGCGTCTTTGTGATTTCTTGAAACCTATTTCACGCACGTCCAGAATCACCAGACTCTTCCGGTCAGGGCAGTGTGATTTAAGGACAAGCTCACACTACAGGACTGTGGACTAGCTTAAATGCTGTGGTGCTCACACTACACAACAAGGTTTTTTGTTATGTGTCGTCGGTATGTCACAGTAGCGCACATATTACACAACACAAGGCTGATGAGGTGCACAAAGTTCAAGACATTTGGTTGGGGCAGTTCCAACCAACAGCAGAAAAAAAAAAGTTTTCACTTAAATTTACGTGAGAAATTCACGCAAGTGATTACGAGATTTTTCAGTTTATACCATCTGCACTGTGATTGGCTGGATTAGTTCCACCTTGTCGTTGCATTGCACACAGTACATGATTATGTGGCAATAATATCAAACGATATTAATTACGATAATAATAAATATCAAAAATTGGAAATCTGTGCGACAGCAAAATCCAACCAAAAGTTGTGTAGTATGAGCTTGCAGTTTTCTTTTTAAAGTTTCTCGTCCAAACCGAAACGTTGGAAAATGCTTAAATTGATCTTACTGTGCATGTGTAAAACATAATAAAAGCTCACTGACATGATACAATAATTTTATTAGCAAAATATCCGTCGAGGTCGCGCTCAATCGCTATTCCATTTATGTTTTAAAACGCAATCCTCCTCATGTTTTGTTGCTGGACATCAATTGCGAGTTACTGTCATCTTTGAAGTAATGTAATATGAAGATTGTACAAAGTAACAATTATCTTTAGTAACACTGTGAAAGTAGCACAAAGTTGGCACATGCGTCAAATGACTGGACGTGACATTATTACTGTGGACTAAAGATCAAAACGTACAGAAATCATGCATTTTCAAATATATCCGGATTAGTGTAGATGTAGCCTAAGATGCGTGACTGTTATACCATGCAAGCATCAATGCCGAAGAACTCTTCCTGAAAACCACTCCCGGTCCACTTAGAAAAATACAACCTCCCACAATCCACCTCAAAAACCTTAACAGAATCATCACACCAGGAGTATAACACTCCTCGATGACAGGTCAGCCATTTCCAAATAACACCAGGCCACACTGATTCTGTTTAGGGACATCAGCATTAGAAAAGATAGCAAATGCTGATATGCCGGCTACTGTTTCCAAAATAAATGCGTCTTTGTGATGGAGCCGGCTGATGTGATGTGAGAGGGGGTTGGGTTGGAGAGGTCTAGGGCTCTAAAGTGGGAGCTCAAGCCTAATTTTGAGCTGCAAATTCAAATGGCCAGGTGAAAAGGTAGAGGTGTGTCTGCCTCACTGGTCTGGGGTTAATGGTACACCGTCTGGCTCCCATGGGAAACAAGGAGTCAATGGGACAGGCTCTGCTGACGTGCCCCTGAGGAGACGGCACAAAAGACAGCGAGCTGGGTTCTTTCTTCTCCTGAAACCTGGCCTTTCCCATCAGGGGCTATGTACACAATGAGCAGACAGAAACGCTGCCCTCCTTCAACACCTTCTTCACAGCAAGCCAACACGCTGGGATATTTCTGAGGGACCCACCCCAGATGACATGTGGAAAACCATGAGGTCAAATAAATAACGACTCTACCTGTAAAAGTCTACTTGGATGAATCTTGTTGCAATTATATTTTACAATTACATAAAATATGGCCCAGACATTTCTTGACACTTTCACCCACTAAGTGAACAAACCTGAAGCAGACCTGGTCTCCCATGCCTCACTTTGTTTTAAACAAACACTAATGGCATTTAACTTTTTCCTGTACAACAGCTGTGTGGTTCAAAACAACTGCTTGTTCACATGCAGTATCATCCAACCTGTCCGTGCCTGTCAATGAGTTTATACTAGCGGTAACATTTCAAGACATCTCCATCAGAGTTAGTCATCAGTAAATGCTTTGGATACCTCTACTTCCTTAATCTAGTTTCTATCCATCCACAGCATCCCACAAAACATGTCTGTCCAAGGAGTGTTATCATTAACCAGCGAGTTAGAACTCCACTCATGAACTTTGTTACCAAGTGCTTGGGAAAAGTAGAGCAGAGGCAATAATAAACTTAATCAAAGAGCAGAGAAGATAACCAGGCTGTTGATTGCCTCATGAGAAGACCAGATCAAGGGTCTGTCTGAAAGTACAGACTTTACAAAATGCATGTTGCATGTCAGAGATCCGATAAAATGGCTGCTTAGCTCATCCTTGTGGGTTACTGTTAGGGGTGGGGGAAAAAATCGATTCTTAGATGCATCGCGATGCGGACGTGGACGATTCTGAATCGATTCACAATTGTCAAAAATCGATTTTCAAAAAAAATAAAACAAATTTAGATATATATTTATAAAAACGTAATATTGACGGAACGCGAAAGACGGAACTCTGAAGCGCGGAAGTGCAGTGGCCGGACCGTCTGTGTTGTGCACATAACAGACGCGGACGCGATGGCTGAGCGCCAAATCCAAACACCCTCCTCGTTAAAAGCTGACGTGTGGAAATATTTTGGCTTCTGAAGTTGAAGGGGGAAAGGAGCTGGACAAGAGCCACACTAGTTGTAAGCTTTGTAGAGTAAAACTAAAATATTTCGGAAACAAGACACATATGAGAAGCCAAATGACATGTTTCCAGCCAGAGGAGGAAAAACACTCGGCTGTAACGTTACCGGTCGTTGTTATATTATTAATTTACTACAAATATGCTGCTTCTAGTTCAGACACACATGTATTTTCCTGTTGGTTCATTGCAATGTTAATAAAATATATTGTACGTTAATTCTTTATGGGTCATTACTTTGTACTTTTAAAGCAAAGTATTTATAGTCACACACACACAAAAAAAAGATTCTGATAATCGATTTAGCATCGAATCGCAGCCCTCTAAATCGTAATCGAATCGAATCGTGGGTGCCTAGAGATTCCCACCCCTAGTTACTGTACAACTACTAACCTGAATTTTTTGGTCGTGCAAGTTGAAATTGATTAGTTTATGAATTTTTTTAAACTTTTGATACTCGTGCAGACATTTACAGACATGAGAAGGGTCATAATTGTCAGCACATAAAGTTTAAAAAACGTACAACATCCTCATTTGGGGGAAGCGCCCTTGTGTTTGATGTGCAAAGTGTCTGTTTTGTCTCCATCAACGTTGCATAACTTGTCATAAAGTGGATAGTGTCTCTGTAATGTCTTCTCTTAGATTGCAGTCATTTCATTCTGCCATAATCTTTGAACAGGGTCAGTGGGCAGTTGATAAGTTATAAAGAAATTCAGGGCCTGTATGAAACTTAACGCCTTAATGCCAAAAGATTTGTTGCACTTCTGCATTATTTTTTGGCTTTTAGACCACTATAGATTTGTTCCCAGATTTCAGGTGTTAATTCATTTAAATCCTCGCCTTATGATGTCAGGATTGGTCACTTTCGAGCTGCATGTCTGTGTTTGTGATTCAACTGCCTGTGTCATGGATTGGTAAGGAAATGGCCTATCCCACAAGGCTGTGTGCGAGTTTGTTAAACCTCGGCTGAACAGGAAATGGTGGATACTGGATGTTACTGTTATGATAACTATTGTGCTACATTAAGGGAATTGTTCATCAGAACTAGTAAAATAAAAGGTTTCAACGTAAAGCCTTCATATTGCCAGGGAAAAGCTGACAGGAAAAGTTCTGCTAATCTGACTCTTTTTGTTAGATGGTAAACATTAAATGCCTAATCAGGTCGTGCTCTAAGAACCTCTCGCCAAGGGAAAAAATAAGTGTTTAAAGTTCTCCAAAATCAGTGGAGGAAACCAGAACTTTTTCCATTGTTGAACTATGTGACGGTTTCAGCTAAGCCTGCTTGCCTTTGTTTGAAACTTGTAATTGTTCCTTCCTGCGTGTTTTAACTCCTTGTATCCTTTCAGGACCTCACAATGTTGAGGGCTGTCACCCACCCACCAATCTGTACCCACTCTGGTGCCGCCTTACATCTGATGGGACCCTCTTTATCAATGTGTGGGCAAACATTAAGGGGGCCCATAGAGATGGAAATGAGGCCTTTGCGGCCCTGCAGCCGAAACGCTAGTGCCCTAACGCCTCTACAGACTGTAATGGAATAACAAAAGAGATTGGCCTGTAATGACCAGCCATCCTTTGACTGCTACGCTCAGGGTTATGTGCTTTCTTTCACTTCTGTACCGGGTGATGTCTTTCAGATTCGTCACTTGAAGGTGGTTTCAAGCTAATTGACACTTAAAGAACAATACAAGCATGAATAACATGTTGTGACGTTCAGTGGATAACAATGTACATTTGTGCACCTTACTCCCAAATTTAGTCTATTGTGTTTTAAATATAGACTTAACTTATTTGTATAGAAGGTGACACCTAGCATACTTTTCTTTTTATGCGACACCATATGCACAATTAATAAACATAATCGTTACATAGAAGTGTTGGAACTCTAAATAACATGTATTTCATTTTCACTATCGGCATTACAGTTCTGAAAGCTACTTTGACCTGAAACATGATGTCCAATGAAATTAAATCTGAATTTGCTAAATGTCTTTGCACGATTACTAAACCGCAAAAGGTTGTGTAAACTAGACAATATTCATTTGAATGTTGTAATTTGAGTGTTGCGTGTGAGCTGGCAACAATACGAAATAAGTGTTTTGCAGATCGATTCGTAATGTTATGCTGAATGATCACAGGCTAGCTAAAAGTTAGGTGTAATTTAGGATTAAGCTTTTATTTGAATTATGTCACAGATATAGTATATGGAGATTCAATACGATGAAAAATAGACAGAAAGAATCTCTTTAAAACCAAATGGTTTGGTTCTTTGGGTAAAAGCTTAATTGACCCCTTTTCTCATGTGAGATGACATTTGGAAATTGCAACTAAATGCGTCAAATTTCAAAAGTTCTCACTTTTGGCTCGTTCTTTGTTTGCAGACTGCCTCTACAGCCTTTTGTAGGATGGTCAGCCTGATGCTAACCACCAAGCCTGCCACATTAAAAAAAAAAAAAAAATTGGGACTTTTACGCTCTCAGCCTGCAAATTCTCCTCTGAAGTTCCAGTGCCTCCACCCCCCCCCCCCCCCCCATTCTAGATGAATCGCTCCCTTGTAGGAGCGTGTCCTCAGGCAGACGCCTATATAGGGGAGAGCCCTGCACAGCAACTCTTGAGCGGTACGAAAGGGAAAAAACAATGTGACTCTTATTACAGGCAGGGAGGAGGAGGGAGGGGGGGGGGGGGGATTTGTACGTGATGTGATGCTAGGCTAGGCTAGGGAGTCGCTTCAGCACAGATGAGAAGCCCTGCGCGTCAGCACACACTAGAGTGTGATGGATGACCCCTTCTGCAACCGCCGGCCTGGTTGTCACTCAGGCGAACGGCAATAGCAAACAGCTGGCAGCCTGAGGCGTGATTGGCCGAAGGGAGTCACATGGGTTTGCTTTTGGGGGCGTGGCCTTAAAAGTGGGTGGTGGATGGCCGTCACAGCACCAGTTGGCTGATGTTTTGGCCTTGTACTTTGGCCTGCATCCTTGCTTTTGCAGTTTAGGCCATGTAACATTGGAACAGAAGCCAAAAGTGGGCCGGAGGGGAGGGGAGGTGCAGGAGTGATTGAGTGAAAGAAGAGGCAGTGAAGGAATGCACACTGACTGACGATAACATCGCTGTCAGAACTGGGCCTTCGAGGTGTCCAATAAGTTCTTTCACGGATCTTTTCTCACACCAAACAAGCGTTCTTTTTCAGGAGAGGAGAAAAAGCGGTCTTGACAGCCACAAATCATGCGTGGTCACTGCATGTCTGTTTATGTGTGCGCATTTGAGCCGCAAAGAGATGTTCTCAGCATCAGCTCGATGAAGGCTGTATTCTTCTTTGCTTTACAAAGAGCTCCATTATAAGTGCTGTAAGAGGCATATCTGCCTAGTTCTCTGTCAAACACCCCTCCAATGGTTTTCCTTTTCTTTAGTCATTCAAATAAATGATGGAGAACCCACTGTGGTGGCTCAACTTGACCAGCTAGACTTTCAGAAGTGTGTCAGTCGCATTTTAGCATATTATTCACTTGACTTTGGTTGAACTGACTAAAATGTTAGTGCGTTAATCTGGTTTGTTTGCGCACTTTTTTTCATAATTAGCATCTTTGTTTGTTCTTGATATTTTGTTCTCTTTTAACATTGATTTGTATGAGGGAATCCCTTTGCAATAATGGTACGTTCACACAATTTCAGGATGCGTGCACAGCCTCTTTTTCAGTATGACTTGTAGGAGCTTGCCGTTTTTACAGGACTGAAAAGGCCTGGAGGTACCCCCACCACACCTCCTCCTCTCTCTACTCCTTGTCTCTTGTGTTCTCAGGTGTACAGTGAATTTAGAGTCTATTTCATGAAACCAGCAGCCAGCCACACCCATACCTCAACGGTGCATAAAAGAGAGATGGTTATCATAAGTGTCTCTATACTTTTATTGCGACGTTTGGCAAACATAAGTCAGTCATTATGTGGCTTTTAAGATTCGTTTTTTATTTTACTTGCATTCATGCCCACTGTTGTTATGCGTACAGTATGCTAAATAACATTTTTACTTTTTCGGTTTTACTTGAGTTACATCACATGAAAAAAAAAAATTCCTTTTCTTTTTTTGGCCATACTCTGATTTCATTGAACTAAGTTAGCTTTGAGCATTCTCTGCATTAATTTTTGCCTCAACTGTTCATGCATCTGTTTCTCCATCCCTCATTATCACCAGTGATGTTCAAACAGAAGTTTTCAGATGGTAGATTTGAGTTGCACGTTTACAGGACCCAAACATGATTCAGTTGTTCTAGTAGCTGATGCGAGACACGTACACTTAGGGATGCACCGCAATTTTGGCATTTTGGAAAATGGCATTATCGATTTTTGGCCAAAGGGGAAAAATGTCAGGTTTCACTCTTGCTCTAGCCGTTATCAATAGAAAAAGTGTGATGCTTTCCTCAATACAGGTGAATCTCGAAAAATGAGAATATTGTGCAAAAGTTCCTTTATTTCAGTAATTCAACTTAAAAGGTTAAACTAATATATTATATAGACTCATTACATGCAAAGTGAGATATTTCAAGCCTTTATTTGTTATAATTTTGATGATTATGGATTACAGCTGAGACACTTCAGATTTGCACTGTTTGACATTGTTTTTGAATTGCTTGAAATATGATGGGAATCACTTAAAAAAGGAAAATACAGTTCAGTGCAACATGTGCAGCGCAAGTCTTGTCATATAGGCTACATTACATTATAATGAGAACATCATTATAATTGTGTACTTGAGACATGGCTTTTAATGGTGAGACTTTTGTTTTTGTAATCAGGCTCTCAAAAGTATTAACATTTGGATTTAGATATCGGTCAATATATCGGTTATCGGCTTTCAAATCTAAAGAATTATCGGTTATTGGTAATTTTCATATCGGTGCATCCCTAAAATTCAGTATCATTAAAATTATTGAATTTAAAATACAAAATATAATGTTAATACAAAAAAGCTGTTATTTAAAATAATAAATAAATAGTTATTAAAAAGCATCCAGAATTTTCAGTTTCGGCACAATTTTCATTTCGGTGCATCCCTAATACACTGAGGTTTGGAGAGCCCTCTGTGCCTCTGGCTTTATGGAGCCGATCTGTCACTGCTGACCCTCGATGAATGTCCCATTTGTTGCACAGATAGACAACTGTCAAAGGAGAACGGCATGGGCCCACTGCGTCCTTTCTGCCATAAAAGCTGCCACATCGGCCAGCTCTACCGAGAGGGAGGGATTGGGGAAAAATGGGAGGAATTCCCTGGTGACTGCTTCCCAAGAGTATTTTATTTTTCCATGCATGAATCAAAAGTTCCATTTTTGCACATTAAACGCATTCAAAACAAAATTTAAAAGACCTGTACCTTTACAAGACCTCTAATTACTCAAAACAATGTCCGTGAACAGTGGCAGTTTCAATTGCACAACGCAGAAGTCTTCACATCCATGGGTCGTTCTCTAAGCAAGTCGAGAGGGAAAGGCACCTTAGCAACGGCCCAGGAAAAGATCTCTTGGTCTTCCTGCAGAAACACGTCTGTTAAATAAAGGAGGGATCATAACAACAAGAACAACAGGATGGGAAGGAGATTAGATGCTCAGATCCTCCTTTCACTCATTCCTCTACACCTCACGCACTGTTTAACCAAAGTGAGCCTGGGATGAACGTCCCCATGTAGTCTCACATCATTGTGATTCTTTTCATTCATGGCTCTTGTTTCTCCCTCAAGGAAGAGTTTTAAAATGGCTGCCCTGTTTTGGACGGACTGGTGGGGACAGGGATATTCTTTGAGAGAGCTTGTACACACACACACACACACCATCTGTAATGAGGGGTGGACAGTGTATGCTTTTTCCAGGCAGCTGTCAATGGCACACTGATCTGTCAGCATGGACCCTGCATCTGCACTCCTCTGTAACTCACACCACGACTCTCCACAGAAACCGGGCAAGAGCCGGCGTCTGTCTTCGCTTACAAGAACTCTATCTTGGTAAAACCAGCCTCTTTTGTGCGAGAATGCAGTTCTTTCTCTTTCCGCCCATGCATATTTGCATGGATATGGAGATGAGGCTTTGCTGTCCTCAAACCTCACCCATGTGACCAGTCAACCACCCTACTGTGAAGTCTGGCAAATCCAATGCACCATATGTGTCTTTAGGCTCAAATAAAGACCCACCGTCTGCAAAGAAGGGTAAAAGACTTGTCCCTGTCGCAGGCACCTGTGAGGTTTGACAGCCGAGTCGTCCGTTGCCAAGGACCCCTCAATTTGCATGCTTGTTTACATTGTCTCTTAACCTCTGAAAAGCCAGAAACTATCGAGCCTGTTCCACAGCTGAGTCCCCATCCCCCTTAAAACACCCAAAGAACATGTGCGTACCAAGAACCAGATCTTCCTGTGCATCCGTGCAACTCTACTGTAACCAGCAAGCAATTTTGAGTTTAAAAGACGTCTCGTCTAATAGCCGGACAAGGCAAAATTTGGGCTGCCAGTGAAAATTGAATTGACTATATCCCAAGAATAGACTAGTTATCAATTAGGCCTAGATAACAAAGAAACGAAATGAAATAAACGCCAAATTTCGCCTTGTTTTAGACGGCTATTAGACGTCTTTTAAACGCAAAATTGCTCACTGGAATGGACCTATCTGAAAGCCATTTAACAAGATGAGCACTGTATTTTCAAAGAGACTGATTTGGAAGCTTTGCAACTTTTTTCTCTTACTGAATCTGAGATGCGCGCACAGATACAGAGCTGGTTTGCATGAAGCAAGCTCGCCCAAGGCAACACAGCCAGGGTTGATTTGGAAATGAAAGCCACTTCCTGCGCAGCGCAGTTCAGCTTTTTTGCCTTTTGTGATGTATACTCGACTCAGGTGTTGAATGAGTGAAACAGTCGACCACAGAGACGGTCATGGATTGATGCCACAACTTCATTTGCAGAACTCTTCATTTTGTTCGAAGTTGAAGCGAAAGTTACTCATTTGATGTATTCACATTTCACAGTCATAGTTAGTCATGTTACCATAAAAAAATCTGTCAGCTGACAAAACTGGATGTGCTGTATTTGGTGCCACTGGTTGAAGCCAGGATCTTTGCAAATTTGTCTGCAAAAAAAGGCAGATAATCATGTAGGCTTTAAGGAATTTAGTTGTTGAGAAAATAACCGGGTTTGGTTTGTGCTCGTCTCTGTTCTGCTCTAATATAAACCATCATCTGTACAAGGAACTCAAACCTCACTGGAGTTTCCACGTTGCCACACAATGGCTGGTCAGATGATTTCAATTCGCTTCGTCTTTGATTTCGATTGCATCGCTGTCACTTCTGCTGAACAATTGAGAAACTTCCTGAGGGATGCTTTTTTTTTCGACCATTCAATCACTCATATCATATTTTTGGTATAGCCATTTTTATTTGGACATGGAAACATGATACCATTGAGAACTTTTATTATGATGGCAAAACCATGGCATTCTTTGAAGCAGATACGTGGTGTAACTTACGGTCATTTTTAGTTTTCGAGTTATGCAATTATTCCAACTGTTTGAAGACGGTTAAACTGTTGACATTTATAGCTAGCTTCCTGAATAATTACACAGTTTAATGGCGCAGACCGCCCCCTTGAGTACTCGGGGTTAATTATGTTATAGAGTATGAATTCATGCTAAATATGTATAACGGGACTGCGTTATTGCATTGTGTTGGCTCTAACTTTACATCTCAGTGTGACTGCATTTCCTACTTCTGATGGGATTGCTTGGAAACTACACTTTCTTCAAAAAGGACTTGGTAACACGCTTTTAATACAGTGGGCAATTGTCTTATTTGGCATAGTCTAACTGAAGTAATTAGTATCAGCCCTTCTGTAGGCTGTGTTTCTGTCTTGTAGGGTGTAGGGTTTGCATTGATAAGGATATGAGACCTCAGGGTGGTGCAGCCCCCCCCCCCCCCCCCCCTGTCAATGTCTCTGGTGTTTAATAGAAACAAAGCAAACAAGCCAGGGAGTGAGCAGTTAACTCTGTGCTGTCTTTCAAGCTGCAAACTGGCCCGTCCCGTTTATCCAGATTCTCACCTCGCTCTTTCTCTGCAGTTTTTTCCCCTCTTCCTTTCAAACCTTTCTTTAAACTCTTTTGAACCTTCCTCTCTTTGCACAGGTCCAATCTCCTCTTTCTTTCACTGTTTTTTTTTTTTTTATCTTCGCCTCTCTCTATTGAAACTGATATTGAGGGGTGATGTGCTAGGCAGAAAACAGCACTATCTCAGCGCGCCAAATGCTCTCAAACATGTCGGTTCATGCACTTGTCCGTGCCTGTCATCCAGCCCTGAAACAGAGCAGTAGCATTCTTTCTCTCTCTCTCACACACACACACACACACACACACACACACACACGCACTGAAGTGCTCATTCTCACACGCGGAGGCAGAGGTAATTACATAGTGTGCACACACAAACAGGTTTAACCCAAAAATGGATGTAGCTGCGCTCATTAAACACAAATTTTGCCTAAATTAAACGGGTTCCTGTCATGCAGAAATGACATGCGACCTGTAGCAGTTAATTGTGGCACCTTTCTTAGATTATTTAAGAGATTATTATCTATGTTTAAATATATTGACTTATCTAGTTGTGTTTGCAAAGAAAACCTCACTATTACTGATGCTTATGCGTTAGATTGTGGAATAACCTCAGCACTGTCTGCTACAGAAATGAGTGGGAGTGACAGCGATTTAAGTCACATTACTTAAGGCAAAGTCATATGACTACTTTGATGCATATCTAGGAAATTACCCTACTGTTCAGAGATTTGGGGTTGCTCAGGGTTTTTCTTTTTTTTGGGGAAAAATTTCTCATGCTTGGTAACAAGGCTGCGTTTATTTGATAAAAAAGCAGGAATGTTGTAAAATATTATTACAATTTAACATAACTTTTCTATTGTACTATATTTTAAAATGTAATTTATTCCTGTGATCAAAGATGAATTTTCAGCATCATTACTCCAGTCTTCAGTGTCACATGAAATCACTCTAATATGATGATTTGATGCTCAAGAAACATTTCAGAATTAACGATAAAAAAATTATTAATTTCTTCTTATTATTTTTCAATGTTAAAAACAGTTGTGCTGCTTCATTTTTGTGGAACATTATTTTTCAGGATTTTTTGATGAATAGAAAGTTCAAAACAGCATTTATTTAAAATATAAATGTTTTTTTTATATAAAAAATACTTGTCACTTTTAATAAATGCAATGTTTTTTTTTTAATCATACAGCCACCAAACTTTTGAACTGTAATGTGTCTGGTAAATGTGTGTATGCACGTTAATGCACATTTTCTATTATTTTATTTATATTTTAGCGTTTCCATCCAAGATCTATCCTAAAAGTCTCATCTTCTAAACCACAATATGCAAGGACTTGCTACAAAGCTTATTGTTTTTGTTCCGTTTTAATGTTTTCTCATATACTTTTTAATATATTTAAAAAAATGACAGTAAAACTGATCTGGCCTGCTCATTTCCTCTCCTTTTGTTTCCTCACTTTCTTTGCCTATTGTGTGATTCACACCAAAGCCAATAACAGTTGCTGAATACAGTCAGTAGTATCCTGTCATCATCATCATCAGAGCAATGTAACATGGGAGAAGACACCGAGGCTGGGTGTGTTTCACAGGGGCAGAGCAAAAAAAAATCATCTAAACACACACACACACACACACACACACACACACACACACACACACACACAGACACACTGGCGTGGCTAAAGACCACAGCGATCTAAAATGTCTCCTCCACCCAGGCCATTATACCTGCCTCTTTGCCTCTCAATTAGGCAGTCTTACCAGCCACTAATCTGATAATCTCTGTCCTGTGTCTCTCATCCCATCCTCCATCTCTCTCTCTCTCTCTCTCTCATCCCTTCCTCCATCTCTCTCTCATCTCTCCTCTGACGACTCCTCCGCTTGTCTCTCCATCTCGTCTCCATCCCCCACCAACGCCAAAGTTTCCTGTGAACTTTTTATGGTCATCTGTCTTCAGTCTGTTAAGTCTCTCTCTCTCTCTCTCTCTCTCTCTCTCTCTCTCTCTCTCTCTCTCTCTCTCTCTCTCTCTCTCTCTCTCTCTCTCTCTCTCTCTCTCTCTCTCTCTCTCTCTCTCTCTCTCATTTAAAGACACACTCCATCACCCCTTCGTCACGTCTCCTCTCTTTTGAAAAGCTCCTGCACAAAGAGGATAAAGCTACGTAAGTCTCTCCTCCTCTTCATCTGTGCATCTCCGTATCCCTCCATCCTTCGGGCGGCTAACGGACGTTAAACGGGCCAATCACTGATTAGTGATGCAACAAATGATGCTGAACAACTTCTTACGGTGTTTATTAGTAGCAGACCCGGACAGAATTTGCACATTATTTTTGTGCTGATTGTTGGTGAGAATTTAATTAAACATTGGGTGACTATAAAATACTATTAATAAAATACTTTTATACAATACCAGTTCCAACAAAGTAATTTAGCAGGTTAGGATAACTTTTTATTTTATTTTATTTTTTTAGAAAAAGTTTAAAAATATTCTAGTGTACACTAAGATTTTCTGCAATATTGCAGTATACACTAGTGATCAAATGTTAGGTAAGATTATTTTTTAATTTTTTTGAAAGTTGCAATTATTCCAATTTAAAATAATCATTTTAAATGTTCAGTGTATTTTAAGATGTAATTAATTCCTGTGATTAAAGCTGAATTTTCAGCATCATTACTCCAGTCTTCAGAGTCACATGATCCTTCAGAAATCACTCTAATATGATGATTTTCTGCTCAAGAAACACGTCTGTATATTATCAGTGTCGAAAACAGTTGTAAATAGTTGAACGGCATTTATCTGAAATGGAAATCTTTTGTAACATTATAAATATTTTACTGCCTTTTTGATAAAAAATTATGAATCATTGCTATTTAGAAGTACTGTTTTTTTTTTTTTTTTTTTAAATGCTGACCCTCAAAACTTTAAACGATATCGCTTAATGAATTTTTATGGAAAAGTGGCTTAAATGCTCCTTTTTTTTTTTCAATTTCCAAAGTCAACCCATCGCAAATCTGATTCTGATTTAAGTTTCACAAATCTTAAGTACACAAAACGTGTTTAATTTTTACAATCACTGCAAGTAATAGTAATAAGTGAGTCAGATGTTGGTTCAGCAACTGCTCTGAATGATTCATTCAGTAAAGGATTAGTCAGAATGATTCAAACCGGTAGTTTCAGAGTTCGTGAGTCATTTGAACAAATCACTAAAAGAATCCATTCATAAGAGTCAATTGTTTGTGAAATGAATGGAAAAAATGTTACTGAAACATTTTAAGCGATTGACAAATGTCTGCTGTGTATTGTTTTAACTGGTGACCTCCTATGCCAAACATTCAAGTGAACAGCAGGTTCTTGATTCTTTGGGGAGAGATTGAGTTAAACTGTACCGTGACTGCAGGTCAAACTCCAGCCACTGATATAGAGATTCATAGCGCTATGATTCAACACAACAAGTTTTGCAATGATTTTATTACTTAATAACAGATTTCAAGGTCAAAAGTCTGTGGCTCATCCCGAAAGTAAGTGTGTTTGTGTGTGTGTGTGTTCATAGGCATGCATATTAAACTCCCTCTTTGTGGTCTCCCTGCAGTGTGAGCAGTGGTTGCTGACACACGAGGTGCACTGCGGTCCCTCTTCAACACCCGAACGCCAGCTGAATAATACAACCTCGTCTGAGGGCGGGTAAATATACCTCACCGTCCCGTCCGGTCCGAGCCGAGTCCGAGCCGAGTGAGCATCCTCACTGTTTGCACATTCAGCATGGAAAACTGGCCTGCTTATCAAGCCCTGCCCACAAGTTTCACCTGAAACTCCTTTTATTTCATCCTTTCATCCATGTCTATTCATCCTCGCTGTTTTAAAGTCACAGCTACACTCATACTGTATTGTTTGCCACACATCCTTGGCTCGCATACCTTTGCTCTATCATTCATCAAATCTCTTTTGCAGTGTGCATGCGGTCCACAAACAGTGAAGCTAGCCACGTATGCAGCTTAATGGGCTTTGGATCCATTTAGAATTGAGTTAGGTAAACAAAACAGATGTGCGAATCTCCTGTTTGTCAAGTTACAGTTTATTATTTTGCTTCATAAAAGCACAGAAACCCTTAAGCTTGAGCTTGTAATCTGCTTTCAGCTCATGAGACATCACATGCACTTCATACACACACACTAACGTCCTCTGCATGAAGCTGGGATCTATCAGTGCTGCGTTGTCTTGTTTTAAAACTCTTGTGCTGAAAACATGAGATGGTTTTTGGTTCAGGTTGGGTGGTAAGTTACAGACATGACTTTGCATCAAGATGCAGGAAGGAATCTGAAATATGTACTTGTGCTTGTTGCTTTAAAGGAAAAAGTTTTGAAAAGATGTAAAGACAAAATACCAGACAAAGGGCAATATTTAAACTATAAATGGAAGTTGTCTTCAATTGTCTTCAGGTCAGGCATTGATAAAGCCGTGCAACGTCAAAGATAAAGATAGAAACTACCATTGTCGTAACTACTTTACAATAAGGTCTCATTTTTTAGCATTAGCTAACATGAACTAACAATTATACAGCCTTTATTATTCTAACTTAATGTTAATTTCGACATTAATACAATCTAAATTTATGAATGTAGACTGCTAATTTATTGTATACTGTTGATAATGTTGTTGAAATTTTATTTGACCATAATACGTTATATCGTTTAGTTTATTTAAAAAAAAAAAGTTAAACGTATTCATTTTAGGACTGTCACTTTGCGTTCGAAATTCGATTGCACAATCGATCAGACCAACCAACACAAGTTTCGAAAACGAAAATAGGGAATCGATTTTAAGTGTTTTTTTTTTTTTTTTTACCAAAAATGTGTTTTAGGTTTTAGGTGGACAGATCAATACAGCACACAGAACATGTAGGATGCTGGACAATAATAATGTCTTTTCTGTTCACCAAATGCTTTTTAATATTCGCTATTACTTCAATGCAAGTGAACAAGTGCGCCGTTATTTGTTGTGTAGTGACGTGTGTGTGTGTTCAAGTAAGCCAGAAATGCACAGATTCTGCAATACGCTGTATTTAATATATCATGAGGATCACGAATTGTGTATTTGCGCTAAATCCGCGCAGATTTGTCTTACACGAACTTCCCCAGGAAAAGTGAGTGAACACAGAAACACGCTAGATTGGCTCGTGATTTGACAGCGTTTCCCGCCAAAGTTCATTTTTACCCGCATCTGGCGAGTTGAGGGTGTTAATTTCAATCCCTGAATGTTATTTTATTTTTTTATTTTAAGTTTATTTGAATAGGGACAAGTATGTTACATAAGCTCATGTTCCATACTACAACATTTTAGCCAAGGCTAATTCTCAATGTTAGTCCCTAGTGGGCCTTTACATAAAATGACACAATACATAGTTAAAATAAACATAATAATACAATATAACACAATATAAACGCAGCGGACAGTCAGTGGTTACATTTCTGACCTCTGATTAAAGAGTCTTTAAATGGATAGTTCGGCCAAAAATGATACTTAACACATGCATTACTCACCCTCAAGCCATTCGAGATGCATATGTCAATCTTGTTTCAGACGAACACATTTTCAGTTATTTTAGAAAACGTCTTAGACCCTTCAGTGGATATAATGTGAAGCAATGGGGTCCACCTCCTTCAAGTCCCAAAATGTGCATACATCCTTCACAAAAGTAATCCATCCGGCTCCAGGGGGATAAACGAAGGCCTTCTGAGGGTAATCCGTGCGGTTTTGTCGTAAAAAATACATATTTAAAACTTTATAAATGAAAATATCTGATTTCCGGCAACAATCGACGCGTGAACTAAGTGGAGTTTTGTTTTGCTCTGCTCTCTGGCTGCGCAGGCGCGTTCGTTCTACGTCACGACGGTTCCTACGCTACGTCATACCTCGTACGCCGACTTCCATCACCCGTGAACGCACGTCGATCGTTGCCGAAAGTCAGATATTTTCATTTATAAAGTTTTAAATATGTATATTTTTACGACAAAACCGCACGGATTACCCTCAGAAGGCCTTCGTTTATCCCCCTGGAGCCGGATGGATTACTTTTGTGAAGGATGTATGCACATTTTGGGACTTGAAGGAGGTGGACCCCATTGCTTCACATTATATCCACTGAAGGGTCTAAGACATTTTCTAAAATAACTGAAAATGTGTTCGTCTGAAACAAGATTGACATATGCATCTCGAACGGCTTGAGGGTGAGTAATGCATGTGTTAAATATCATTTTTGGCCGAACTATCCCTTTAAGGTTGTTTTTAAAAAGGACCCAGTTTGTCTCTCCTTTTAGTTCAGTGGGTAAACAATTCCAGGCTTTAGTGCCTTGTACAGAAAAAGCTGATTGTCCAAATGAAGTATTACATTTCGGGATCTGACAATTCCCGTTCTGACCTCCTCTAGGCCTTGTTGCACTCCTGTTTGTCATTGTGCACAAAACTTCACGGCACGCCAATAAATCATCAGAAATATTGCTGACTTGTGCGTCTCAAGCGCCCTCTTTACGTTCGTCCTAATGCCTGTTAGTTGTCCGTGGATTTGCCTATATTTGGTGTTGAAAATGGAAACGTCTTTAGATGGAAAATCGATTTTACAATCGATTCAAAAAACACTTATGACTCAAATATCGAACAGGATTTTTTCACAAAAGCGACAGCCCTAATTCATTAATCTAATTAGCTAGAAAGTCACCTTAACCAAGATTGATAAATGATGTAAAAGCATTCATCGTTGTTATTTTATGTTAACTATTGCATTCATGTCGACAAATTGAGCCTTAAAGAGAAAATGTTTATTTTATTTGTTTGCTTTTTGCTGTAAATAGTTCTTCAGTCTATAGTTCAGCCTAAATGAGAGTTGCTAGCTACATGTTCCTCTGCCCGTCCTGCAGTGTTCTCAGGTAGCAGGGTCAAAGGTCAACATTCTCTTCTGTAAAACAGCTGTGCTATCTAGGTGAAAGTATGATGCTCCCAAAAGACACATGTTTTTACACAAAATGCCGCAAAAGTACTGAATTATATACAGTAAGCAGCCTTGGACTGTCGTTCATCTGCTCTCACAATTATATCATTCTCTTTGTTTCACTAATGTGCTATGAACTTCTCAGGGCTGTTAGATTGTTGCTTATTATTATTATTATTAATAGACTAAACCAAAGAGGTGATGTGCTCAAACTAACCTCTGACTCCAGTGATTCTGAGTCATGGCCTATTGCTCAAGCCATGCTTTCGAGCGCCTGCAGTTCCCCAAGCTCAGACTTGTGGCGCATTTGTTAAAAGTCACTGAACAGGACCGAACCATCCATCACACACCGACAGGGCATGTAACAATGATAACAAAATTCATTAGATGTCGCCAAGATAAAAGTGAATGCTATCAAATTAACAAAAAATACGAATTTTTTACTCAATTGAACTTTTCTATTATGGTGTGTAATATGGTTGTTTCATGGGTTTTTGGTGGGATATTGAGCTGGCGGTGAAACGTGGTTGTGCCTGAGGCGTGTTTGATAGGCGAGGCAAACCTGTTTGAGTGGCTGCAGGTTCAGAGAAAAAGGTGATTACCAAGAACTCACCATAAACAGTCACAGTTTAGCTTGTGGTAAATTTCATGAAAACAACTGAGATTGACAGTGATGGATAATCATTTTGAGTTTAAAAAAAAAAAGCCAGTTACCAGACCGGATAGATTTGAAAAAATGGCAGATGAGAGCTAAAGCTATTTTGATGCTGTTGTTTGTTGGAAGATCTTTACAGTGTGTTAGTGTGTGTTTGTGCTAGGTCACCCTTTTTTTTTTTTTTTTTTTGCTTAGCATATCTGTTTCTGTTCTGCTCTTGGGGCATTGAACTGATTTTATTGAGGAAGTATTTAATAAGAGGTCTGTTTTTCTCACACTACTAGATTTAGACTGTTTTGGCCTCATGTGATTAATTGTGGAGTCATGGTGGTTTAAATTAGGGCTGTCAGTTAAACGTGTTATTAACGGCGTTAACGCAAACCCATTTTAACGGCGTTAATTTTTTTTTATCGCGCGATTAACGGTCTTTTTGGCCTTGCAAACTTAGTAGTTTTTTTTCACATGCTTTTGCAACAGGACGCGGCTCTGCGCTAATCGCGAGTTAACTATGACATTAATGCGATTAATCGCGTTTAAATATTTTAATCGTTTGACAGGACTAGTTTAAATATATTGTCTGGTCATTTTTTTGGTTAGTCAAGTTCAGTTTACTCTCTGTAACACCCTAAATCCTTCTCTTATTATCTTCCAAACTGCACACTTTCAAGATGGAGACTTATCACAACCTACTGGCATGAAGCCCACAAGACTTGAGGTCGCATTAACCATACATTATCTGTAGTTTACTGATTTTTAATTTTAATAATCTGAATTGGAAACCTAGTGACAATTGTGGGTACTAAAACATATCTAGAGACCCCTACATTCTGCATTTTTGTTGTGCTGTTTATGAATTTCCTTAAAAGTGCATCTATTGTAAACATTGCTGTTTTATTGTATCTGACTTGCAATGTTGGATCTCAATATTTCAACCCCAACAAAAAGCTTAAAGTCACCATTAAATGATAACTGCACTTAGAAAATGACAAGACTTTCTACAATCCAATCAATTCCTGATGGACAACATTAGGTCCAGCTCTACATTTCTTTGCTTGTTTGTGAAGCTGTTTCACTCGGATATACATCACAATAGGGAAGAAAAGACGGTTGCAGTCTCCATGCCGAATTTAACAGGACGCATCTCAAATTTGTTGCTTAATTACAGCTTTTAATAGTCTTGGAAACTCACCATTCGTGTGGATCAGGTTACAGGATTTGCCTGATTGCTGTAATTTTCATAGTGGATGGCTAGACAATACACCCTGATAAGGAGAAATTTTTGCTTCAGGACATTTCTTTTTACTTTGGACAGAGTTTATAAAGTCCCATTGTGTTTTGCCTCAAGCACAAAACTAGTTCAGTAGGCCATTACGTTAAGATAAGAGGCTTATTCCCGTTTATTCCCTCTCAGAGAGGGAGGCTACCTTTATACTGTCAGTTTTTGGGATTGACAATCGCTTTTACTTAAGTCTCAATTTCCCGTTCAAACAGCATCTTACAGTAGCGTTTTGTATTCAGTCTGTATGAACGTTCAACGGGAGTCAAGCCTGTATTCGCTTGCCAGGAACCACACTGACCAAAGTAATATCAAAGATGGTGGCATCCATAAAACTAAAGTCTTATCTTTTTTTGACACGAGAAGGGTCCAAAGCGTGCAAGTTCATCTGTCAAATCTTCATTAACTGACAGCAGCTTTTATATTAGTGTTGTAAGAGCCAAGCATTTGAGTCGTGCGTAGAACACAAAACTGACAGAAGTGGCTCCTGTGGAAAACAGTGACTGGATCTAAAACCTGAGATGAACACTGTAACGCAGTTCAGTTGTTATGGGAAGAAGGAGCATGAACCGGCGAACATTCAACAGACTTTAATACAACAAATTAAACAAATACACATTGGGTCTCATTCATGAAACATTCGTAAATATACGAGTAAATATGCGAGTGATTTGCGCGTAAAGAGACCTTCCCGAAAACTCATCTCCTGATTCACAAATGCTTTGTAAACGTCAGATGTGATAGTGAAATGTGTGTGTTAATGAATTCCAATCAGTTGTAAATGGGATGCGCGTGCACGTTCATTCTCAATTACCATAAATCCCGCCCATTAAATCCGACTGACAACTATATATGGGCATCATATTATGACATGAATGCGAATAAAAAAAAAAAAAAATTCTCAGATGCAGAAATTGAAGTTTTATTATCAGAAGTTCATTCAAAACGCCACATTTTATTTTCAAGCGTACATAGTGGCGTATCGGGTCCTAAAAAAAAGGAAGCTTGGCAGCATTACAGATGCAGTTAATGGAGTTTCATCTGTTAATCGAACATTCCCAGAAGTGAGAAGAAAATGGTTCGACATTAAGCTTGAGAGCAAAAAACGAATTAGTTCACTTCGGGAAAATAGTATTCAAACTGGAGAAGGACCACCATCGCAGATGCTGTTACTGGCTCTCATAATAAGAAAAAACGTATGTAATTACTATATATAATATTTTTTCAAAATGCTGTGCAAATATGTACCCGATTAAGGTGAATTAAAATGCAGCCTTATTAATGAGCAAAACATTCGGGTGTTAAGCGCACTATTTACGCGTGGCTGGAGCAGGTGGAGATTTCTTGTGTACCAACTAACATTTGGAAAATACGAACATTTTAATGAATCCGAAAATTTACGCCAGAACCACTTTACACACGATTTACACAAAAATTCGTTCTGCTCGTATTTCATGAATGAGACCCATTGAAAGTAAAAGACAGCAGCCCCTCACGGATGACTGATGTCACATTTAACAAAAAATAAATTCAGGCCTGTTCCTCTCTCGTCCTTCACCTTCGTCGCTCCCCCTTTATGCTTCCGCTCCTCCGTGAGAGATACGAGACAGGTGTCGCTCATTATTAATCACGCCACCGGCCTCGTGTTGTTCTCCCACGGCCCTCAGCCTCGTCCTGCTCGCCACAGACACACAGCTCATATCTCCATCACTGTAAGTTACCGAAACCACACTAAAACTAGTTGTCCTTCACACAGCACAGGTTTCCAAGAATGAAGATGTACGTTTATTTTATAAAACGCCTATCTGTAAACTCAAGGTCGCTATACAATATGATACAAATAAACATGAAAGTAGACGAAGAAACAATACGGATAAACTGAATAGGTAACAATTAAACTGAAATAGATAAACATGACTAGAATCAGATCATAAAGACAGGGATCAGAGAAACAAGAAGCAAAAAGATATGTTGTAAGGTGGGTTTTTAAATCATGTAATGATGAAGGTCACGAATGTGTTGGGGAATAGAAGAGAGTGGGGGCAGCGGTACCAAATGATGAGGATTTATGCCGTGGGATAAACAACAGAAAAAAAGTTGAGTCTTGAAACTTTACGGGTGTGAGTTTGGTTATAGAAGCGGTTGTAAATAACTGAATTGTGTCTGAACGTAACCATATTAAAAACTCTAGTACAGGACTGACAACCGTACTCTGCTGCTGTGTGAATGTGACTGGAAAGAGCTTGTGTAAAACAGTCAACTCTAGGGCGAATGACATTCGAATCACCGGGCGAAAGAGTGTGATTAGTGGGAATAAGAGAGGGAGTACTAGTAATATTCCTTCCACTCTGTCCTAGTTTGGCCCCAAACCAGCCCCCTTTCTCTTGCTCTCTGTAAACATAGTGCTCTACTGATACCCTGATCTTTGCCCTTAGACAGTAAGAGAGACTGAACGTGAAAAGTTCAAGCTGGCAGGCTGCACACCGCTCCATAAACTAAAACGAGAGGTGTGCTCAAAATGTTGGTGACCGAATGCGCCGCCTTTGTCATCGGGAGTCAGTTTGTGTGAGAGGATTTGTGAAGCTCGGTCTGGCAAGTCAGGGCAAGATTCTGGCTCAATAGGCCCTAGTTTGAGTCACTCATGTGATCATGATAATGATTGGTAGGGAGGATAGATGCGAGGTGGGAGAGAATGGCTACTCTGAAACTCTTCTTTTACACCACGATCTTGGGATGTTTAGTTTCCGGGAGTGTAGCTTCCTTCCTCTACTGCCTCGTCTCTCTGTGTTAGCTACTACTTATTTCACACAAGAGTCTGCATTTCTCCTGTTTCCTTTTGAGGGCTGTGATGTTAAGGAAGACACTGAAAGCTATAATAACCAGCCAACATATGGTCACTGGATTTTTTTGCAAATCTCAACCCCCTCGCCTCATTGCAGACCTCTCTACTATTTCTCAATTTAACCACAAAGCGTTTTTGTTGTTGTTGAGCAAACAAAACCCATTTTAGCTTTCTCCCGCTCAGGAAGAACTTTTATATCTTCATCCTTTCCCTTTCTAAAAGCCATTCAAGACTAAGAAAAGTGAACCGAACGGTCGTTTCATGCAATATCTGTTTGTTTTTAAAGTGCATGTGTCACTTTTGTCAGTTTGGCTTGGAGCTATTGTCTGACAGCCATCCTTAAAGTCCAACCCACCTCGGCTCTGTCATTTGCATCCCAGAAGCTAGGCCAATTACTTTAATTAGAGCTCCTACTGAATGTAGGCTGGAGGCATCATATAAGGAAGGAAAGCTCTTGTAATGCCATGGTTTTTGACTAAATCATGCATTGGTGATTTGAGTTTGTGGCTAAAGGGGGATGCTTTGGCTTCAGGCCCAAGTTTTAAGGTAAATTTAGATTAGGAATGCTTCTCCAATAAATAGTCAGGTGCTATTTGTACTATTTGGCAGTGTCATATGTGTGTCCCGTGGTAAAGTAGGACAAGCTGTTGACTAAATTTCAATTGTCAAACTGAAACCAACTTTTCGCCAGTTGTGCAGCATCACAAATGTGTTGGCCGTACATGTAAGAACAGCAGTTCTCAACCTTTTTGATTCCCAGAAACAACCCCCAACACTTTCTAAATAAATATTAAAATTTGAAGAATCATTCGTAGAATAACAATTTTGGGGGTGAATGAAAGTTTTAGCTTATTTTTAAGCTTTTGTCTCATTTTAAATCATGTTGAGGCCTCCTAGTTGGCGCTGACCCCCGGGTTGAGATCCATGACATTTTTGCCAGCATTTATGTGATGCAAGACCTGCACAAATGCTCACTTACTGAATTGCAAGAATTTGAATGCTTGGCATGTTAGTTTAGTAAATATTTCAGCTACTTTTTTAATGCCTCATTTAAGATTTTCTAGAAGAAAACTATGGTTATAGCTAGTGGCTAATTCCAACTGACTCCGTTGTGAAAAAAAATTGGGTTGTAAAGAAATGCTGTCAATCTAGTCAACCTCAACTCATTTTAGAATAATTTAGAGGAAAAAATGTGTTTTTAACTAGGATGAAAGAGGAAAAGCAGTGAAGGACAGATGGAAGACGAAACAAGATGGAGAGAGACAGAGAAAGGGAACAGCAGAGGCATTCTTGCTTGCTCGGTTTGGCATCGTGTGAGAACTTTTCCACCCTTGTGTGCTTCTGACTAACACAAAAACACTCAAGAAGCTCACATAAACTCAAGCACATGCAAACACATCAGATATCCTCATATTCTCTGCTCATAGTCTCACTGAATCATCTCTGCTTTCCCAGAGTTTGACTTGTTTTAACAAGGATGTGCAAGAACCTCTTTCTGTCGTGTGTGTGTGTGTGTAGGATAGTGAGAGTGATGGGTGGGAACAGATGTAGTAACAGCAGCCCCCCAACTCCCTCCACCCCCACTATCTCCCGGCAAAGGAGCGAGAATCTTATGACAAGTACAACTCTGTCTCACTCACTCTCGCCCCAAACCCCCACCTCAAATCCTTGCACAACTCGAAACCTGCCCTGCTGTTGTGTAATCTCTTGTCTTTCTACCTCTAATCATCAACAGAACCCAACAGTATCTCGCTTGACTTTCCACACCCATCTCTACGAATACAGGTTTTCCCTCCTTTCCCTTTTCCCACTGTGATCTTCTTGTTTTCAGTGTCTTTCTGTTTTTCTCTTCAATACATAATACTAATGTCCCCCACCCCAAATATCAACCGCTTTTCCTTTTCCAGCAAAAACGTCCCGCCCATCATGCAAATGTTCTTTCAGAGGAGTGGCTCATCTTGTCTAATGAGGGAAAACAGACATACAGACATGCTTTAGTGTGATTGGTGGCTTGTATACAACTTCCATTCAATGCACTCCAAGTTATCAGATGATGCTTTTTATTCTTGTGAAAGTTTTTTTCTGACCCTTTCTTTTAGATTGAACTAGTAAAAAGTATTAACATTTTCCTTGCACATTATTTTCAAAACGTTTTTCAAAAGCATCTTTCAAGTTAAAAGTATTTTTTTTATACAAATATCATGAATTTTTAATCCATATTACCATTTACATTTTTGGGGAGTCATGCCACATGAAATTCTACAATCTGAACTAACTTGCCTTGTCATAAAAAAGGGCCGACTTACTAAATTTGACACACATGGTGCGTCCGAAATGGGTAGGTACTACATTGGATGAGTAACAAACTGCAAGGACATTCATGAGAGTCTTCTCTATGACATAATTTCCTTTTTTGTTTTTTATTTGTTGTCACTACAGTGATGTTTGGTTGATGAACACACTTGTCAACCCCCACTTTGGTTATTTTGAGGAGTAAGGACTCTCTCCGCATTTAGACTAGCAGGCTGTTTTTGGAGGAATTTGGTTTACCTCCATTTGGCTACAAGGCATATGTGAAGTTTCACTTATTGGTGCAGAGTTGGCCATCCCTGATCATATCTACCATGCTGTTCTGGTCCAGCCAACAGCAGATCCTGTTGTCCAACTGCTTCGTCACACACACACACACACACACACACACACACACACACACACTCGCATTCCCTTATCCTCTCTCCAAAAGAGGAAGTTGCCCAGACTGCAGAGGAGCTTCCTGTGTGGTTGTGGATGGGGAAACGGCAATTAGCAAAGAGAGAGTCTTTCGCTTGCTTGTTCTTTCTCCATCTATTTTCCCCTCCCATTTTCCCCTGTTTTTCCCATTCTTCCTTCTTCCACAGCTCTCCCTCCTTAATTTTACCACTTTAGCAACCTTTTTAGTCATTAGCACACTTGTTGAATCATAACCAGCATGTTTTAGGCCAAAGTACCTTTAGCATCTCTCATCATCCCCACAGGAATGAACCCCTCATGACCTCCCCATCTTAAAAGTATCGCTTAGACCCCCCCCCCCCCCCCCCTGCTCATCCAGATTAGCATCTACAGCCATCTGCCAGGCCAACACCCACCAAAGCAGAGATATGCCTGTGTGGTCGTGTGGAGTTGTCCGAAAATTGTGTGAAACCAGTCATAGTTTCATAGGCCACACCCTATTCAGTTTGCCTATGATGTTGCAAGTTGCTTAACCTAATCAGATCTCTGTTTTTTCTTAAACTTGGCTAGGAAAGTAATAAGTTGTGCATATTTCACAAAGATTTTGTATGTCAAGGATGGGAAATTCAGTGTAAATAAGGGCCCATTCACAGAAATAAACAAACGTGAAGCGAGAGCCGTGGAATAGAATAATGCAAGATCTTCAGATGCCCAAGCATCTCTTATTTCTTACCTAACCTATTAGGTTAAAATGTAACCTGTTTTTAGAACGCTGTCATGTGAGAGTCTCTGCTAAAGATGTGAAATGCAAGAGCAATGGTTGTTCAACGAGTGCATGTTCACATAGAAAAACAATGAAAAAGTACCAAAGTGCAGTGCAAACTTCAAACTGCAGTTTATGACCTCAAACTTTGTGTATGACGACTCTTATGGTGTGTTCACACCGAACGCGAATAGAGCGTCAAATACGCGTCTATCGCGTCTAGTTAGACGCTTGAACAATCGCTCGAGTTCAAATTTTTGGCGCGATTAATGCGTCTATTCGCGTCTTTGCATTGACTTTGTATGTAATCTACTCGCGCAAATATTTAAATTCGCGTTCGGTGTGAACACACCATTACGCTCTTGCGTTCGCCACACTCGTGTGGTCATGAGCCGGGCAGACACACTGCCTCTCACTTGTGCTCTCCAGACAGGTGCTGGAGCCATAAAGCACCAGGAGAATGTGTGTACTGTGCCTCATCTAGAGAAAACACATCATGTTCTGCTGACTGGGAAAGTGCCCTGTGTAGTGTACAGCTGAACAGTTTCCATTCTCAAACCGTTTCTCTCTTGATTTAGATGCTTTAGACAAGGAAGCTGTTCTCTAACTAGCTATTTTCTGCTCATAAAGTTAGAATATTTTTGATCATTTATGATTTTATGAAACTTATTGCAAGACTGTTTGAATATAAGCGTGACTTCCAGTGCACTCAGAGCAGCCTTGGCTTATTTGCATCCGTTTTTTCTTGTTTTTTCTCCATAGTTATGGAAAATTCAAAGGAGGAGACGAGAACAGAATCCGCTATTTGCACCCAAACTGCAGAAAAGGTGGAGCAAAGCGATGATGTCCAGAGCCCCGCCCCCACAGAAACACACACAGGTACAAATCTGTTTATCTATCGTTCTTTCTATCTATCGTTCTATCTACCTACCCACCTATTGTTCTGTCTATCATGCTATCTATCGTTCCATCCTTCTGTATGTCTGCCATTAATGCAAAGAAATTAAAACATCCACAGAGGGTTCTGCCAGTGTAGAGGAGGAAGGAAATGAATGGGAGAATGGACAGAATAGAGCAGATGGAGAGATGCATGTAGCCGATGGAGTGGACTTGTCTTCCATTAACTCCATGATGAGCACTGTGATGAAAGCAGCTCAACTTAACGACGTAGTAGACTCCGCCCACACCACGCCCAATAAGGTGCCAGTCAAAAGCCCCAGCACCAACCGCAGTGGAAGAAAGATCCAGGTAAGAGGTTATGAAGAGTTAAGGGCAAAGGTCGCATACATATGTGCTAAATCAAATGGAATCAGAAAATAGGAAGTGTTATGTATATGTGGATTTACATGCATACATGCAATTTATATATATAACAGTAAAATAGAAGGAAAGCAATGAATTACATTTCTATATTTTTATAAATGTTTCTTAGTATTTTGTGCAACAGATGCAGTGTTGATGTCCTTTTATTGTCGGAAACAAGAACTGTTTGGGGTTCTAAAACACAAGATTTATTTATGATCCAAACTCAACCCTGTATTTCTAACACTGATTCATAATCTCAAAAAAACAAACAAACTGACATGCTGACTCGGTCCCCTAATGAGCCAATCAGACGAGCCTTCCAATTAGCATACTTCTACTATACAAACGTTTGTACTTTGCTGCTGATGAGAAAGTTGGTAGTTTTGAGTTTGTAATGAGACAGTATGCCACTGAGGCTTACTACCACGTCATTGTTTGTGTTTGCATACAAGTTTTAAAATCTAGCTATATCCATTACCTTAAAATTCATTGTTAATTTTAGGTTAATATTACATTCAAACACTCCACTGTCATTCTTGCACATTTGACATACTATTTTTAAGTTACTATAATGGATAATGGAACACACTAATCCTAATAATACAGCACTAAATAATGAATAGCTGGTGCATATACAGTCATACCAAGATTTAATCAGACACCTTCAACATTTCTCACATCATCACAGTTTATTCGCTATAGTTTAGAAAATGCTAATAAAATAAGACAAACTCAGAGTTATCAGATCAGTTGATATTTCTCTGGTTTTGTCCATCCTTCTTGTTAGACTGTCTTTCAAATGAATTAGGTTGAATATCGGTCAGCTGTTAAATTTAAGTACACAATTAGATAATACCAATTTAGCTCAATCAATTACAAAGCAATGCTTAATTTTGTTCAGTCAGTTTGTTCAAGAAAAAACACAAGCAAAACATGGTCGGATCAAAGTGTCTGAATCATTTTTGGTCTAATTTTTTTTTTTACTGTATGAAGAATTCTTAAATATACACTCACCTAAAGGATTATTAGGAACACCATACTAATACTGTGTTTGACCCCCTTTCGCCTTCAGAACTGCCTTAATTCTACGTGGCATTGATTCAACAAGGTGCTGAAAGCATTCTTTAGAAATGTTGGCCCATATTGATAGGATAGCATCTTGCAGTTGATGGAGATTTGTGGGATGCACATCCAGAGCACGAAGCTCCCGCTCCACCACATCCCAAAGATGCTCTATTGGGTTGAGATCTGGTGACTGTGGGGGCCATTTTAGTACAGTGAACTCATTGTCATGTTCAAGGAACCAATTTGAAATGATTCGAGCTTTGTGACATGGTGCATTATCCTGCTGGAAGTAGCCATCAGAGGATGGGTACATGGTGGCCATAAAGGGATGGACATGGTCAGAAACAATGCTCAGGTAGGCCGTGGCATTTAAACGAAGCCCAATTGGCATTAAGGGGCCTAAAGTGTGCCAAGAAAACATCCCCCACACCATTACACCACCACCACCAGCCTGCACAGTGGTAACAAGGCATGATGGATCCATGTTCTCATTCTGTTTACGCCAAATTCTGACTCTACCATCTGAATGTCTCAACAGAAATCGAGACTCATCAGACCAGGCAACATTTTTCCAGTCTTTAACTGTCCAATTTTGATGAGCTCTTGCAAATTGTAGCCTCTTTTTCCTATTTGTAGTGGAGATGAGTGGTACCCGGTGGGGTCTTCTGCTGTTGTAGCCCATCCGCCTCAAGGTTGTGCGTGTTGTGGCTTCACAAATGCTTTGCTGCATACCTCGGTTGTAACGAGTGGTTATTTCAGTCAAAGTTGCTCTTTTATCAGCTTGAATCAGTCGGCCCATTCTCCTCTGACCTCTAGCATCAACAAGGCATTTTCGCCCACAGGACTGCCGCATACTGGATGTTTTTCCCTTTTCACACCATTCTTTGTAAACCCTAGAAATGGTTGTGCGTGAAAATCCCAGTAACTGAGCAGCTTGTGAAATACTCAGACCGGCCCGTCTGGCACCAACAACCATGCCACGCTCAAAATAGCTTAAATCACCTTTCTATCCCATTCTGACATTCAGTTTGGAGTTCAGGAGATTGTCTTGACCAGGACCACACCCCTAAATGCATTGAAGCAACTGTCATCTGATTGGTTGATTAGATAATTGCATTAATGAGAAATTGAACAGGTGTTCCTAATAATCCTTTAGGTGAGTGTAGTATGTCACAGTTTACTTTATTTTGCTATCCTCACTTACATAAATTAACTATAGTGTCCTGCACCCACTAGTAAAAAAAAAAAAATGATATCTGGTGTCTGAATAATATTTGGTTTGACTGTATATATACATGTGTTTTTGTGGTTGTAAAGTGGTGCAGGTGGGAATGACTTTATGGATGCAGCATCCTGTTTTTACATGAAAAGTGACAAATGGTCTTCTGGCATCTCAATCCACCTTTTGTCCACACGGCTGCATCACATGGCTCCCATTACAGCATGCAATCCATCCCTTAACACTCCTGTGTGGGGCAACAGGTGTCACTTTTAACCCTTTAACACCCCTGTGGAAATCTGGGGGAAGTTTAGTCTGTGATGTTCTGGGTCCTAACCACCCTTCCCCCTTTTCAGAGTTCCTTCCCCGTTTGAAAAACTCACCAATCAGAGTGTTGTTCTTTTGGTATATTTACATAGTCAAGTTTTGTCTGCAGGGCAATAGCTATAAAATCTCGTAGATTTGCTATAAAGGCTGTTAGTCTTGTATCTAGAGATCAGAAATATAAATTTGAGGGTGGGATCTTTTAGTCTTTCACCTGGAGAGGCTTTAGCCTAGTTCTCAGGCCTCTTTCACTTCTTTTGAGGAAAAGTAAAGAAGCTTACAGTGAGTTGTGTAATTTACTGGATTAACGGAGCATAAAGAGACGCGCCAAAGTACAGCACAAACAGGCTCAGACAAAACCGGTAAAAAAGTTGCCAACAGGTGTTAGCTCAGGTGCACCTTATGAATTGTAATCAAGGGAAATTAATTACATCCACTTTTTGAATCAAACTGTGATAATCTTTGGAAGTCATATTTTCATACCGTCTCTTCTGCTCACCAAGTCTGCGTTAATTTGATCAAAAACATTGTAAAAACTGTAATATTGTGAGATCAATTTTAATATATAGTAAAGTGTAATTTATTCCTGTGATCAAAGCTGAGTTTTCAGCATCATTACTCCAGTCTTCAGTGTCACATGATCCTTCAGAAATCACTCTAATATGAGTATTTGATGCTCAAGAAACATGATTATCAATGTTGAAAACAGTTGTGCTGCTTTATATTTTTGTAAAAAAAACAACGCAATGCATGTTTTGAATAGGAAGTTCAAAAGAACAGTATTTTGAAATAGAAATCTTATAATCTATATGTCACTTGTTGATCAATTTAATGTGTCCTTGCTGAAATTCTTTTTGTCCGCAGTGTAATAAGTGTAATAATAGTGCAATAACACATTTTATGACCTATGAACTTTAAGCAGGACAGTATGCATGAATTGTAGCGATTACATGAATGAGACTTCCTTGTATGACGAAACTATTACTCCTTCTCCTCATAACATGCTGAATGGAAAACACGGTCAGCTTTAGCAATCGTCTCTCGCCGGTCCCGAACTGGAGCCAAGCGAGTCATGGAAGGAAAGCAAGCGCTACGCAAACGTGCCATCAGAGGAAAAGGAAGTGCTCGTTTCTTCCTAGAGATGTTTTTGAAGATTCCAGTCTAGTTGAACCGCTTTGTGTGTTTGTAGATCATGTGGGCGTCTATTTAGAGCTGGATTAGTGACTCGTGCGCCTTCCCTGTTTTTATATATATTATGAGATATCTTATGACATCATATCATAAGTATAATAGGGCATTCTGTCATGTGACGGCATCAGATCTGTTAGTACAGGAACTGGCCTCCCTGAATGGGACAGTGCCGTTATGTTCAGTTGATGATCTGTCGTACGGTCGAAAGGGAGCATGTGGTGTCAGTTTACAGATTTCCACTCAAGGTGAAAGAAAAAGCAGTTCTCACTCCTTCAAGATGCTTTTCATGAAATACACAAACTCCCACATCAAAAATACAGATGATCATCTGATTCACGGTTGTGGTCCATATTCAAAAGGCTTCTGGTGGTATATTTGTGATAGTACGGTGTCTGTGCAGCAGTGACTGATGTAGCTCCCGGGGCTGAGCAAGTGTTTATTTAACAGAGTGAATTTAGCTCAGTATCTCACACATACAACATGTTCTGACAAGACATTCAAGGTCAGAAGACAAGGCCTCACTCCCTGCCTCCTGCATATGGGCTTTTACCCACGCTCTTTTAACAATGGCATTTGGGGTTTATACAGAAAGACTGTATATTGTCTATCATTGAAGGATTAGATTTATTCATTTTGCTAATATATGTTTTGTGGCTTTCTACTCTAAACTCTTAAAATAAAGTTTTTTTTATTGGCTTTGACGGTTCAATGAAGAAACTTTAGCATCCGTGGAATTTTTCCATTGCACAAAAGTTTCTATATAGTGAAAAAAGTTCTTAAATTAAATTAAAATGTTCTTCTCAGTAAGAATTTTTTTTTGTTATTTTAAGAACTGAACACTTGTTGGTTTTTAATGGCATCACTGTGAAAACACCCTGAGTGTACAGTTCAAAAGTTTTTTTTATAAAGAAATTAATATTTTTTTATTAAGCAAAGCCACATTTAAGTAATCAAAAGGGACAGTAAATACATAAAAAAGCCTGTTCTTTTGAACCGAATACTGCAAAATGTATTGGTTTCCACAAAAATATGAAGCAGCACAACTGTTTTCAACATTGATAATAATCAGTAATATTTCTTGAGCATCAAATCATCATATTAGAAAGATTTCTGAGGGATCACGTGACACTGCAGACTGGAGTAATGATGCCATCACAGGAATATATTAAGTTTTAAAATATTTTATATGATTTAAATTGTAATGTTTCACAATATTACGGTTTTTACTGTTTTTGATCAAATAAATGCAGCCTTGGTGAGCATAAGTTATTTCAGAAACATCAAAAAAATCTCACCATCCCCACATTTTTTAGTGTTACTGTATGTAATAGTGTACTCAGAAAACGTTGACAAACCTTTAGCAGATATACTCTTGAAATATTTGTTTTTAAACAGACTCTGGTGTGCATCCGAGTCCTGAAAACAGCTTTCGTGCCAACCAGACATCAGATTTGCGTCCGCACCAAATCTCTGCTGTGAAATTGCCTTAAAGCACCGTTTGTCACATAATATAACACAATGTATACTATGGAGATCTATAACTCAGACATTTTGCCTTGTATACATTTGTTTCAGGAAGCCAAAGATGACAGCGGGGTACTTGTCTGTCCGCTGTGTGATAAAGGCTTTCAGACCCAACACCAGCTCACCATGCACATCCGCCAGGTAACATGCACACCTGATTCATTTGTTCAATATACTGTTGCATACCTGTTGATTTCTTAAAGTCTGTATGCAAGTTAGCAAAGATGGAATAAAGTCATGTACCATTTGTCCCAAGTATTTTCAGAATATGCTTCGTCGGACAATCTGGGAGAGTTAGACAAGACAATATATTGAAGAACTTGGCCTTTAGTGTTTGCTAGCTGACCCAAATTTCCTTTTTCCAGCACAACACCGATAGTGGGAATGCGGACCACTCCTGCAGTATCTGCGGGAAGTCTCTGAGCTCGGCTAGCTCTCTGGATCGTCACATGCTAGTGCACAGTGGAGAGAGACCCTACAAATGTAGTGTGTGCCATCAGACTTTCACTACCAATGGCAACATGCACAGGTGAGTCTTGGTTTTCAAACTAAATTATTTGCATTTTGCTATCTGGAGCCAAGATAAGGCTGTCCCTAAGGTTGAAGATTTTAAATGGCACGCCAGAATTGATTTTGTTTTAACAGGAGATTGCATTGCTCAAAGATGACATGACACTGCACACATTTAACCTCCATAATGTAATGAATTTCTGAGGAATATTGAAGATTCAGTGGGAAATAACATAGGATTTTTACATTGGGAAGTAATTAGATTTCGATAGGGTGTGAAGATTTTTTGGCTCTAATACTATTGGTTAAATTTTTTTTCTTCGTCTTATGGTTATGACAGTAAATTCTTTTGAGAGGTGTTTTTTATTTTTATTTTATTTTATTTTTTTTACACAACTTTTTTTCATACTGATGAATTGTGCATTTATTTAGAAAGTTAATTTTGATTTCATGCTGACTTTCAGCTAATAGTGTAATTATCCATTTATTATTTTGACAGGTTTTAGTTTATAATTTCATACACAGTCACACACCTTTAAGAAGGGTTGATTATTCAATTTCAGCGTGTCTTAAATGCAGTTGTACATAGCTATGAGTAAGATGTGTCACTGTATATGTGTGTGATTTAAGAGAAGGGAGATGTGCCATCCGCCCTAATGTGTCGTCATACCTTCTGCTTAAATACTCAACAATGAGCTGTAATCCCAAGCTTAGCATTAACTTTGTGTCTTAGTGGATTTAATATGTATGTAAGCAAGCAAAATAAGTCATATGCAGTTATTTTATTCCTTAATTGCTTTCATGCTGATCCAAATTTAAAACAAGGAGACCCAAGTGGTAACTAGATATTTACATGAAGAAATGTGAGTTGTGCAAAACACATCACCATGAGATAGGGTGTTCTGGGTTGTTACCAGGGTGTTGCTCCAGAACAGAACATTCAGATCTGTGTTGGCGATCAGGTACGAAACAGCTTCATAAACAGTCTTTTCAACCACACAGTATCATTATTTCCATGTTACAAATATTCATGTTATCTTGGATAAAAGTTTATAGTTCGGATATAAACACTGATGTCTACGGAAGCGAAATCACCTTTTGAAAGCAGCATAGCGCTTCAAATAACGATTTTATCGATTGCATCGTTACGCCACCAAAATGTATTTATCAAAAAATGCTGATTCATCCAGTAATGAAACAAGTCCAGTATTTATGAGTGAGTCATTGAATCATTAATTTAAACTAGGGATGCATTAATCAAAATGAAACGGCACTGGATTTGGCAAAGGCTGCGGCGTTTTTTTTTTTTTTTTTTAAATGCACAGCTTGTCAGTGAAGCACAGCTCTGTGATCAGTAGTAAATTCTGCTCCATCTGAAAGCCAGAAGGCGCTCTTGAGCAGAAACCCTGCAGAATTACAGTCATTCCAGGAAATCCCTCTGTGCATCATACTATCTCTGTAGCTGAATAAACAGAAGTTTGAAACGTTTTTAAGTTCTTTAAAGCTGCCGTCGGCAAATCATATTGAGTGTAATCGACACTATAATCCGACAGAACAACATAAATAAAGTGGTTTTAGAAAAAAGCCCGAGCTTCTAACTCCACCTGGAGCGTGTTATTTGTTTTGCAAAAATCCACCGCTCCCGGATCATCGGGTCCAATCAGCGTAGGGGTGTGTGAGATCTGACTGTCAATCACAGATCGGGCACACGCCACCCCTCGCGCACGTTACAATCACATGCACACGCTGGAAGTTCGCGCAGTAACGAAGAGTGATGGCGGATGTATCTCGCTTTCAAAACACTAACAAATCAAGTAAGCTCATTTAGAGTATAAATGACGTTAACAATTGTTATCTATCGGTAGATTAGCCAGGGCAGCACACCTCCAAATACTCCATGGTGTTGATGGATGCTGATGAGACATGCGCGTTCACAGATAACCTGGTGCACACGCACTGACGAGCTCAAACTCGGTGGGAGGGTATCCGTTGATAGTGGGGGAGGGGCATGAGACTGAGTTGTTAACATTCAAAATTTTGCCTAAGTCCACTCAATCTGCCAGACTTGCCGACTGCAGCTTTAAGCCTTTTTCATGATAATAAAGTATATTTATACTTCAATGCTAATCGACATGGCCTTTATCACTGTATAGCATACTATGAAATAATATGTTGTGTGCCTTATTCTGTGTAAGAAGCCACATCATCACACAGAAGGATGCTCAACTGTTGTTATGAAGTGAGTTTGGAGTAAAACATGTTATTAAATGTTGTCTTTTGTTGGACAAGAGGTTCATAAATGCTTCTCATGTTTGGAAAGATATTTGACTCGTGTTGCTTTTTCAATTGCACGCTATAAGCGACTCAAATTCGCAGTGCTTTCAGACGGAGCATTAATCATTTGCTACTGATTACAGAGCCGTGCTTCACTAACAAGCTGCATAAAAAATAATCGCAACATTTACGATTTCATTATCGCAATAAGCCAAATCGGTTTAATCGTGATTTCATGTTTAATCGTGCAGCTCTATTTCAAACCATTTAAAAAAAATAATTAATTCATTTTAACTCATTAAAAGTTTTAAATAGACTGCAGCAATTAACATTTGTCAGAACCTCTAGTAAATTACTTTTTTTTTTTTTTTTTGAAGTTGCCTGTTCAGGATTGTGGGAGGATCATGATGTGTTTGAAACAAAAATATCTTGATTCTCAGTTTATCTAGAATCGCGCAGCTCTAATGTGATCGTATACTGTAACGCTAGGCATGCTGTGTTACCGTAATTGCATTAAATGTTTGTACACGTTAAATAGAAAATATTAATCTAAATTATTTTTGACAGCCCTAATAATTTGAGAAGTTGAATTTCTCAAGTATATATATGCTGGGGTTTTTTGTTTTGTTTTTAGAGAAGTGAAAGCTTGTTGGTTGATTGCATCCTTTAGGCCTCACCCTGCCTTTGCCTGGCCCTGCGTTGAAGAGTTGCCCAGAGGATGAGTGTGCCACAAAGATAAATGAAAAGGCGTTGGTTTGTTTGTGTATGTTGGTGGTCATATACTTGTGTTACCACTGGGGTTTGTCAGCTATGTAGCTCTTGTTTAAGGAGAGAGAGTTGCAGGAAGCGAAGGGTGACTTTAAAACACCTCCCCCACCCGTCGCTTCCCCACTTTTGGTCATGGTATCTTCTCCCAGCAGGCCTTGCTGATGGAGGAGGTAAACATGAACTTCCTCCCAAGGTTGTGGAGGTTGATGGTGAAGAGCATATGGGGAATCTGTGTGTGTATTTGTGTGGACAGCTCTTAGTATGTTGTTCAAGGCCTGCAGGGTAGGATGGCTTGTTATCTGGTAGTAAGCAGAAGTAAAGTGAAATTGTAGGGTGGAATTGGATGTACTACACCACCTTTAATATGCATGGAATGTGTTGTGACGGATGTGAAGGGAATCTGGATTTACTACATCAGCTGTTACTGTCCTAATAACATTTCCTCATCTTTCTCATCGTCTTGTGTTCTTCGTAATCTGTTTTAATTTTGATGACTATAAAGAAAATGTACACACTGCTAGTGTGTAGTTGGGTAGTTGCTAGGGTGTTCTGGGTGGTTACTTACTAATTGTAATATTTTTTGTGTAATCTTACAAGCAAAACTTCCCATCACTTACGTCTTTAGCACAAACAGTGCTGGACAAGGTACATGCCAAAGTTTAATTGTGATTTGTTATGAATTACATAATGTATGTTAGAATATTCGGCTACATTCACTTCTTTCATAGTTTTCCCCACATTTATTTTTTTGGTCCTCATTGTATTCACGAACACCTTTAAAAATATTTGTTGAGCAGTGTGTGAGTGTTTTTTTTTTCAGTGCTAAAATAAGTTAACTGATAGTTATGAGGTCTCATGTATGACCAAGGAAGTTGTCCATGTAGTTGGCAAGGAATCAGCCATCTTGTGCCAAAGCATCACATGGTTGGGGAGGGGGGAGGGCTGGGAGGAGAAGGAGGGAGTCACTGTTGCCATGGAGAAAGGTCACAACTTCACAGAAGAGAGTCAAAGTGCGTTCTGATTGGCTGCTTTTATTTGCTTTAACTCCTTCAGTCTTAGCTACTCCACTGAACAGCCATAGGTTTAAAGGGGTGCCCTTGCTTTGACATTGCCTGGAAAAGAGGAAACTTTCTGACACCACAGTGCCCTCTGTCTGTGCTCTGCGGGAACACCATGGAATGATTGGATTGGATTGGATGGAATGAACCTGTTTATGCATCAACAAGTTTTATGATCCTTTACAGATTAGCCAGCCTGCTCATGAAAAATGTCCATATTGACATCCTTCATTCAAGGACAGGAAACTTCAGTCTAGTGCAATTTGAAAAAACATTACCGCCACATTACTCATTACAATTTAATTGAAACTGTTCTGCATGACTCAGATTCAGCCATATTACTATAAACTAGCAATATTCAACTAATTAGTATTTTTCAGTGGATAAGTTGTCATCCTGTGTATGAGGTTACAGTGGTGGTGATTTCCATCCAATCACAGTTTGCTGACTTGGCAGTGTTGGTTTTCTGTGATTGGTCAAAGGCAAGGTCAGAGTCCAGAGCAGAGAGATATAACAGCCTGTCAGATCCTCACACGAGTGTCCAACAATCTGCTTGCTATTAATAAACCACTGACTGCAGAGTGAAAACTGAGACCTCAAGACCATGGGATGTCTGACCTTTTTTACACTTGCACATGCATGTACACTTCCAAAGTACTTACATAAGATAAACTTTTATAGGTACACTCATATAAACTTTGGATGGAGCAGACATCCAGCAGACATGTTTCATTGCAATGTAATCTTTGATTGTACTATAAGTATAAATCTTTTTGTCTCTGTGTGAGTTCAGTGAAAGACTAAATGAATTTGTGATATTTTAGCCAACAGTGGACTTGAAGCTATTACTTAAGTCAAGCATCCTGATTTCTTTGGGCCTCCACTTCCTTTGTATCCTCACTGGTTTCCTGAGAATCTCTCTGGAAAATAGAGGATCAACTCCTGCCCTCTCCATGCAACATTACCGCTCTCTTCCGCTGATCTCAACCCGCCATCTTGGACTCTACATATGCACATATAGAGTCTGCGGGATAATTGCAGGAGTTTCCAGCCCATTAGCATCCTCCCATTACAGTCATTTCTGTTGGCTCCCAATGGGATGAACAGGGGTTCCTCTACCCTAAATTTCTAGAATATTATTCATTAATTACTCATCCATCAAACTAGTGGGAGGCAGCTGGAAATGTCCTCAAGATGCAACTACTTCCCAAGCATTTGTTCCACAAATGCACAAGCATTTTTCAGAGATCATAATCATTTGTGATGATCGATAAATCTGACAGCTGGTTTGTTAACACACAACATGCAGTTTTAAAGGACTCTTTTATCTGTTTTCAGACACATGAAGATCCACGAGAAGGACTCTGCCAGCTCCATCCCCAACAGTCCGACTCTGTCTCCACCTAAGCGGCGACGTCCCTCTGCAGCCAAACGCAAACTAAACCCAGATGAAGACCGAGAGAAGACAGAGGAGCCATCCAGCAAAAAGGTAAGTGTGGATCCACCATCTTACCCAGTGCAACCTGCACCCCAGGACGGTGCTCCCAAATTAAGCTACAAATAGCTGACAGTGACCTGTGTGCTGCAGGTCCTGGAGGATAGTGGGGCAGATGAGCAGAGTTTGAACAAAGGACAGGAGGAAGTCTTGGCCTGTCCTATCTGCTTCAAGAACCTCACATGCAGAAACGACTTTGACACCCACATGGAGACCCATCCCGACACTACACTGAGGTACAAACACATGCATCAGTATAGTAAATGTATTGTTGTGAAGAGGCATGAGTTTATTTCAGGCTTGATAACAAAGGAATGTTTAGAGTTTGACAATGGAACAGTTCTGGCCCTTCCTACACTCGGTTTTCTGTTCAGTATATTATAGCTGTCCATTAAGCTCAGACAGGAATGTTGTCCCTTTTGTTCGAGGTGAGAGTTGTATTGCAGGGAGACGCCAGTAGCTGAGGCTTTAGGCTGGATCCCTGCAGTTGCTGGGAGATATGGTGGCATGCTTTGTGCTGGTACAGTCATAATTTAACACATCCGAATACAGAGGGCGCAACTCCTCTTGGTTATTAACTATATAAGCAAGGGATTGTTTTTTCAGTGGGATTTGCCTTGTGCTACATGTAAAAAAAAACATTTGTTTGGTTCAGATAGAAATCTTGTTTTACAGGTTTGGCCTTCTGAGTGTCAGAGTTTGGATTTTAAGCTATATTTGTTTTGCTTATTGAAATGTAATTGGCCGAGAATGATCATACCTACATGAGTGTAATCCTGTCGACGTGTCCCCCTCCCACTCTTGAGAGGCCTAAGAGGTCCAATCTTCCCCCAACCTACCCCCCGCATTTGGCCCCCAGGCTTAAGGCAAGGGAGTGGCATGTAGAGGAAAGAAGGGAAAATGGAGGGGGAGGGACCACAGAGGTTATGTGGCGGGGGGGGATTTAATGAGACACAGGAGGAGACTTCAGCAAGATGCATTCTACAGGACATCTCTGTAGTAGTGTGTGTGCATGCATGCATGTGTGTGAGGTGGTATCTGTATCCTTGGAGACATCAGTCTGTAGACTATACCTTTAAAATCACCCAACCGATGGCCAGCTCCTCTAGTTAATGTATAGCTGTATGGGATTGCTCTGGGTAAAGGAAGTTGGCAGGGCCTGTCTGAGTTTCAGAGCAGAGTTATTGTTGTATGGAAGTGCTGCAAATTTAGCACTAATCCTGTGTAATCACAAGAGCTAAGAGTGCTAGTTAAGAGGATCTAGACTGCTGTGAATTGGGTTCCACTCTGAAGAGTTCTAAAAGCAGCTAAATAACCACACTTACACGTACAAACAGACACAAGAATGCTTTTCAAGATACAGACATGTTATCTGTCTCACCCAAACAGCCCTTCCAAGGAAGGCAAACACTCCCATACATGCATGCTATAATAAAATGAATAGAGCCAACTCTAAAATCTGATTGGATGAGCCACGTTTGAAGCCATTGCAAAATAGCCAATAGAAACAACAGCATCCTGGACAGGGAATGGTTTAGTGTAATTATATGTAACAGTGCTTGAACTCTTTGTAACAGAACAGCTGAACAGCTAGATTTTGCTTCTCCATTTTGATTTACATTATTTTATCATGCAACTCTGACCAAATGTATTAAAGCATTCACAAGCAGTAATCTTTAACCGGTTAGCACTTTAGCTCATTATGCTTCTCAGGTGGATGCGCTGCTATGCTCTGCCTTGCATTGCATTGTGTATGTCTGCTCAGATAAAAGCTGCTTATAGTCCCTATGGACACGTCATCACCATGATCAGGGGCAGGACATGTGACAAGACCAGTGCACAGACATTAACCAGCTGTCTTTTGCAGCACCCAATAAACACTGAACGAGAGCCATTGTAGGCTAGGGTGTGATTACTATTGACTTTTAAACTCACCTAGGAAATCCCAGATATATTTTGGATGTCTAGGATGCATTTCCACAGCACACTGTAGATTGGGCACTGTATTTCTTGAAGAATTTGGGCAATGATAAATAATAATATTAATAATAATGTCAGTGTTTTATTGAGCATGAATTTATGCATATACAACATGCTGGTTAACTACAAATAGATTTAAACAATATGTGTGGTGTATCTTTGAAATCAACACCTTACATAAGCATTCTTATTCCTAGATGTGATTTATGCTGCATTTCATTCCGGACACACCGAAGTTTGCTCCGCCACAATGCAGCTACCCATAAGCAGCTACCCACAGACCCCAATGGACGACCCTTTATTCAGAATAACCCATCAATCCCTCTTGGCTTTAATGATCTGGCTTTCATTGACTTTTCATGCCAGAAGTTCCCTCGTATTGCCCAGGTAAAACCCATTGTCAACTTTTCTGTGGTTAATCTGCACAGCTTGTAAAAGTTCTTTGTCTCGACTGTAATATGCGAGTTTTGTTAAGTTTCAGTTTTATTTTGACCCACAGATTTGGTGTGAAACAAACCTCCGCCGATGTACTGGCAAATTCCATCGTTTTGTATGTGACACATGTGATAAGGCATTCCCTCTTAGCTCAGCTCTGGACTTGCACAAAGCCTCACATGAGACTTCAAGTGGCACCCAAGAGACCACTTCACCCTTAATTATGAAAGATGAGCTTCCCACTCCTGAGAAAAATAGCTTCATGGACTCCCTGGGCTTGCAGCACATCTCTCAGATCAAGCCTGCCCCCTCAGAAGAGGATATCCAGCAGGCCAAGCTAGATAGCATCCGGATTATCCATGTAGATCCGAATCAGTCCACCGTACCTCAAGAGGCTGGCCTTGTTGGTGGGGTTAACCTGTCTCTTGTAGACCCAGCGTCTCTTCACGGACTGTCCCATCAAGAAGCTCTCAAACTGCTGTCCCTTCAGCCTTTCCAGACAGGTTTTCTGGTGCAGCCAGATGGTGGTATGGTGTTGAAGCCTGTTTGTGGTGAATCCGGCATGGAGCTTGCTGATATACAGCAAATACTCAAAGTAGCTTCAGCTGCTCCTAACCAAATCTCGCTCCCACCCTTATCCAAGGCACCCTGTAGTGCTGTGCAGTCGGGCTACAAGCAGATGCCTCCTCTCAAGCCAAAGCCCTTGGTGGCTCCCAGAACCAGTATGGTAGCTTCAACTCCACCACCTCTATTAAACACCCAGCAAGCTTCACTGGGCTGCATCAGCCCTAGCCTCCCACCCCCTGCCAGCCATCCTCTCAAGACAGCAAGGGATCTCTCCTCATCTTCCTCTCCCTCTTCTGCCAACAACCAGGCTTCTGCAGAGAGGATACAAATGGAGGCAGACTGCATGGGAGATGCCCATACCCCAATGGACATGGATGAAAGACATATCAAGCAGGAGAATGGCAAGTTAGATGAGACCACTGTAAAGAAGGGAGGAACTCAAAAAGGCTCATACCCCTGCCGATTTTGTGACCAGGTCTTTGCGTTCTCTGGTGTGCTGCAGGCACACATGCGATATCATTTGGGCGTCCTACCCCACCAATGCAATATCTGCGACTATGTTGCTCCAGACAAGGCTACATTGATCCGTCATTTGAGAACGCACAGTGGTGAGCGGCCCTATGTCTGCCGGCTCTGTCATTACCCATTTACTGTCAAGGCTAACTGTGAGCGCCATCTTCGCAAAAAGCACATGAAAAACAATCGCAGGGAGATTGAGAAAAACATCAAGTATGTTACCTCGTCCACGTCCACAGCAGATGTGCTGGAGCAGGCTGGGACTAGTGAAACCACATGCCGCTTCTGTGGGGAGGACCTAAAGACCTTCCGGGCCCTGCAGATTCACTTGCGAACACATAACGGCTGCCAGCGAAAGCCATTTGAGTGCAAGCGTTGTGGAGCAGCCTTTCTTGCCAAGCGTAACTGTATCCATCACCTTCTCAAACAACATCCAGAGGTCCAAGAGCAGGATATTGAAGAGCACATAATCACTCTTCTAGCTGCCTCAACCCAAAATAGCCCAAACCCATCTCCTCTCAATGGGGTTTCTCCTAGCACTGTGATGCAGCCTATCAAGGCTGAAGACCTCAACTTCTACGGCATGGATATGGATCAACCTCTGGACTTCTCTAACAAAAGTCGTGGGGGAAGCAGTGTTGGAAGTGTGAGTGGATCACCCGGGATCAAAATTGAGCCCGTCTCCTATGACTCTTCCATGGAACCCATTGACCTCTCAATTCCTAAGAATCCTCTGAAAAAGCTTAAACAAGACATTGAGGCTGTATTGCCAAGAGAGATTAAGAAAGAACATTCAACCATTAGCATCCTTGCTCAGGCTCTTCAGACTGATAAGTCCATTGATGAGAAGCCCCAACCGCTTGGATGCTACCAGGTCCCCGTAGCCTTGACCTCTCTTACTGGTAGCACTAATTCTGCAGGAAGACCCTTGCGTCTAAAGCCCCTGCTTCCTAAACCTTCCTCTGCTGCTGAGAAGGAGCTTCCACCACTGGCATCCATTGCTCAGATAATTTCCTCTGTTTCTGGTGCCACTGACCTTCTAAAACGGGACAACACTAATAGCCTTCAGGTTGATTCTGATACACATGGCAAGCAAGAGTCAACAGATACCTTGATAGAGGAGCTCTCTGTAGAGAGCTCCAAGAAGAGGTCCAGGAAAAGGGCTTCCAGAAGCATAGCGAAAGAGAAAACTGTTATAAATGCCACAGACCCAAGTATTGATTTGGAGTCTAGTGGGGAGTTTGCAAGTGTTGAGAGAATGTTGGCGAACACTGATGCCAACAAGTTCAGTGCCTATCTTCAGACCAACACAATTGAGTTGGCAAGAAAAGACGGGCAGCAGCCAGGTGCTAGTGACGAGAAAGAGGTGAAAGATGAGAAACACTTGCCAGTCCGGCAGACTATTCAACCCCATCAGTCCAAAGGGAAGAAGAATGCATACTCAAATTCTGTGCAAAAGATGACTTGTCCTTTTTGTCCCAGAGTTTTCCCTTGGGCCAGTTCGCTTCAGCGCCACATGTTAACACACACAGGTGACTCTTATGTACATTTTTACAGACTACAGCACTACAAGGGTGTACAGAGTTAATGTAAACCTTCTATGTTACCCCTCATAGTATGTGTAATTTATTTTCTTGCTTTTATTTTGAATTTCTTAAACAGGTCAGAAGCCATATCCTTGTCCCCAATGTGATGCCTTCTTCTCGACCAAGTCCAACTGTGAGCGACATCTTTTACGCAAGCATGGCGTTTCCAACCGAGTGCTTAGGCGCAATGGTGGAATACCCAAGTCTAAAGACGCAGAGGAAGGTTCACAAGAGAGTGCAGGTATCAAAAATAATATACAAACTTTAAATTGCTTATAAATGGTGATATATTTTTTTACTGTTGATTAACCATTGAGGTTAAAACTGCACTTTATTACCTGATGTGTAAAGTGTCAATTTATATTTTAGAGAGCACATCTGAAACAGACCTTCCTGTGAGTGAGGCAATGGATCTCACAAGATCAGACCCTGAGAAGCCTGAAGCAATGGATGCTGAAAAACCTTCACCAGCTAAGCCGACAGAAGCAGCTGTTGTAGAGCCTATTCCTCACAAAGAGGAGGAGGACCCAACAGCTCTCGAGTCATTGAAGCACAGTGACTCAGAAAATGAGGATGGTGATTCCCATAGCAATAAGACCCTTGACTTGACGTTTGTCTCTAAGCCAAAGGACTTCAAGATCACTGAGAAAGACCAGCCACAGTCCTCCCCTGCAGCAGATGGTGACATGTCTGATAAAACACCTCAAGATGAGTCCAAATTCACCTGCAAAAGTTGCAAGAAGAGTTTCCGCTACGCTGCCACCCTGACCAGGCATGAGAAAGTTCACCAGCAGGATGAAGCATCAGACTCGACTAATGGACCTGCACAAAACCTTACAAAATCGGCTGATCCAATTGTGCCTTGTGAAAATAAGAAAGAGGTTACAGACGAAGAGGTGGAGAGCTTAAAGAAAGGCACATCTGAGAACGAGGGAACGGGCAGTGTGGTGGAGAGTGGATCGGAGGAAGATAAGGAGGAGAGGAGTGATGAAGAGGAAGCTGCAACTGAACCAAAGAGTGCCGAGCGAGAAAGTGGAGAACTTGGCAGCAAGCCAGACAAGAGGAAAAAGGTGTGCAATATATGCAACAAACGTTTCTGGAGCCTTCAGGATCTCACCAGACACATGCGCTCTCACACAGGTAAAGACAAAACTGAAAACATGCTTAGATTGGTAAATCATTCATAAGAACTGACAGCTCTTGTTTGATAACTAAATGTTTCGGTTACACTTTAGTTTAAGGTGTCATTGTTAGTGTTACTGGGTACTTACTATAGGGTTAGGGTAGGATTTGGTTGAGAGTTAGTTGCATGTAATTATGCATAATTGACTGTTATTACAATGGTAAGTACATGAACATATGTAACAAGGGCACTAAAAAATTGACCTTTTAATAAGAAACATTGGTAACACTTTATTTTACAATGTTTCGTTTCTACCAGGTGAGAGGCCTTACAAGTGTCAGACATGTGAGCGCACCTTCACCCTCAAGCACAGTTTGGTCCGACATCAGCGTATCCACCAGAAACTACGTGGAGTGGATAGTGATGGTTCGACTTGTGGGGCCGCAGGTGGACCCGACGAGGAGGGCTTCAGTGGGCGTTCGGCTAGCGAAGGCGAGTGCACACCCACCAGCACCAATCCACCCTCTGAGAATGAAAGTGAAATAACAGACACTGTTAAGGGGGGACCAACCTCAATGGATAAAGAGGACTGTGTACTCGCTGTGGAAACTGAAGAGTTTAAACTAACTTCCGAGACGGGACCAGAAACACCCAAAGAACCTTCAGCAGAGGAAGGAGCATCAGATTCATCCAACACATCTGACGTAGAGCCGTCGGAGGGATTCATCCAAGGTTTACTGGAGATCCACACCAATCCCACTACTGAGCACATTTTGCCCACCTCCGAACCGCCACTGCTTGGGGTGAAGTGAAGAGCAACTCTTTCTTGGTTTATCTTTACGTTGTGAAACATTGTGCTGCAACAAGAAGCAGTGCCATATATAACAAAAGTACATTGCAGTGAAAAAAGCGATGACTGTTTCCAAGTGCCTTTCTACTTTTTTGCTATATCTTTATCAGCATTTATCATGATCTAAAGTTGATTTTTATAGTATTTTACAATGAACGTTGTGATTTATTTTTTTATTTTTTTTTGTGGAATCCTGAGAGAACTACAATAAGCAATATATGAACAAATTTGCATATCGTTTTGTACAGTTCAGCGACAGTGAAAACTGTCTTATGAAAAGCAGGTTTAGCCTATTCAGCGAAGGCTGAGACTAACAAGAGAAGATATTTCTACTGAGAGGCTCGCACCCAAGTGCATAACTGGAATACGCAGACGACTTGTTCACCACGGGGCTTCTTCGTGGCTGTTTGTCCTCCCTTTATTTGCCAGTAGTTTCCCATTTTGTGTAAATCCTTTAATGACAATGGCTTCCAGAGTAATTGTTTTATTACAATAATGAGCTCTGTTGTTCTGGGTGCTGTGTCACGTAGAGATTTTTTTTGGGGGGGAAACAGCCCAGCAAAGATCTGAGGGTCATACTTGGAAAGGTGTTTAACAGCTATGACGTAAAGTATATGGGCAATGTTTGCCCAAAAATAGGTGATGAATGTCCAGCTGTGCTGATTGTGTCAGATGTCCTTAGCATTAGCGTTTTGTTTTTTTGGCACAAAGAGGTGGTTTTTAATGAGGGAAGGCATGTTTTTAACTTGAGGGCTCATGAATTACTGTTCCCCAAGCCCTATCTCAGCTACTTAAGAACACACACACAAAAACAACAGCAAAAAACAATAAGGAATTACAGGAAGCCCATGAGTTATAAATCTGATGTACTTGATAAAAATGATGAAATGTGTACCTGTTCGTCTTCCAAAAACATCACTTTTTAAGCCTTACTCTTTCTTCTGAGCTCTAGGCAGGTGTCTCACTTTCTGCCAGCTCATGAACTAAAATTCATGGTGTACTTGAACCCTGTCGCCCTGCTGCCTCCTGTCGGGACGTGCCTCAACTAGGAGGACCCCATGTCAATCACACGTTCTTTTGTAGTGTTGGATCTCTTTGACCTCTCAGTTTTATGAACTCATGTTGTAAAAAAAAACCTCAGACACAAACAAAGCAAACCTCAAAGGGCATGAAGACTGTTTGAAATCGCATGGACTGGTGAGCATCTTCAAATATAGGTCTTCTGATTTCCTGGAGCCACCGTCTAGCAAACGAATGACTGTTGACCTGCGGGATGATATAAGAAGGCAAATGAACCAATTGTGGCTGTGGAGAGAGATTTTGCCCCTGATTGGAAATCAGGTTGTGTGCGCCCCCTAGTGGTGAAGATCTAACATCTCTGCTCAGGCAGGAGACTTGTAGTATTGGATGAACTTGAATGCAATTGCAATCGCTTTCTCAATCTGTGTATTCCGGGACTTCTGCTTCTCCCGATGCCTTTTCCTGGGTTCATGTGAGTGTGTTTTGTGTTGGTTGTGCGTGGAAGTGGTTGGTTTTCTGGTAAGAATGCTCACAGACTGTTTTTAATGTATTTATTATGACCCAGTGCAGGTGAAGAAGTAAATGTGGAGAAGCCATGTATTAACACAATTATGCTGCATAAAAAATGATTCAAATTCAATACTTAGCATCCCAGCTTTGATCTGGGTTCTTGATGATAAAAATCACTTTTGATCTGAAAGCTTTATGTAGACCTTTGTATGCATTTTTATTTTTTAGAATGTGTGGTCTGTTTCTGTTATCTTTATTATATTATTATGATGATGATTATTTCAGTTTGACAGAGAGATACAAGTTGTTTTCATTGATATATTCTTTTAAGTGTAAAACTGTGAAATTTACTGTTGTTCTGCTATGGGTGAATCTGTAGGGTAGGTTTGCATGATAACCTTTAATGTTGTTGAGTTATAAATGTTTTTTTTATTTTCCTCTTTTTTCGCCCCACCTGCCGCCTCGCTCTGTCTCACTCTCAGGGTTCGTACAAAAGGCTTTCTCAAATCGTCATTTTCCTTGCTAAATTGTTCTTCACCTATGATTTCTGAATATATTAAATCGTCAATCACTACTTTTTTAGCACTTGACTGTGAATTCAAATCAACAGGGTGGAGTTATCAAATCCACATTCCACTCTTCGGTTTTCTACAAGATATGTTCACGTTTTCCCCTGTTTTTCTTTCTTTTCTTGTTTTAATCCTCCCTGTCTCTTTGGAAGAATGGAGACCTGTCGCTGTTTGACGTGTTGACCGATGTAAAAGGGAGTTTCGTGTCGCTGCTACATCCCCAAAAATAATTCTACTGGACTTGAATGGAACCAGAATCACCAGAACATTTTTGGTACACTACTCTTGTTCTTTGAATGAGTGCTTCAGAATCAGAAATGTAAGCTGTTCTGTATCAAAACTATTCAAGCAATAAAGATATATTAATGAAAAGGTGTGGCAGGATTTTTATTTTATTTTTTTACCTCGCCAAAAACGATCAGGCAACGTTGTTGCCCATTTAATGCATAATGTTGTGTTCTTCAGTCCAGAATTTTACTGGGCTTGTTAAGCTTTTGTTTTTGTCTAGAAAGAAGTACATCCAAAATCGCATACTGTCATGCTGAGTTGGTACTACATTTAATGAGGTACGAACTTCACAACCATTAAATATAGTCTGAATGTGTGCAGTAAATCCAGACGGACCACGTTTGCCATGTTGGATTTGTTATGTGACCTACGGCATCAGTTGTGTTCCTTCACTGCCATTCACAACCTCACGAGATAGTAAAGTGTCCAATGGATGCGCACTTCAGAATCCCTGTGGAAGTAGCACCCAAATGTTTTACTGTGAATTACATGCTTCTCATGTAATGTTTACTGTAAAGTAGGGGATTAGGCATATCAGGACACAGGTACTGTAGCATCCACACCAAGGATTGGCTGGTTGGCTTCAGTAGTTAACCCCTTCTGGTAGATGCTGTAACTACACCATGCAAATAGCCCTTAAAGGGATAGTTCACCCAAAAATGAAAATTAGCCCATGATTTACTCGCCCTGAAGCCATGCTAGGTGTATATGACATTCTTCTTTCAGACGAATACAATGGCTCTTCCAGGCTTTTGGGAGTGAATGGGTTTTGGTTTTTGGATGTCCATCAAAGTGCATCCATCCCTGATTAAAGTGCTCGAAGCGGCTCTGGGGGCGATGCGTTCGTGTAAGAAAAATATTCATATTTAAAACTTTATCGACTTAAAGGAGAACTCCGGCGCAAAATGAACCTTTGGTCTAATAAAACATTGGTACCTAGTCAACCGTTCTCTGAGATTTGTTTTCATGATAATCGAATGTAAAGAGTTTTATTTCTAAAAACTGTTTAGCGTATAACGCTAGTAATGGGGGCATATGATAAGTAAAAAGAAATCGCTAGTTTATACCACTAACAAGGCTCAAAATAGCCCCACACGAACACAGTAACATAATGAGGGTCCCTACATGCAAAACGAAGCATTGAGAACTTTGTAAGTGTACAGACCGTTTAATAAGAAGATATTTTATGAAGATACTTCGTGTATACAGACAGGAGCCATCTTTGGAAAACAGTCTCGACTAATCAAACCACGAACGCCATTCATACAGTTCAGAAGTTCACTGAACTTCATACAGTTCAGGGGCCGTATTCACAAAGAATTTTATCTTACCACTAGGAGTACTCCTAAATCGCACTAAAATATTTTAGCTAGGAGTTTTCTCTTAAAAGTGATTCACAGCGCCTTTCAGACCTACTCTTAGTAAGGAAAAATGACAACTCCTAAACTAAGAGTGAGTCTTCGTTGCTATGGATGACGTCACTTCTCAGGCACGAGCTTCCTCGCAATGATCACGGTGTTTGGTTGTTAGATGACAGGGCCATCATGCGGATCATAACACAGACGCAACAAATCATGGAATTACGACATCTAAATATGTCTGTGTCCTACACAAAATAATAATAGTAATGTCATCGAAATGCATATATAATGACATGTTTGTGCAGGCCCCAGTGAAGTGTAATTCTAAAGGCAGAGAGAGAGAAAAGTCCTGAATTAAAATAAATTAAATCAAGGTAGCCTAATACCCTAATGAAAACCTCCACTTGCCTAATAATGAAAAACAACACTTGCATTAACACTTGCTTGGTTAATTGACATCCTATTAGCCTAAATAGACTAGGCCTACTTAAAGCAAGGAAATGCTGCTCTTATTGAAGTAATGTAATAGTTGAATGACAGTGGATTATGAAGTCGCCAAAACGTAAAAGAAAGCCCAACTGGACGCAGGATCAGTTACTGCTGCTGGCCGAGTTGGTGCTAAAAAAAAAAAAAAACATAATAAAAGTGAAATTCGGCACTGGGATATCAAGCAAAACTAAGCGTGAGAATGGAAGATGATTTGTTTGCAGATCAATGCAGCATTCCCGCTTGTGTCGCGGACCCCGGACGACTGCGAGAGGCGGTGGTATGCGCTACAATCCTTTGTGAATAGGTCTTAGTGAGTTAGGAGTCCTCTCGACTTCTTTTAAGCTGTCCCAGACTTAGGTGCTACTTTTAGGGCTAAAATGCTTCGTGAATTACTCTTAGTGAAAAAAATTAGGAGTCCTAAATTTAGGAGTGACACGCCCATTATTTTAAATTCTAAATTCGCCAGTTAGGAGCTACTTTTAGCCTTAAAATTCTTTGTGAATACGGCCCCAGCTCACTTAGCACGTCGCTCGTGGTTTGATTAGTCGAGACTGTTTTCCAAAGATGGCTCCTGTCTGTATACACGAAGTGGACTGTCTTCATAAAATATCTTCTTATTAAACGGTCTGTACACTTACAAAGTTCTCAATGCTTCGTTTTGCATGTAGGGACCCTCATTATGTTACTGTGTTCGTGTGGGGCTATTTTCAGCCTTGTTAGTGGTATTAACTAGCAATTTCTTTTTACTTAATAGATGCCCCCATTACTAGCGTTATACGCTAAACAGTTTTTAGAGATAAAACTCTTTACATTCGATTATCATGAAAACAAATCTCAGAGAACGGTTGACTAGGTACCAATGTTTTATTAGACCAAAGGTTCATTTTGCGCCGGAGTTCTCCTTTAAATAACTACCTTCCAGCAGACGGCCGTACTCCATGTAGGAGTATCGTAAGCTTTGACGCCTCTCGCGGTTCAAACACACAGGGCTGGGCAACCGCGTTCGTCATTACGTTGTGCGTCAAGTTCAAGTTTATTTATTTATTTAACAGGGACCATACAGTCAAACATAGTTACAATACAAAGCCTGTAACTGATGCGCAGCATATAGAGTTTGTAGCTAATGCTAATTTTCAAACTCCTGACCCTGGTTGGGCATTTCTAAGTACATTATAAATATACAAATAAAAAACATTCACATTTCTTCAAACACACACACACACACAACCAGAAAAATAACAATAGTTAAAAATGGTTACAGTTTTGGTTTGCCTTTAGCCACAACTTAATCCTGGAAGTGAACTTTTTCGAGTCAGATATGACCTTAAAGTCAGATGGTAATGAATTCTAGAGTCTAGAGCTCTTAACAGAAAAGGCTGTCTGTGCGAAGCTTGTCCTACAGTATGGTATTGTACAGTTATGATTTGTGCTGCTTCTGGTAACTCTTGTGCTGTTTTGTATTTGAATAAATTTACTAAGTGGCTCGGGTGCTAAATTATTAATACAATTGAAAATTAATTAAAAAAAACATAAATTACTGAAGCTTTCAAAGCTTAATATATTAACCCTCTGGGGTTGTTCGTTTAACAGTCACACTTGGGGTGTTCGGGTCCAAATGGACCCAAAGGGCAGGATTCATATTTAAAAAAAAAAATCATAATTTTTTTTTTTACTTGTTTTTTATATAAAAAAAATTCTTTTCTTTTTTGGTGTTTTGAGATATTTTATGATTTATAATTAATATTTATGCAATAATTATGACCCATTTTTTCCCATTGAACATAATAGAATTTTTTTTTATTATTATTATTTTAAAAAAAAATTATCAAAGCTGTATTACATTTTAGAGTGAAGCCTAGGCCTCATGAAAGCAATTTTTGAAAAAATATAGATGCCATCTGGTGGACACACTGAGCATTTTTATCACGCAATAGCACATTTTTACCAGTAGTGAATTTACAGCTCTCTGTAGAAAGGCTTGGGGATTCTAGTGATTTTTGCAAATATATACCAATTTTTTTTCAGGTTGTTGATTTTTAAAATATAATAACAGATTCTCAAAGACTATTTTTGTCTTGTTTTTTGTTTGTTTGGTTGGTTTAAATGGTAATTTGAAGTGCCAGTTTTACTTTATAATACAGATTATTATAAATATATAATACAGTGTGTGTGTGTGTGTCTGTTTTGCACTCTTGATGTTTTAGAGATTCACCCCTTCACCGTTGATTCATTTTTTCTGCATTCTGGCTGATTTGTATATTGTATGCACAAAAAAACTGTTTTCATATTTTTGACAATTTCCCATTAATTTCCAATGGGGGTCATTTGGACCCGAAGGTCCTAAGTGTGAGTATTTTTTTTTTTTTTTTACAACCACTTAGACTATTCAAATAGACTATTCTATTTGAATAGTCTGTTTTCATATTGAATAATCTGTGTTTTCATATTTTTGACAATTTCACATTCATTTCCTATGAGGGTCCATTTGAACCCGAAGGTCCTGAGTTTGACTATTTTTTTTTACAACCACTTATTCAGATCCTGTCCCCATTTTTTTTGTGTGTTCACATACCTAATACCATAAAAGTCACCTATAGTTTCGTAACACTCCGATTAAGCTGTGATTTTTAAAAATTCAAAACAGATTTATGTAATCTGAATTTATGAGTGTGTATGTGTATAAAAGTGTGTGTGTGTGTGTGTGTGTGTGTGTGTGGATGTGTCTGTTTTGCACTCTTGATGTTTTATAAATTTAACCCCTCCACTGTTGTGTGCTTTTTTTATGGATTGTGGCTGATTTGTGGATTGTACGCACCAAAAAACTCATTTTTTTCACATTTTTGCCAATTTCCCATTCATTTCCTATGGGGGTCCATTTGGACCTGAAGGTCCTGAGTGTGACTATTTTTTTTACAACCACTTAAGACTGTTCACATCCTGTCCCCAATTTTTTTTGGTGTTCATATACCAAATACCAACAAAGTCACCAAATTTCGGACCATTCCGAAGAAGCTGTGATTTTTAACATTTTTTTATTTGAATGATTCGGGTCCATTTGGGCCGAACAACCCCAGAGGGTTAAGTGTTACCCTTTTCCCCCGTAAATCGATGCGTACGGCTGTCTGCCGGAAGCTAGTTATTTTAGTCGATAAAGTTTTAAATATGAATATTTTTCCCACACAAACACATCGCATCGCTTTATAAGGCCTTTATTAACCCCTGGAGCCGAGTGGAGCACTTTAATCAGAGATGGATGCGCTTTGATGGACTTCCAAAAACAAAATCCCATTCACTCCCATTATAAAGCTTGGAAGAGACAGGACATTTTTTAATACAACTCCGATTGTATTCGTCTGAAAGAAGAATGTCATATACATCTAGGATGACTTAGGGGTGAGTAAATCATGGGCTAATGTTCATTTTTGGGTGAACTATACCTTTAATTACAACATAGGCCCTGTCCCAAATGGCACACTTCACATGCACTTACGGTCTTGTGGACCTATAATGGCCGCAACATGCGCTTGATCGTGTGGTTCAGGAGATTGTAGAGTGTCCCATTTGTTATTTTAGGTTTCAGAACTGTGCACGCGAGTTGTATTGTATCAAGTTGATTTAGTGAGAGATCAGTGATGCCTCAGTGTTTTATTGAGCGATTTAGAAGGTCTTTTATTCTTGGGTAATTATCGTATGGATTGATTGAGCTGTAATGTTTAATTGTTTGTGATGTGTAATGGGGGCAAATGAATTTCCCTTCAACGGGATTAATAAAGATTTCTAACCAAACCTGAATATAGGAAGACCGTGAGTGTTTAGGGTGCCATTTGGGACAGGGCCAGAGAAACAGGCAGACAATAAGAGGAAAATTGTTAATGTGACCACTAAAAAAATTATATATAGAAAAATATTTTCAAGACAAACTCAAAAAACATTTGAATTCTTTCATTTAATTTACATCTATTATGAGATGTCAGGTATAAAAGAAACACATTATTACAAAAAACGTTGGTGGTCAAAGTAATACATTATAATATTAATGCAATGAGTTGGCGGTTGTACACTTGCATGGCATTTAAGCAGATCCTGAATCTGCAGACTTTATATTTTCTACACTGATTTTTGAGGAAAAATCTGTGGAATGGATTTAAAAACGGTAAAATGTATTAAATACAGCTTTGAGTTAAAATATTTAACTGATGAATATGTAAAGGTCAGGAAATGTGTAGAATGACAAGCACAGATTCTGTAACGGGAACGTGACATTAAAGTTTCCGTACTATATTAGGCTTGTTCAATTCTCCTAGAGAGTTTAGCTCAGATGAAACACCCTTGAACAAGCTAATAACGGTCTAAAGATTACTTGAAAACTACAGGCAGGAGAGCCTAATCATGGTTTGAACTGAGGGACCTTCAGGAGAAGAATCGAAGAACCCTCTACTATATCAACGTCCTTTTTGCATGGTCATTCAACAAGATTAAGGGGGCTTTTCCACTGGGCTCGTTTGCTGCGGTCCGAGCCCGAGCGCGTTTGTTCCCGGCGCCCCCGCAGCGTTGGTCTGGTTTCACACTCAACTTGATTCTATCGAACCTTGGTGCGTTTGCGTGCATGTTACGTCATCGCGAACGTGCACGGCGCATGATAGAAAACAGAACGGGGGGCAATATTGTGTTTTTTTTTATTTCGCTGCTATTATGCTCAGTTGAGTGAACAATACAGGTTTACTGTGCGTGTGTCACAAAAGGTGGCCTCCTGCTGCTTGCAAACGGACTCTTTTGAGGAGACGGTGGATTTCCAAATTTGCTGCCCTGATTTCACGCGCAATGCACGAATACACTGCAGGCTCATTCTCGCAAGGTAAATCATCAACACTATCATCCCTTACAAGTGTTTTATTTCACTGAATACATCACAATGAGCTAAAACGCATGCGCAGGTCACTTTACTTCCTGAACAAGTGCGCACCCGAGTCCGTGCTGCTTTCACATTCACGCGAACCGCAGCACGGTTCGGGAGCAACCGAACTCACACCACCTCCTCCAGGTAGTCTCGGGTTCGGTACCCCAGTGCGCACCCGGGTCCCATGACAGCGTTCACATTAGCGATTTTTCATGCGAACCGTGCCCCGTTCCGAACTAAACTGCCAGTGTGAAAGCCCCCTTAGAAATTCCACTCTTTTCTTCCCGATGGAAGCTCTACTCACAGCAGATGCCAAAAGTCAAGGCGTCTCTCCAGTATAAATTTGGCAAAGACCTCCTATTTGGCAAAAGTTCATGTATACATCAACAGTTTAAAAAAAAAATGTGTAGGTCATTTTTTTGAGGCCTCCAGAATGTAAAAGTTCTCCAGACTGGATGGTTCTCATCAGGAGCACTGATCGGGATTGATCTCCATGTGAATGTAATCATCTCCACAGGTGTTGTGAATGCCGTGGTGTAGATGATCTTGATCAAAGTTTTTAGTCTCGCTCAATAGGATTCGAGTCTTCACGGATGGAGATCGGCTTCTGGAGTAAGTGTAGAATACAATTATTTTTCTTAAAAATGCTTTTTTTGGCATCAGGATACTAGCAGTCCTTAATAAATGCTGCAGATTCTTCAATGTGCTCTGATGTTTGGCAAGGTGAGAAACCCTGGTTTCCATCCACATCATTCATTTTTAAAAGTCTCAGATGATACTGGACTGGAAGGAGCTGAAGAGACCGTAGTAGCCTTCACGTCATCCATTATAGCAAAGCAGTTTTCTTCAGATTTCACTCGACATTCTGCAAACACATACCAGTGTAGTTACATTGCAGGAAGAAATAATAATTTCTGCCCCCTTAAAAGCCGACTATAGACCTCAAATATGGCTTATCATTTATAAGTAGTAGCAACTTTACATGGCTACTCGCTCTATCGTTAACCTAGATAAATGTGCGCTATTATAAGGCGCATATCCAAGTATTTGTATATAAAGAATAGTGTGCTTTACTGCATGACATGGAAGACACATCCCTAATATCAGCGGAAACAACTTAAAATACGCCGTTATTTTTAGTCATACAGAGAAGAGTAATACATCATTCGAAACCATATCTATAGAAAGCTTGAAATGTCTACTTTTAAACTAACCAATTCAATTTAAACAAACAGGCTACTATCTGATTATGTAATCCGTATGAATGGTGCATTTCCTCCGATGCGGAGATGGCGAGTCAAATTCATCTTTGTCGCCGACTCGGAAAACACTAGTTTATTAAAGGTCTCCTTTTATAAAATATAAAATGTCTCCTTGCTATTTTTGCTGACACATTCATAATCGACTTGTACCATGCTTTGCTGCAAGCTAGGCTATATATAACACCCGTACAGCCTTTATTAAAGGCTCATTATGTTTCAGTAAATAAATAAATATAAACGTGCGATTAGTCGACTAATGGCTTTAATGAACGACTACTAGTCGACTAGAAAAATCTTTAGTCGTGGGCAGCCCTATTAATTTGACATGTTTATTGTATGCAAATTTCAACACTGAATTTTTTTTTGGTTTCACTTTATTTTGATGGTCCCTTTAACACATTCTGTTGACTATAAGTAACGTTGCACCTACATCTCTACTAACTGTCACTAGAGTGTTAGTAGAGTATTAATAGACTGGTAGGGTTATGGTTAGAATAAGTTGACATGTAGTTGCAAAGTTACTTATAGTCAGTCTGTGGAGGATCATCACAATAAAGTGTTTGCAGAAATTAAGCAGAAAGTCTACTAATACTAATGAGAGTTAGTTGACATGTAGTTGCAAAGTTACTGCAAAGTCAACAGGATGTTCAAAAGGGACCATCAAAATAAAGTGTTACCTTTTTTTTTTATTTAACAAGTTTTCACTGGGACTGTGAGTGCAAATTTGACCATACAAGTTGTACACAAAAGCACTTGTGCATGATGCAGCGTTTATTTCCAAAGTGCAAAGAAGTTATTAGTTGTTTGGTGTCAGTCCTGTTTATGGATATGAAGCTTGTATTCTTGTAGCCAAAAAGTACAACAATAGTTAGATGAAAATGCTGAAAAGGGTGAAATGTTTCTTCGAATGCACATTTCATTGGTTTTAAAGGAGAGGCTGGTGGCTACATTCTCCTTCATCTATGAGAAATACACATTATATATTTTTGAATTAGCTGTTTATCATAACCTAAGCCATACTTACCGTATTCATCAGCAGACTCTGGCTCTTTCTTAACGTCTACAGTTGCGTCAGACGGGCCTACGCCGACGGTGACCTTCACCACCTCCTTGGTTGCAGGTAAATCCTTCCCCTCTGGAAAACATTTTAATATAGACAGAGAATAGAACGTCATACGAAGGTGAGCAAATAAATGACAGATTTTTCATTTCCGGATAAACTCTCCCGTACCCGCATGCATTACTCGCAGGTGTTTCTTCATGGATGATGAATGAGCGAAGAATTTGAGGCATATGGGGCATTGGTACGGCTTCTCCCCCGTGTGACTGCGCAGATGTACAGATAAATGCGCGAACTGTCGGTAGCTCTTCTTGCACTGAGGACACTGGTACGGCTTCTCTCCGGTGTGAACCCTCTGATGAACCACCAGATCTTTCGCTTGGCCAAAACTCTTCCCACATTCAGGGCACTCGAATTTGGGTTTATTCTCCTTGGAGTGAGTCCGCAGGTGGACCTTCAGGTGTCCCGCCTGACTGAAAACCTTATCGCACTGAGGGCACTCGTGCTTTTCTTCGGTGTGTGTGCGTCGGTGCAGAACCAGACTGCTGGGATGGCTGAAGCTGCGCTCACACTGGGAGCACTGGAAGAGCTCGTCGCCCCGGTCGTAATGGTGCCGGCGCTGATGGCGCGCGAGGTCCGAGAGTTTGACGAATCCTCTCCCGCACTCGGAGCATTTGTGCGGTCGCTCTCCTTCATGAACATAGCGCACGTGTTTCCTGAGGCCGGCCGCTTGAGTAAACGTCTTCAGACACAAACTGCATGTGTGCGACACCCCTGGAATTATAATATACAATGTTAACAATAAAATATGTATTAACATTTTCATTTCATTGATTTGAATTACTAATACAATAAATACTAAAATAATGTATGTAATATAAAATCATTTATATTTCTTCAATGACTATATCCTCTGATGACGTTTTGTCAGAAATGCAACATTTGGGCTTGTGATGCATTGATTGTAATTCCAGTCTGGTGTGTATATACATTTTTGGCCACAGATAGAAAATTAACAGTTGCAATGCACCACATCTAAGACAAAAATGTACTTGTGCAAATGTGCAAAATAATACATCATTCATGTGAATCAAAGAGAAACTGAAGAACTACTAAAGAAAAGTAGTTTCAGTAAGAAATGTATCATCAGGCATTCATTTTTTTATAACCTCAACTATAAAAATGTATGAGGTGACATATTACTGATGTTAAAGGGACAGTTAACTCAAAAATTAAAATACTGTCATCATTTACTCTTCCTTATGTTGTTTCAAACCTGTATGAGTGAGTTTCTTCGGTTGAACTAAAAGGAAGATATTTTGAAGAATGTTTATAATTCAACGTTAGCCATTGACTTCCATAATAGGGGAAAAAAAATACTATGGAAGTCGATGACTTACCATCAACTTTCTAGTTCAAGAACTTTCAAGATTCTTCAAAATATCTTCTTTTTACTTTGACATAAGAAAGAAACTCATACAGGATTGAAGCAACATAAGGGCGAGTAAATGATAACAGAATTTACATTTTTGGATGAACTATCCCTTTAAAGTGGTGGTAAAATGCCATTTTCACAAGATGTAAAATAAATCTCTGATGTCCCCAGAGTGTGTGTGTGTGTGTGTGTGAAGTTTTAGCACAAAATACCCCACAGATATTTTTATATAGCATGTTAAAGTTGTCACTTTTTGAGGGTTTGCAAAAACTCACCGTTGCCTGGCCCTTTAAATGCAAATGAGCTGCTGCAGAGGGCGGGGTTTCAAGAGCTCGTGTGTGTTTGTTAGCAGCTGCAATCAACTCACGCAGACACACACTAAAATGACAGAAACTGTTCTGCCTTTAATGTTAAAACAGAGTCAGACAAAGATGGAGAGACTCAAGAAGAAGTGACAACATGTAGAATGCAACAGGACGTCTCTGAATGGTTAGTTGATGAATTTATGTTGCTGATGTGGAGTTAACTATATTCTGTCATGGTAATCTATAAGTCGCTCGTATAGGAACTGTTGTGAGATACACACAGAGTGACTTTCTATTGTGAAAAGAAGTGTGCTAAAGTTTGAGCTGACTCACAAATGTACTCTTATACACAACTTTTCCTCTTCTCAACATGGACTGTGTGTTCCCGGTGGCGGGGTTTATGTACATTTTAGGGTTAGTGATGTCACTGTAGTCATTTTCTTTTAAGATATGACGCAGCGCCTGAAAATAGTTCCGTTGTGTTCACGTAAGGTAGCCTATTTTCAGGCGCTGCGTCATATCATTACGCCTGCTGCACTCATGGCACGGCAGTGAAGTTTCTTGATTATTACGCAGGAATGAGAGTATAGTTCCTAGCCATATCAGCCTAGAAAATCGCAACTTTACATTTTCCGTCGGTCTTAGTGCTCGGTGTAACTACAGAAGAGTCAAGTTTTAAATAGGAAAAATATCAAAACTCTTTGGTCATTTCTTTTTTTAAGAAATGCTAATGGTCTTGTCCACTTCAATGATGTATGCTAAGCTATGCTAAAAGTGGTACCGCCAGAACCGGAGATCGGCTGAATGGATTCAAAAACGGTAAAACTCAACAGTTTAACTCTGGGGGAGTTGTAAAATGAGCCTATTTCCAAAAAAAAGTGGAGTATCCCTTTAAAAGCAAATATCTCCCTTTGCTTTTGAACTTTGAGCATTGTAAATTAGCAGATTTTGTTTATGCTCAAACAGCAACATTTCACATGAACTAAAGTTAGAAAAGTGAAATCATAATCAACCACCCCTTTAAGTCAACTAAACAAATTTATAAAGGAAAAAACAAACATATTTATTTCAAAGCATTAAAAATGCGTAAACAACACTTCTTTATGGTGTAGCGTTACATGCTTCTAATAGCTAGCCACCCCTTACATCGTCTTACCTGTATGAAATGCATCTTGGTGTTTTTTGAGACTAGCTTCAGAGATGAATGTTTCATCACACATCGAGCACTGGAGAGGGTTCTGGCCCGGGTGGCCGCTCTGGTGGGCGATCAGGTTTCTCCTCCAGCGAAAGCTCAGGCCACACTCAGAGCACTTGAAAGGTCTCTCTCCTGTGTGAATGCGCTGGTGAATCTTGAACATACAATGCTGACTGAATCTTTTCCCACAGTGAGAGCATTCAAATGGCTTCTCCTGCAAGTCCACTTTTGGACCACCTGTTGGTTTCTCCGTTCCACTTTGCTTCTTTGTGTAAGCTTCTGGAAAACAAAGAGAAAATAATCCGTAAAAAAATACATTTTTACTCATATAAAAAAAAAAACGTATAAAGAAAGCAGTGCTACGAGGAAACGATTAATCGCAATTAAACGCATCCAAAATAAAAGTTTGTGTTTACATAATATATGTGTGTGTACTGTGTATAATTATTTTGTAGAAATACACACATCTGCATCTATATATTTAAGAAATTTTTTTTATTTATATATAATATGTTTATATTTATAAAACGGATAGTTCCGTCCTTGATTCTGATTGGTTGAACCGCATTCGAAGCAGTTGTAAATTACTCAACAAACACACACCTGTGACCGCATTACATTAGTGTTACACACACACACACACTCACCTGTGACCGCATTACATTAGTGTTACACACACACACACTCACCTGTGACCGCTTCGAAGCAGTTGTAAATTACTCAACAAACACACACCTGTGACCGCATTACATTAGTGTTACACACACACACACACACACACACTCACCTGTGACCGCATTACATTAGTGTTACACACACACACACTCACCTGTGACCGCATCACATTAGTGTTACACACACACACACACACACACTCACCTGTGACCGCATTACATTAGTGTTACACACACACACACCTTTGACCGCATCACATTAGTGTTACACACACACACACACACACCTGTGACCGCATTACATTAGTGTTACACACACACACACCTGTGACCGTATTACATTAGTGTTACACACACACACACCTGTGACTGCATTACATTAGTGTTACACACACCTGTGACCGCATCACATTAGTGTTACACACACACACACCTGTGACCGCATTACATTAGTGTTACACACACACACACACCTGTGACCGCATCACATTAGTGTTACACACACACACACACACACACCTGTGACCGCATTACATTAGTGTTATACACACACACACACACCTGTGACCGCATCACATTAGTGTTACACACACACAAACACCTGTGACCGCATTACATTAGTGTTACACACACACACACCTGTGACCGCATTACATTAGTGTTACACACACACACACACCTGTGACCGCATCACATTAGTGTTACACACACACACACACCTGTGACCGCATTACATTAGTGTTACACACACACACACACACACCTGTGACCGCATCACATTAGTGTTACACACACACACACACACACACACACACACCTGTGACCGCATTACATTAGTGTTACACACACACACCTGTGACCGCATTACATTAGTGTTACACACACACACACACACACCTGTGACCGCTTCACATTAGTGTTACACATCATCATCATAGCTGCCCATCGTTTCCGATGATGACGCTTGCTTCGGGGTTAGGGAGGGGATCAACGACTTTGCCGTTGGTGCCACTTCTCGTGGGCGTTGAGGCCGATCCTTGAGCCGCACACACACTCGTCCACAGATGGAGCAGGGGAAACCAAAGGACAGAGGAGCCCCAGCCGCCCTCTGGTGTCTTTGTCTGCGTCTCTCGGCTTTCCGCTGTTGGTCTTTGTCGTGGATTTGTGAAACTACTCGGGCACAGGTGACCTGCCAAGCTGATCTGTCCTGTGCCAGAGCTTCAAGCTGCATGAGATTGATGTTGGAATGCTTTAAAAGTCCCTTGATGTAGTCCTTATAGCGCTTCTTTTGTCCACCAGCTGCTCGTTTGGCACCTTGTAGTTGGCCATAGAGGACTTGGCGAGGCAAGCGGTGGTCCGGCATACGGATAGTATGCCCTATCCATCGTAGATGTTTCTTAGCCACAGCGGCTTCCATGCAGATAGAATTGGTGATCTGTAAGATTTCTGCATGTTGGACTCTGTCCATCCAGGAGAGGCCGAGGATCTTCTGGAGACAACAGATGTGGAAGGATTGCAAGAGAGTGATGTGTCGGCTGAATGGAGTCCATGTTTCCGCCCCATATAGCAGGGTGGAGACACACACAGCATTATAAACGGCAACCTTGGTGCTGACCCTCAAATGTCGGTTTTTAAAAACCCTACTACGAAGGCGACCGAATGATGAAGAGGCTTTTTTGATACGGGTGTATATTTCCATATCAAGGGAGCAGCAAGAGGACAGAGTTGAACCGAGGTAGGTAAACTGATCTACATTTTTAAGTGGGATGCCGTTTATATGGAAGCTGGGGGGGAAGAGGTTTGAGAGAAGATTTGGAAAATAACTTCAGTTTTTTTAATGTTAACCTAAAGACCAAAGGATTGCTAGAGACTAGTTACCGTGTTGAGGGCGTGCTGCATGGACTCTGGACTATGTGCTAGAATCGCGCAGTCATCAGCATATTGTAGTTCAGCTATGCAACAGGATTTGGTCTTTGTATAGGCCTACAACCTCCGAATGTTAAAGAGGCTTCCATCATGATGGGGGGAACAAGGGAAGCAAGAAGCTTGCACATAGGTAAGGATTAAGGTGGAGGTGCAGGTGTGCATTCCACACTCCCACCATCTCGGCTCCTTCCAGAAGGATCTCCGGTGGCATGAGAGAACCCATGACGACCTTCGTCTGAAAGGAGTTGCAGGGGGCTGCCGGTAGCCCGGTCTGCTGGGTTCCGCCTGTGCCTGTCCCCAAAGGGCAGATTTGTCATCAGGGTTTACTCCGCTAGCCACTGTACCCCTCCGGGTTTACCCACGTGGCAGTGGGGCTGCCCTCTTCAGACTTTTCCGCCATTTTGGTGGTTCTCTCACACCCACCATTTTCCGGCGGCTCCATCGTTGAAGCGTTTGGGATCACTCTTTGTCTGGCCTCTACCCTTTGACCTGTTCGGCATGGGAGGCCCTACCAGGAGTACAAGACTCCCGCCGACATAGCTCTAGGGGTCACGGACACACGCAAAGTGCCCCACCACGATAAGGTGGTGATCCGTCGGGACACAAGTGTTACACACACACACCTGTGAACGCATTACATTAGTGTTACACACACACACACACCTGTGACTGCATTACATTAGTGTTACATACACACACCTGTGACCGCATTACATCAGTGTTACACACACACACACACACACACACACCTGTGACCACATTACATTACTGTTACACACACACACCTGTGACCGCATCACATTAGTGTTACACACACACACACCTGTGACCGCATTACATTAGTGTTACACCAACACACACACCTGTGACTGCATTACATTAGTGTTACATACACACACCTGTGACCACATTACATTACTGTTACACACACACACCTGTGACCGCATCACATTAGTGTTACACACACACACACCTGTGACCGCATTACATTAGTGTTACACACACACACACACCTGTGACCGCATTACATTAGTGTTACACACACACACACCTGTGACTGCATTACATTAGTGTTACACACACACACACACCTGTGACTGCATTACATTAGTGTTACACACACACACACCTGTGACCGCATTACATTAGTGTTACACACACACACACCTGTGACTGCATTACATAAGTATTACACACACACACACACACACACCTGTGACTGCATTACATTAGTGTTACACACACACACACCTGTGACTGCATTACATTAGTGTTACACACACACACACACACACACACCTGTGACCGCATTACATTAGTGTTACACACACACACCTGTGACCGCATTACATTAGTGTTACACACACACACACACACCTGTGACTGCATTACATTAGTGTTACACACACACACACACACACACACACCTGTGACCGCATTACATTAGTGTTACACACACACACCTGTGACCGCATCACATTAGTGTTACACACACACACACACCTGTGACCGCATTACATTAGTGTTACACACACACACACACCTGTGACTGCATTACATTAGTGTTACACACACACACACACCTGTGACCGCATTACATTAGTGTTACACACACACACACCTGTGACTGCATTACATTAGTGTTACACACACACACACACCTGTGACTGCATTACATTAGTGTTACACACACACACACCTGTGACTGCATTACATTAGTGTTACACACACACACACACACCTGTGACCGCATTACATCAGTGTTACTGCGCAACTGCCGTTTGTGATGCTTTGTTGCTGCATGTGTTGCTTGGCAACCTCTTTGGAACTACATTACTTGGCGGAGGAATAAATGTGTTATAACGTTATATATTTTTTGTTGCTGGTGTTTATTTTATGAATAAAATAAATATTAAAATGAATATTTTTATGGAGTAACCGTTTTATAAAAGCAATAAGCCCCTTGAAGCCGTGTTTTACAGAGACTTTAGAACAGCTAAGGGGGTTTTTGTTCTAAATTCACTGTAAAACACAGCTTTCCAGGGCTAATTGCTTTAATAATATAAATTAGATATATATATACAGTATATACTTGCAAATATTTCTTAAATATATACATGCATGTGTGTGTATTTATATATATATATATACAAAATAATTATACACAGTACACACACATTTATTATGTAAACACAAACTTTTGGATGCGTTTAATCGTTGCCCTGCACTAAAAGAAAGATAACATTTTTGAGCACTGACATTTCTGAGAAACGTCAAACTTACTTTCATGAATTCGCATGTGAGCTCTGAGGAAGCTGGGCCGCCCGAAGCCCTTGCTGCAAACAGGGCAGTTGTGTGGCCGCACTCCTGTGTGAACTTCCAGATGTTTTTTCAAGTCTCCAGGGGTATAAAAGCTCTTACTGCACACAAAGCACAGGAACGACCTCTCTCCTGTGTGAGTTTTAATATGCACAACCAAAGCCGATCGCTGACGGAAGCTCTTGTTACATGTGGGACAGTTGAAGGGCCGTTCACCCGTGTGAATCCGCTCATGCTGTAACAAGCCTTGGCGTCGACCAAACTTCCTCCCGCAGTAAGAGCAGGGGAAGCACTTGCCCTCGATGTCAGCATGCTGATCTGTTCAAATGACAAAGAAGAATGCATATTATCAAAACCACTATAAAACCCGTGGCTTTTGCGTCAACTCTGTTACCATCAGCACTCACCCCTGTTACAATACTGTAGTATTATAGAAAACAATTCTGCAAAACTGCTTTATCTTTTCAGGAAGTGAACTCTCCAAGGACAAGTATCTGTGCCTATTTTGTCATTGAATAATTAAAATGTCAACCCTGTTACCAGGATATTTTATCGTAAACAAATGATTTTCGAAAAATGCAAAGTTGTAGAAATATATATATATATATATATATATATATATATATATATATATATATATATATATATATATATATATTTTAAATAAACACTTTTAGTGCCGAAGAAATAAGAAATGCATTCTTAGTGTCAAATTTTTAGTGCCTAAGAAATGGCTGTCAATCCTATTACCATCAGCACTCACCCCTGTTACAAGACTGTAGTATTATAGAAAACAATTCTACAAAACTGCTTTATCTTTTCATGAAGTGAACTCTCCAAGGACAAGTATCTGTGCCTATTTTGTCATCAAATAAATAAAATGTCAACCCTGTTACCAGGATATTTTATCGTAAACAAATGATTTTTGAAAAATGCACAGTTGTAGAAATATATATATTTTTTTAAATAAACACTTTTAGTGCCAAAACTAATAAATGTCTGTCAGTCCTATTACCATCATCACTCACCCCTGTTACAATACTGTAGTATTATAGAAAACAATTCTGCAAAACTGCTTTATCTTTTCATGAAGTGAACTCTCCAAGGACAAGTATCTGTGCCTATTTTGTCATTGAATAATTAAATTGTCAACCCTGTTACCAGGATATTTTATTGTAAACAAATGATTTTTGAAAAATGCAAAGTTGTAGAAATATAATTTAAACTTTTTTTTTTTTTATAAACACTTTTAGTGCCGAAGAAATAAGAAATGCATTCTTAGTAGAGCTGGGTTTCGATTCAAATTTCAAGAATCGATTCGATTCCGAATCTCAAGATCTTGAATCGATTATCATTATTCGATTCGATCCGATCCGATTTTCGAGATTTAGATAAGTGTTTTTGTTTTTTTTCCAGCTGTTACCTGAATTACAGGACTGTAGTTATGCAACATATTGATACTATTAGGCTATTATAGACATTTAACTGCTTGTTTTGAACTTCATGCATGTGTATTGAATGTTAAACAAGTTCATAATGATAACAAACAAGACTGTTTATCGTGGTGATGTGTAGCCTATGAGGCTTCGCACAGACAGTGAATGAGAGAGATCGGCAGAGCGCGTGCGATTACCTGCGTCTGTCTTTGAAGTCATATGTGTTCGTAAAAAAGGTTGCCGTGTCAAAGGAAAGCAAAATATTTGTCGTATCATCCTTTTAACGTTCACGTCACGGGTATTTACCATAAATGCGCGTCAGGAGCAGCGCTGGTCAGCATTACACAGCGCGAGGAAGCCGCGGGGAAATAAAATCAGCGAGTCACGCATTGAATCAATGCCATATTGGTCTCTAATAAGTGAAGCATCAGCTTCAGCGTTACCCATGCGACGCATTGCTACTCAGCTGAGCCTTGAAAAGTGGAACTCAAAGTTAAAAATAATTAACACCTTGTTTCATTACATCTCTTTTAATGAATCAGCTTTTTTGAACGTGTTCGTTGAATGAAATGACCCACTCAAAGCCCGTTGTTGTAACAGTGTGCGCGCTGAGTGAAAGCCTTTCAATGCGCATATCTCCCAGTCGCGGCAAGTTAAAGTTCACGGGGAAAATGTAAGCCTATTATTAAATCGATCCTCTGAGTTACGGATCGATCGATCTTTAGAAATTAATATGAAAATCGATTCAGAATTGGTGAATCGATTTTTTCAACACAGCCTTAATTCTTAGTGTAAAAGTTTTAGTGCCTAAGAAATGGCTGTCAATCCTATTACCATCAGCACTCACCCCTGTTACAATACTGTAGTATTATAGAAAACAATTCTACAAAACAAATTTATCTTTTCATGAAGTGAACTCTCCAAGGACAAGTATCTGTGCCTATTTTGTCATCAAATAAATAAAATGTCAACCCTGTTACAGGATATTTTATCGTAAACAAACGATTTTTGAAAAATGCACACTTGTAGAAATATATATATATATATTTTTTTTAAATAAACACTTTTAGTGCCAAAACTAATAAATGTCTGTCAGTCCTATTACCATCATCACTCACCCCTGTTACAATACTGTAGTATTATAGAAAACAATTCTACAAAACAAATTTATCTTTTCATGAAGTGAACTCTCCAAGGACAAGTATCTGTGCCTATTTTGTCATCAAATAAATAAAATGTCAACCCTGTTACCAGGATATTTTATCGTAAACAAATGATTTTTGAAAAATGCACAGTTGTAGAAATATATATTTTTTTATATTTTTTTAAATAAACACTTTTAGTGCCAAAACTAATAAATGTCTGTCAGTCCTATTACCATCATCACTCACCCCTGTTACAATACTGTAGTATTATAGAAAACAATTCTGTAAAACTACTTTATCCTTTCATTAATTGAACTCTCCAAAGAAAAATATTCTTCATCAATTATTAAAAAGTCAACCCTGCTACCAGGATTTTGTATAGTAAACAAATGATTTTTGAAAAGTGGATATTCTTAGAAATATTGTGAACAAACACTTTTAGTGCTAAGACTATGAAATGGATGTCAACCGTGTTATCATAATCATTCACCCCATTACAATATTGTAGTATTATAAAAAAAAAACTCTTTAAGGACAAGTATCAGTGCCTATTTTGTCATTTAATAATTAAAATGTCAACTCTGTTACCAGGAAATAGTTTAAACAAATGATTTTTGGAAAATGCATAATTGTAGAAAAATCATTAAATTATTATTTTTTAAATAAATTCTTTTTGTCAGTCCTATTAGCATCATCACTCCCCCCTGTTACAATACTGTAGTATAATAGAAAACAATTTCTCATTAAATTCAACCAAGTGTTAACCAAGTTGAGTGGATATTTGTGGAAATATCAGCATTGAATTTCACATCAGGTTATTTCTTCATAGTTCATATGTAGTTATTGAGGCGGAACAATACAATTTATTTCTTATCTTCATTCAAGAAAAGAAATGCTAATATTGTAATGTGTCCTGGCAGGTCCTCCTACCTGGATGAAATATAAGCTGATGTCTTTTCAGGGAAATTGCAAGCGAGAAGGTTTTGTTGCATATGGCACAATGATAAAGCTTCTGATGATCTGTCAGCTCTGAACTGGAACTCTGATCAGCATCATGATCTTCATTCCCCGATGGACCGAGTCCCGTCTCCGTCTCTAATAGATGATGATCGCCTGTGCTCATTTCTGTAAAACATGTTCAGACACATTACTAGCATTTATGCTATATTAAGACAACTATGTTACTACGTAAACTGGCCATAAAAAAAACAACGGTAACACTTTACAATAAGGTTAACATTAGTTAATGTATTAACTAACATGAACTAACCATGAGCAATACATTTGCTACAGTATTTATTAATCTTTGTTAATGTTAATGAAAATACAGCTGTTCATTGTTTGTTCAGTGCATTAACTAATGTTTACACGATTTTAATAAAGCATTAGTAAATCTTGAAATTAACATTAACAAATGCTGTATAAGTGCAGCTCATTATTAGTTAATGTTAACTAATGAACCTTATTAAAGAACAACTAGAGAACATACCCTCCACAGAAGCTCCAGGGTTTCCAGAAAGCATTGCTGAAAGCTGTGATGAAACAGAAACACCACAGACATCTTCCACGTCACCCTGTTCCCCCTCTTTAGGAATAAGCTCATCCGCTTGGTTGATCAGAACATCTCGTTCCCGCAACTTGTTCAGATGGGACTGCATGTGTGCTTGCAGGCTACTGGGCCGAGGGAAGCTTTTGGAGCACAGAGGACAACTGTGGGGTCTCACGCCGGTATGAGTCCCCATATGAGTCTTCAGATCCCCTGAACCATAAAAGCGTCTGAAGCATATGAAACATTCGAAAGGCTTTTCTCCAGTGTGAATTTTCCTATGCACGATCAACACCGAACGCTGCCTGAAACTTTTGTTGCACACGGTGCAGCGGAACGGTCTCTCGCCGGTGTGAATGCGTTTGTGTTGCTCCATGTCTTGATGTCGTCCAAATATTTTCCCACAGTACGGACAGGTGAAGCGCTTCCTTTCAGCAACACTCAAACGTTCTTTTGAAAGAAAGAAATCAACAGGATTTTCAATGATGGCAGACAAAAGAAACCGCAAACCCAACAACATATTGTATTGAGCAACGCTATTGGTTATTTAACTCCGGGGTTTTCAAACCGGTAAGCAGGAGACCGAGGCCTAAAGATGACTTAAAAGATGATTTAAAGCATTAAAATAAGCTAAAACAACTAAAAATCTAGATTGTCTGCTTTTTAGACATTGTTTTTTCTTGGAAAACCTGGATATACGAGGTAGCCTGATTTTAAAAGTGTGTTTTTTAGATCTGGTTAAGCCATGCAAATTATTAAAATATGAAAACGGCATTAGGGTTTTTATAATGAATATACATTTTTCTGGTTACGCCAAGCTCTGAAATATTTTGTCAAGTAGAAATTAAGAACCACGGTGCTAGAGGGTCCTCCAAAATGTTTTAAATGGTGTAAAAAAATGATAAAATAATAACAATAGTTTTTATAATGAGAAATTAATTTACTCTAGAAACAGGTAAAAAAGTACCAAAAAAAATGTAAACCTTAGAAACTTTATAGAAAGTAAATATTTTATAGATATATTTTTTCACAAATGTACACTCTAATAAATGCTGGGTTGTTTCCACCCATGTTTGGGTCAAATATGGACAAACCCAACCGTTGGGTTGAAAATTTGTATTAAAAAATGGTTGGGTTTGTCCATATTTGACCCAAACATAGGTGGAAACAACCCAGCATTTTTTAGAGTGTATCTTTTTTTATACATGCCTTTTCCATTTCAGGAAGTGGAACTCTTGCATGGATCATCATATTTGGAGGACTGTGGCATTAAAAAGTTTGAAAACCCCTGATTAACCAATATCTGTAACTTTCGAAAAGCAGATGGCGCCATCATAAAACCTCACAGGACGTATTTCTCCTCAGTTTTAGTTTTCAGGATGATTCTCACCTGGATGAGCGACTCGCTGATGCTTTATCAGGGAGAAGGAGAGAGAAAACCTCCTGTCACAGAGCGTGCACTGGTACGGCTTCTCCTCTGTATGATGAGTACGGTGGTGTTTTTTAAGGTTTACTGCTTGACTGAAATATTTCCCACACTGGGAGCACTGGTACGGCCGCTCTCCGGTGTGAACACGCAGATGGATTCGAAGCTTTGCTTGCTTATGAAACCTCTTTCCACAGTGATTGCACTGGTGCGGCTTGTCTTCGTCGTGAAGTTGCTGGTGAGCAGTAAACTCTTCCTCTTGAAGAGGGTTATGTGCTCCAACGCCTAGAAGAGCAAATGATGCAATGTTAAAAGCAGATATGTGGAGTGGGATTTTGGACCAATGAGATTTCAAGGTGGCTTATGCTATTGTATTTTGGTAGAAACCAGACCTGCACCCCAAAGTGCTTAGTATCCAACCTAAGTAGTATGTGAGAGTAGAATAACTGTGTCCTAAAGCAAAGTCTGTTGATAGTCCACGGATGGTCAATTATTTCTGGGAGATTTTTGAAGTATGGATCCGTGCTCATGCTAATATTGCCTACATCCCATTTGGATGAGGATTCGGTTTAGAACTACAAACATGAATAAAAAGAACTACAAATGTGCAATGAGTCCGAAGGGTTAAGTAGAGATACCCTGAAAGCGGTTTTAGAATAATAAATGGTAACACTTTACTTGAAGGGGTGTGCATAAGACTGACATGACACCTTCATAATCATGACATGACACACATCATGAATATGAAGGAGGTTTTAGGCATGTTTATGACAACTGTCATTAAGTGTCATTCGCTTAATTATGAAATTTTGTATGTAAATATGACATTACAATATGGCAACTTGACATTACTAAGACAACACAACCTGTCATAAATATGTCATAAACATGACAGCAGATTAATTATCAAACTTAAGAAACCACTTAGCTTTATGGGTTAACATTACATTAAACTGTCATGTGGTTGGTTTTGACATTGCCTGTCATGAGGCATTATAACATTTTAATGACAAATTCAATGTGTACCACTGTAGTTGAGGGCAAAAAAAATATTCATGATAGTTATAATGCCTCATAACAGCCAATGTCAAAACCAACCACCTGACAGTTTAATGTAATGTTCACCCATAAAGCTAAGTGTTTCTTAAAGCTGCAGTCCGTATCTTTTCCTCTTTGTCGCCATCTCTCTGTTCGAAATCTGTAACTGCAGTGATTCGCGGAATTATCATCTTTACGTGGGTTGTAAATCGGCATGAAACAGCGCGGATGAACACAGTGCTTTGAGGCGAGTGCTGCTGTCAGTCACCGCGCTGTGTGGATACTGGCATACAGAATCACAGATTCACTTTTTGAAAGTTTGACCAACATAAGAATTTTCATAAGAAAATGTCTTCTGAACAAGTAAGTAACATCTATTTTTGTTCTGACCAACTAAGGAGGAAAAAGCATTCGACATGATAAGCTTCGTTAGATTTAATCAACGCGATTTACAGCAACCGTGCAAATTATAGCCTACTTTGTTCTCAAATTGTTCATGTTACAACATCAGCATTGCGTGACTAATGTTACATTTAATGTGTTTTATGGTTACCTGTGTAGTTCAGAATTCATATTCTCCATAATAGCAAAACGAGAAAGGCACAACAAAGGAAACTCCATAACTGTGTGAATTAAGAAAACGTACACGATTGAACTATTGAAATGTCTTACTTGTTCAGCAGCAAAAAGCGTCTCTTCTTCCGTTTCGAACCCCTTCATTCAAAACACGGAGTTCACGCACTTTTCAAAAGCCCCGCCGATGTTTAAATCCTTGTGTTCGCATGAGACGGTTTCTTTCTCTTTCTCTAGCCACCTTAAATCCGAAGTACGAAGTCTTTTGGGTTTTATAACTGCTGAATCTCCAGTTGACACTGATGATTGTTGTTTGGATCTTTCTGGATGCCATAAGTTTAATCATGTAAAGTGCTGCGAGAAAAGCCTATACATCTAAACATCTCGTCACGCGCAGTATAGCCGGCTAGCCGAAACTCCTTCTTTATGTGTACGGGTGTGACGTAATGACGCAAAGACATGCTTGAATTTCCCGCGGAAACCCACCAGTACCACTGGAATTAAAATCATTATTACAAGCTAACCGTTTTGAATTTAGCTATGGCAAGCAGATAGTTTTGACCACTGGCAGAATAAGTTTTTTTTAATATAATTATTTTGGATTATTTTTAACTTAAAAAAGTTACGGACTGGAGCTTTAAGTTTGATAATTAATTTGCTATGTCGTGTTTATGACATATTTATGACAATTTGTTGTCTTGGTAATGTCAAATTGTCATTACCAAGACACGGACAGGTTATGATGTATTGGTTTATGTCAAGGTGTCATTACAAAGACTTCTCAAACAATGTCATAATTAAGCGAATGACACTTAATGACAGTTGTCATAAACATGCATAAAAACCTCATTCATATTCATGACGTGTGTCATGTCATGATTATGAAGGTGTCATGTCAGTCTTATGCACACCCCTTCAAGTAAAGTGTTACCACTTTGGCAAAACTGAATTTTTTTGCTGTTATTAGTGCAATTCCATAAAAGCGGCAGTGGGAGTGGAAATGTCTGCTCGTGATCTACTGATAACACACAAATGAAAGAACACAGACACAGCCGGATCATTATCATAACGACCAACACAATCTACCAAGAGCAGCGCAGATTAGCATCTGGTTTAAAACATGCTTTTTTGGGCGGTATATAATAGCGCAAACACCAGTCAATTGACTAGCGCAAACCTTAGTAAATCACCTTGCGTGATTCATTTAAATACTCTCCTCCCATAAATTTTGCGTCTGAAAGAGAAACTCCTACAAATGCATATGCAATAATGTCAGCCGCTAAAATAACCATGTCCAAGCCTTTTCAGTGGTTTAGTTTGTTAATGCCAAAAGAGAGTTTGCGCTGAATCAAGGTGATAGTAAATCTGGCCCTTAGTATAAAGTGGGACCGGGCATAGTATGAGTAGGTGAATTGGGATGCAGAATATGATACTGTTTCTGTTAGACATAACTATATAGATATACTTATTAGACTCACCCTTCTCAGCAGAATGAGCAGAATCCCGAGAGAGCTGGGATGAAGGAGATGGAGCTCTCTCAGACACTTTCTGTTGACTTCGGGCATCGTGTTCATTAGACGCTTCGCTCTCAATACTGTCCACAAGGTCCAGAGAGTGGCATTCAATATTGTCCTTAAGTGCGTCAGTTTGTAAGCGTTTGTGCAGATCTTCAGAGTCCACAGAACTGCAAGGCCTCTCGTCTGAATGGTTCATGTGGTCTGATTCAGAGAAGGTCTGATGGTGAGATCGTGTGAAGCTGTTGACACAGTCAGGGCAGCGGTGGGATATCTCTCCGGTGTGTGTTAGCTCATGTTCCTCAAGCTGACAGGCAAAGTTTTTCCCACATTCAACGCAAATTAAGCACTTACCCTCCGTACTTACATCTTGACCTGCAAAAAGAGAGGATACTTCATTCTGATTGGTCAAAATCTCTGCCTATCAATATTACAAAATAAGCCACTGCATGATGATGATTTGCCGAACACCGATGCCATGGTAGGTTTTATTTTGCGATTGTGAATCAGACCTTTAATGAATGTATAATATAATGACTGTTACCGCTAAGAAAGGTTTAATAAAGTGAATTCAATCTAAATTAAGCATTGATTTCTGTGTTTATATTTGGATTATGTAACTAGACTAAATTGTAATCAAATCTGACTGGTGGGCCAATAAACCGGCAGGACCCACAGAAGTTTCAGGTGTTTTTTTAGAACCTTAAAGTTTTTTATGATGTTTATATTATGTACGTGGTGTTTTTAATACGCTTTAAGACACACCATGTGTAAGTTCATAAGTCGACAGCATTGCCGAGTATTTTCTCCTTAAAACTGCAGTGAACCAAAGACAGTCTCAAAAACACGGTTTGAAATCTCTGGTGTTTCTGACATCACAAACGACCTTGTAACCAATCAGATCAACGTGTGATCGTCAACCAGTGGATCTCTGAGCTGAGTGAGTGAGTGGAGGCGGGGCTCATTTGCATATTCATAGAACCGCACATACTAAATGAGGCATGGGTGTTGAATTACATTCAAGGAATTTTTTTTTAAATATGTTAATTTGGTGATCAAAGATGAGTTTTAAGGGATAAAATGATTGACTACAAGGGGACTTTAAGTAGGTGTTATAGTAGCTATGTTTCCATCCACCTATTTTTATGCAAAGTTTTTATGAAAAAAGCTGGATGGAAACGGCGAGATGCACATAATTAAAAAAAATGTGCATAAAAATTTAAAGGGATACTCCACTTTTTTTGGATTTTTTTTGGGATTTATTCGGTAAATGTATGTTTATGTGCACGTTGTCTTAAAGGGATACTCCACTTTTTTTGGAAATAGGCTCATTTTACAACTCCCCCAGAGTTAAACTGTTGAGTTTTACCGTTTTTGAATCCATTCAGCCGATCTCCGGTTCTGGCGGTACCACTTTTAGCATAGCTTAGCATACATCATTGAAGTGGACAAGACAAGAGTATAGTTCCTAACCATATCAGCCTAGAAAATCGCAACTTTACATTTTCCGTCGGTCTTAGTGCACGATGTAACTACAGAAGAGTCAAGTTTTAAATAGGAAAAATATCGAAACTCTTTGGTCATTTCTTTTTTAGAAATGCTAATGGTCTTGTCCACTTCAATGATGTATGCTAAGCTATGCTAAAAGTGGTACCGCCAGAACCGGAGATCGGCTGAATGGATTCAAAAACGGTAAAACTCAACAGTTTAACTCTGGGGGAGTTGTAAAATAAGCCTATTTCCAAAAAAAGTGGAGTATCCCTTTAAGACGACGTGCACATAAACTGCGATGGAAACACATTTACCGAATAAATCCCTTGATGCGCAACAAAAAAAGTCATGTAACTCAACAGATCGTGTGATCAGGAAATTTGGCGCGTAAGTTAAATGCACAACTTTGAATGGAAACAGAGTTGGTGTATATAATATATCCACAGGTTTTAGCAGTCCACTTTATTTTAGGCCTAACAACACCCCGAAACTATGGAGAAAATCATAGAATCTAATGTCTTATTGTCTGCAGTCTCATGAAGTACCTTGATGAAATGCACGCAGATGTCTTCTCAAGGAGGACAACAGGGCGAAGTTTTTCACACAGATCGTACAGTGGAAGGCCTTCGCATCTGTGTGGACAATCTGGTGAGTCTTGAGATCTCTCTCCCGGGTGAAAGTCTTCCCGCACACCAAGCACTCAAAAGGCCTCTCTCCGGTGTGAATCCGCACATGTTCGGACAGATGCTGGATACGGGAAAACCCCTTCCCGCACTGAGAGCACTGAAACGGCCTCGCTCTGGCAGAAACACTCTTTGCGTGGTCGTCTGTGGTGACATTTGTAAAGGAAAATGATTGTGTTATGTTGTCTCTCTCAACAAATACATACATCTATTCAATATATTTGACAGGTAAACAATACGAGTGTTTCTGAAAGCTGCAAGACACTCTATAGGCCAGGGGTTTTCAGGGTTTTTGACCCCTAAATATGATGTTCCCTTAGCGAGGAACTCCTTTCCTAACTAATATTTACACTGCACAGCACAAAAAAAAGTCGCTGTTTGGATGTAAATAGACAAATGCTCAAGACAAGAGTCAATATTGGATCATTATTGCAGTGATTATTATGTTTCTAGCATGTAATATGTTTGGCAGCAGTTCTTCTAATCATAATTGATGGGGTGTGTAGCATTTCATTTCTTAAGCAATCAAGACACATCATGGTCATATTCTAGGATGAAAATGTTGACCAGAAATGTATGCACCTCTTGATGGGAATGAATATTGTGATGTTATTTCCATCAAGAGGTGCATCAATATTTGGTGAAAATCTTGAGAATGCAAGAGTCCAGCTCTCTGTAAAGTCTCCAGCACATCCCAAAGACTTTCAATGAAGTTAAGCTCTGGATTCGTATGTGGAAATGATTCTTCATGCTTTCTCAGTTTGAGCCTGATGAATCTCGACATTGTCATACTGGAATATGGCCATGATGTGTCTTCCTACATGTTTAAGAAAAGCGACACACTCAATCAGTTTGGCCTAGTATACTGTATAAACCTGAAGAGAGACATAAAATATAACAAAGTAACTGTCTTTAATCTCGTGATAACAGACAGGTCTTTAGAAAACAGAATAAAACAGTCAAATTTAGTAGATTGAATTATATCTATTATATTATTTTATTTTTATAAATAAATATTATATTAATTTGGTTTTATACATTTATTTGCACATTTTTTCATTGACCCAGCACTCCTTTAAGGCACACGGAAAAATGAAAATCAAAGTCAGGGCAATTTACACTTTTCACAAACAGGCAGTGAATGAATGCATTACGCCTAATGTATAATGTGAACTCCTGCATTCTCACCCAGGTCAAACGCAGCACCTGATGTGTGTAGATCAAGCGTTCTCGCCTGTTCTTCAGTGCTACAGCCAGCTGATGGAAACACACACACCTCATCTGGGTCACCGTAGGACTTCATGCTCAGATCCATGGCTTACCGGTGAAAACCTAGAGGAGAACTACATTTTGTTATCAAAACAGTGATAGTTATTTTTTTAGGCAAATGTACTAGAGTGTTACTCTTGTACAGTGATGACATAAAAAGGTAAAACTGTGGGTGGCAATAAATAACTACAATGTTCATGTACCAGGGTATTTGCATGGGTACTGCAAAATACTATAGCCTACTATAATACCATGGTACCATGATAGGCAATTTGTCTAAATAGATGGTAATACGTAAAATGTATCATATATTCTGAAATTATTGTGTTGTATTATATAATGTATGTCTTAATGTCTATATTACAAAACTGGAGACAGAACAAACCTCCTTTAGTTGCTACATGTCAGCACACAGTTAAAGGCGCATTATCTGTCATTCAGGAAGATGAAAGAGAAAAATAAACATTAGCTGCGTCACAACACAGACACACAAATGTGAAGTTCATGCAGAAGAAGCCTCACCTTTTCTGTGTCTCATCACACAATTATCATGCACATCCACGGACTGACAACCCGGAAATGACTGGAGGTTACTGTCTTTTCAAAATAAAAGTCAATCGCAAAAAAAGCTTGACCGAATATACCATGTAAATATTTGTGTTATGTCCATTTTAATCTTGCAACAAACATTCAACATGTCTAAAAATGTACTTGGACACCAACATAAACCTTGTTTAAATGTTAAATGTTATTACAAAATTTTCAAACAATATTTTAAACAAAGATGCCTAATACAAACACTTCTCAAGCAAAACATTATATTTTATTTATTTATTTGGGGGGGGGGGGGGGGTGATAAAACTGTAGTTGTACAGTATAGTTCACAATGTTGATAAAAAAAATATGGTGACACTTTATGGATGTTAAACGTTAGTGTAATAATATGTTTATTTATAACTTATATGTTTCTGGGGCACCACCCTCTTTTTGAGAAAATTACTATACAAGTTTATTATGACACATATTTTGCTGGCATCCTGACTGTGTCTAAGTTTAACATTAGGAACTTGATGTAATATCAGTAAGATATATAAGTCGAGATATGAGAAATATGCATTGCATAAATGAAAAGGTTCTTAAAGTTATCATTGTGGAGATGTTGGTCCAGGTGCCTAGCCATCTTCAGCTTGATGTCCAGGGTTTGGTCTGTCACCTTTACTAAATGCAACAGTGTAATATCGTTTCGATTATTTGCATACATTTCTGAAAACGGGACAAGATTTAACAGACCCTGCAAGAATGAAAGATAACCATTAATTTCTCCAAAGAGCCAACTGTTGTGTATTGATGTGACGTCATCGACGTCATCACGTACAAAGTGGAGATAAAGGACGGAAGGAAGTTATATCTGGTGTCTGTGTGGTTCGATCCGAAATAACTAGAAAGTATATAACATTGGCGACGAGGATGCTACAACAAGGACTCACTCGTTAGTTGAATCTGAAAGTGAGTTAGAGGTGCGTCACGCCGACTAGTTTATCTCAGTTAACTGAAGTCTGATACAGCACGCGTTAAAGATGGACGGTACTGTTCCTAAGTTCGACTGCTACAGTGACTACGTTTACATGCAGCCAATAACCCGTTCAAAACCGGGATATTAGCAATAACCCGGTCGCGAACGGCCATGTAAACACCGGCAAAAACCCGAATATGCTCATATCCCGGATTTTAAAAACCGGGATATTATACCTGGGGTACCCCTTTTCTAACCCGAATTTTTGGTCATGTAAACGCGCATCGGCATATCCCCATAGTGATGTGTGTTCTGCGCATGTTCTATTCGCAAGGAATCTTGGTATTTTGAGTAGAGAAACTTCTCTGCGCATACAAAACCCCGCGTGCAGTATACCGGAAGTAAACATGGCGAGACGCAGCATAGCATACTTTTGGAGCGAGGTCAGTAACGTTACCAGCACCAAAGCGCAAACAAAGGCGATCGCTATCTGCCCCGAACTATTCATTATCCGCGTGCTGCTGTTGTTGTTGTCTTTGGATACAGGAAGAAGAATCGGAAATGACGCATATTGCGTCTTAAGGTTGTCCGTACGTCCAGACGCTAACCGCGCGTCGCGTTTACATCGGGATATTGCAATTCCATGTATACAGGAGTAACTCTCTCTGCTCACGCATGTAAACGGGTTATCCCTAATGTTTCAGAAACCCGAATAGTGACCTTAACCCGACCATAACCCGAAATTTGGCTGCATGTAAACGTAGTCATTGATCCAGCCACGTTGGGTCCGCGATGGACAAGATGGTTAAATGCATTCGAACTTTTTGCCGATGGAAAGGGTTTGATCCTGACTGACGATGCACCTGACGCTACAAAGCAAAGAAGGCGAGCCTTGCTCTTACATCACGCTGGGACAGATGTGCAGGATATTTTCTCCACACTCGCTGACACAGGAGGGCCAACTGGTTACGTGCAGGCAGTAACAGCACTGAACGCATACTTTGTGCCTCAGGTAAACACGGCGTTTGCAAGACAGTCGTTTTATTAGCTAAAGCAGAAAACGGGACAGACCGTGCAACAGTTTACCACATGTTTAAGGCAAGCGGCAAAAGATTGTGATTTTGGAGCTGATAAAGACAATCAAATTAGGGATGCTGTTCTAAGTCGGTGCAGCTCTGAATACGTGCGTAGGAAACTGCTGGAGGAAGGAACGGATTTGACACTTGCTCGCACTCTAGAAATCGCAGCGCAGTGCGAACGTGTTGAACTGCAGATGGCGGCGTTGCACATTTCTCCAGACACTGAAGAGCTATTCAAACAGGTTGTTTTGATGACTGTCCTGCATACAGACATATTGCAGGTGAGCTATGTGTCATTGGCCAAATAATACTCAGAGGAACAAGAATTGTCTTGCCACAGTCGCTGCGAGGAAGAGCATTACAGTTGGCACATGAGGGTCATCTTGGTGTGGTAGGAACAAAACAACACCTGAAAACAAAGGTTTGGTGGCCCGGAATGGACAGGGCCGCAGAAAGACTTGTGAGGACATGTCATGGTTGTCAGTTGGTAGCGAAACCAGATGTTCCTGAACCACTGTCGCCCACAGTGATGCCTGAAGGGCCATGGCAAAACTTAGCCACAGATTTACTTGGTCCTTTACCGGATGGACATTCGATTCTGGTTGTTGTCGACTATTACAGCAGGTACTATGAATATGCAATCCTCAAGTCAACAACAGCATAAAAAGTGATTGATCGTTTGGAAGACATTTTCAGTCGGCACGGACTTCCCTTAACAATCAGGTCAGATTGTGGCCCACAATTCAAATCCAGTCAGTTTCAGGCTTTTTGTCAGGAGAACGGAATACACCATATCAGAACAACTCCAAAGTGGGCACAAGCAAATGGAGAAGTGGAAAGACAAAACGCATCACTGATGAAACGAGTACGGATTGCCCATGCTGAGGGCCAGGATTGGAAAAGAGAGCTACGCAAATATGTGACTATCTACAGGTCCATACAACACACCACAACGGGCAAAAGCCCAGCGGAACTTCTTTTTCAGAGGAAGATCAGAGGGAAGTTACCAGACATCACAACTCCACATAGTGACCTTGAAGCTCGAGACAAAGACGCGGAGCAGAAAGGAAAAGCCAAGATATACACAGACCACAGACGAGGTGCTAAGACATCAGGCATAGCGGTTGGAGATCAAGTGCTTGTGAAACAGGATAAAACAGACAAATTCACAACAACACTTCACAGCACTCCTCACAAGGTTTACGCAGAGAAGGTAACAGCGTTGTTGTTCAGTCACCCACTGGAGCAAAGTATGCACGGAATACAACATTTGTCAAGAAGTTTCTGTCTGCGGAAACACCAACATTGGATGGCGAAGTGATATGTGCTCAGGAGCCAAGTAATGATAAGGAGCAAAAGGGAAGTGCGGAGGAAGGCAAAGGGAACTGTGAAACATTTCAGAGAGAGGAACAGATTCCTAAACCTTGCAGACCCCAGAGACAAATCAAATTGCCTGAAAGGTTTAGAGACTATGTTGTTGAGTGATAGATAAAGGTTAGGCTATGTAAGAAGGAAAACAAGTAAAAATCAGATTAAGAGTTATGTTGTGGTGCGATGCATCTGTTCAGAAAGCATCAGCATGTTCTATCAAGATGTACAGTGTTACATGTACTTTGAATGTTCTGAACGGTCTTAATCTGTAAGAAAATGTGAATGTTTAATTTGGGTAAGTTCATATTCAAGTAGAGGGGGATGTTGTGTATTGATGTGACGTCATCGACGTCATCACGTACAAAGTGGAGATAAAGGACGGATGGAAGTTATATCTGGTGTCTGTGTGGTTCGATCCGAAATAACTAGAAAGTATATAACACCAACTTTAAGAACTGCATGAGAATGCCAGCTGACAGTCTTGCCTGGGCCCGGGACAAGATAATCTGAGATGCAACTCCTCTGCTCTTCCTCTCCTGTTCCCCTCCTCTGCTCTTCCTCTCCTGTTCCTCTCCCCTCCTCTGCTCTTCCTCTCCTGTTCCCCTCCTCTGCTCTTCCTCTCCTGTTCCCCTCCTCTGCTCTTCCTCTCCTGTTCAACCTCCTCTGCTCTTCCTCTCCTGTTCCTCTCCCCTCCTCTGCTCTTCCTCTCCTGTTCCCCTCCTCTGCTCTTCCTCTCCTGTTCCCCTCCTCTGCTCTTCCTCTCCTGTTCCTCTCCCCTCCTCTGCTCTTCCTCTCCTGTTCCTCTCCCCTCCTCTGCTCTTCCTCTCCTGTTCCCCTCCTCTCCTCTTCCTCTCCTGTTCCCCTCCTCTGCTCTTCCTCTCCTGTTCCCCTCCTCTGCTCTTCCTCTCCTGTTCCTCTCCCCTGCTCTTCCTCTCCTGTTCCCCTCCTCTGCTCTTCCTCTCCTGTTCCCCTCCTCTGCTCTTCCTCTCCTGTTCCTCTCCCCTGCTCTTCCTCTCCTGTTCCCCTCCTCTGCTCTTCCTCTCCTGTTCCCCTCCTCTGCTCTTCCTCTCCTGTTCCCCTCCTCTGCTCTTCCTCTCATGTTCCTCTCCCCTGCTCTTCCTCTCCTGTTCCCCTCCTCTGCTCTTCCTCTCCTGTTCCTCTCCCCTCCTCTGCTCTTCCTCTCCTGTTCCTCTCCCCTCCTCTGCTCTTCCTCTCCTGTTCCTCTCCCCTCCTCTGCTCTTCCTCTCCTGTTCCTCTCCTCTGATCTTCCTCTCATGTTCCTCTCCCCTGCTCTTCCTCTCCTGTTCCCCTCCTCCGCTCTTCCTCTCATGTTCCTCTCCCCTGCTCTTCCTCTCCTGTTCCCCTCCTCCGCTCTTCCTCTCATGTTCCTCTCCCCTGCACTTCCTCTCCTGTTCCCCTCCTCTGCTCTTCCTCTCCTGTTCCTCTCCCCTCCTCTGCTCTTCCTCTCCTGTTCCTCTTCCCTCCTCTGCTCTTCCTCTCCTGCTCCCCTCCTCTGCTCTTCCTCTCCGGTTCCTCTCCCCTGCTCTTCCTCTCCTGTTCCCCTCCTCCGCTCTTCCTCTCATGTTCCTCTCCCCTGCTCTTCCTCTCCTGTTCCCCTCCTCTGCTCTTCCTCTCCTGTTCCTCTCCCCTCCTCTGCTCTTCCTCTCCTGTTCCCCTCCTCTGCTCTTCCTCTCCTGTTCCTCTCCTCTCCTCTGCTCTTCCTCTCATGTTCCTCTCCCCTCCTCTGCTCTTCCTCTCCTGTTCCTCTCCCCTCCTCTTCCTCTCCTGTTTCCCTCCTCTGCTTTTCCTCTCCTGTTTCTCTCCCCTCCTCTTCTCTTCTTGACAGTGTCACGCCCGGCTTTGCCGTGTTGGGTGTGCTCACTCCACCATGGATAGTATTATGTTTGGGCCGTTTCTCTCCTCCCAGTCTGAAGGGGGAGCTGTTTGTTTTAGGTCCATCCGACAACAGCTGATTGGAGGGACTATTTAAAAACATCTCCTGTCGGTTGTTTGGTCTGCTCTGTGCTGCGCGGCTCGGCATTGCTCGGGTAGTCGTGACATATGGGGACAGCCCATATGTCACGACTACCTGGCTCACAGTAGCAATGACATAGGGGAGACCACACCGTTTGTTAAGTTAAAGCAAACATAATTTATTAAACATTAAATTATACGATGAAATCATAATTTAGATCAATAAATGTAACAAGTCAGTAAATGAGAAACGAAATAAAACTAATCAAAAGTGTGTTGCAGATCAGTAAAGTGTAGACTATGTGTAATGCATACAAAGCAAAAAGAAGTGGGATGATGCTGCTGCCACCAGCATGGAGACCCGAGCAATGCCGAGCCGCGCAGCACAGAGCAGACCAAACAACCGACAGGAGATGTTTTTAAATAGTCCCTCCAATCAGCTGTTGTCGGATGGACCTAAAACAAACAGCTCCCCCTTCAGACTGGGAGGAGAGAAACGGCCCAAACATAATACTATCCATGGTGGAGTGAGCACACCCAACACGGCAAAGCCGGGCGTGACATCACTCCCCCCACAAAACAGAGACCCATGTGGGACTCTGTAAAACTACATTCTACTCATTACCATTTCCCATAAACAATACTAAAAACAAAAACTATACCCAAAAAACAATAAAATGTCTAAACCCATTACCCTTTTTAACCAGTATCCCGAAAGACTAAGGTTAGATTAAACCAAACTCTCGACCCCATTCATCCACCCCTTTAATACAACAGCCACTACAAAAAATTAACCCATACTCACCTCCCATAATCCCCCCCCCCCCTACCTCCTTCCCACCCAGCAAATCCTGGCGCCTGGATAGCAATTTAAGAATGGAAAGACCGGAGGCAAGAGAGAAGAACCAGAGACTGGAGAAGAGATAGGCACCCCTTAACAGTCATCAAGAGCCCGTGACAAAGCATCAGCCATGACGTTCTCAGACCCCTTGATGTGTCTAATAGATAGATTATAAGGCTGTAGAAAAAGAGCCCAGCGCATAAGGCGCTGGTTAGTATTTTGAAGAGAAGAGAGGAAAGTCAGAGGATTGTGATCAGAAAAGACCACCACAGGGTGTAACCCACCACCAACATACACATCAAAATGTTGGAGTGCCCAAATAAGGGCCAGGGCCTCTTTTTCGATGGTTGAATAGTTAAATTGGTGACAATTAAATTTCCGAGAAAAATAGGAAACTGGTCTATCTATCCCATTTTCATCCTTTTGAAGGAGAACGGCACCTGCCCCTACCTGGCTGGCATCTACTTGCAGCTGGAAGGGCTCCTCCAACCTAGGAGCATTTCAGCCGGCTTTTTATTTCTCATCTCCATAAATATATCTAGTAGTAAAGCCAATGCAAGTGCTAGAAATCAATGAATTCTTTGCAAATACTTCCTCGTCATCATGGAGAGCGCAGTTCGCACCGCTTTCTCCTTTCCACAAGCGCTTGCTCTCCTTTTGAGTCTGTCGTTGTAATGCAACAATGAACTTAGGCGCGCCTGTAAAAACGATCGCGCCACGTCGCTATTATGAGCTAATATCCCAAATATTTCCATATATGGCTCTTTCCTCCTTTCTTATCAACAAGTGGATTTACAGCCACCACATCAGCAGCACCGCCTGTCACCATTTCTCAGCGCTTTTATGAAGAGGACGCAACTGCACACGCTTCGGGCATGCACGTGGATCAAGTACCAAGTTTGAGAAAACCTGGTATGTGGCGTGACGTTTAAAAAAAATAGTACCGACTTGTTACCGAAGTACCGGGTCTTTGACAACACTCATAAACGTTGGCTGCGCTGTTTCTTACCTTGCTCTACGTTGACTTTACTAACGTTAGTTCCAGCTTCACCGCCACCACCTTTTTAAAAATATTTGTTTAGGACATCTCAAAGGCCTCTATTTTCTTCTTCTCTGCTCTTCTCTTCTTCTCTTTTCTTTTCTTTTCTTTTCTGAGCACCGGACTTGTGCTGACCGGACATTTTGAGCGTAACGTTAGCCTACTGAACTTCAAATCAAATGACAACATCAAATTTTGATCAGTGGCCAAACCATTTTTTATTTTATTTTTTTAAACCCCCCCCATCTCAGCGATAAGAGCCTAATATGAACACTCTCCAGAGGTTCAAACAGGGCCAGGCTTAAAGCATTCAGAACCATGGACAAGCCTGACGGGACCAGCCTCTTCGACACACGGCGTATTAGAAGACTTCGTCCCACCAAAGCATACGTGGCAAGCCGAAATTGCAGCCAGATAAACTTTAATAGATGGAAACGCCCTCCCGTTGTCCATTAAGCTTTGCAAAAAAGAGAGTATTTCACTCACGGTTCACTGAATAGGAATAACTCCTTTATAAATGCAAATGTTTCTAATGTTCAAGATAATGTTTATAACTTCCTGGGGAAGCACAATCAAATTTAACCCTTCACAGGCTCTCCCTGAAGGAACTGAACAATCTCTGCCAGCCACAGACTCCTCGGCCAACGAGGGGCTATCAGAAGGATAGACAATCCGTTTTCACTCACTAAGTTTACATGGACAACAATATTCCTATATTAAGCCAATTAAGACAATACTCTGATGCCATGTAAACAGGGATTTCTGATTTCCTTAATCTGGCTTAATACTCGATGTGAACACAAATGAAGTAAGACAAATGGAGTATTCCTATTTCAGTTGCATTATCGAAGTGCATTATAGACATGTACCTTAATCACACTATTAAAGTCATGTGGGAGTTTTTGCCATTTTGTGACAGGACACATACACACAAACAAGAGACTATGGCTTCAGAATTTGTATCCGCCCTCGTCTATTTGCATGTATAGCATGATAAATATTTAACTGCACTTGAAGCTTCCGTAAAATAAAAAATGAAACACCCAAAACTGTATATGGTACCATAACGAAGACAAACTGTAGGGAACGTCGGACGGCGTGGCATGGTGACGTAATTGCATGTGCCATTCATCGATCTATGTTCTATAACATGTAAAAGGGGAACATGAAAGGAATATTCTAAAAGCAACTCATGTAAACACCTTAATCAAAATATTGTCTTATTCAGAAAAAGGTCAATAATTAGATTACTGCTGTCCATGTAAACGTAGCCACTAACACTGTCTAGGGTGGGAGAAATTAGACTCAGTGGTGGAAATGCATATAGGGAGACGTTTGGTCACAGGTGTGCCGGCACATTTTTGCCCTTGAGAGAAAAATTCAGCAGACTCTTTGCATTTGCCTGTGAGGTGAAGAGATATTCGGCAGCCCTTCCGTACCTCTTCCAAATCTGATCTATCACTCTGTGAATGAGGACACAGATGCCTCACAGCTACCCAACACTGGAAGTCCTTCATTTTGTGCCAGCCCAGCGGGACCATCGACAGCAACGAAGCCATCTTGCCCATAAGGCGGAGACAGGTTTTCCTTGCAGAACTGGGCCAGGCACTGATAAAACGGCATTATCCTCCTCTCCGAGAGCATAGCTTGGTATGCCAGTCTATTCGTAGGCACCTGAGATGTAATCAGCTGGCTTTTGTCATAGTTGATTCTGAATCCCAGATTCGTGAGATGAGACGTGAGCATCGCTGTGTCTCGTCCTGCGCGCTCCTGCGAATGAGCGCATATCAGATAATCATCTACATAAGCAGATATCCTGGGACCCTTGTGTCTCAGCGGTGATAATGCTGCTTCTGCTGAACACACGCAGAGCTAGGCTGAGCCCGAAAGGAAGAGTACATTTTAGTAAATTTCAAGTGAAATTTGTACACTACACTCCGAAAGGAAAACCTGAGATATTTCCTGTGCAAAGGATAAATGCTTAAAGTAAGCATCCTTGAGATCGACTGTGACGGACCAATTTTCCCGGCGGATTGAGCGAGTAAGAGTACTTTTGTACTTTTGAAGTGCTTGTTTAGAGCATGTAGGCCCATTATTGGGTGTAAACCCCGATCTATCTTTGGAATGATTATATCTCCTGTTATTTTGTTAGTCTCCTTGCGCTCTCGACATTGAGCAACAGAGATGCAACAGAGAATCTTTTATTGTTTGCTTTCAACCAGGGGCTGAAGTGCTTTGTGAAAATACACTTGGGAACGTGTGCTTGTACAGTTTTCTGCATTCGAACTTGTGGTATTGCAGTCGGCAATCCACGGAACATTGTGTGTTGAGGTGGAGCTGAACTGGCCTGAACATAACTTATAACAAATCTTTCGCCCAAACTCCACATCGTCCACTTTATTTGTGGGTGAGGGAACATGTGTGGTGGACTCGGGAGAGGACATCACAGAAAACCCTTGGTGCTGTCCGTCCCTCCCATGCAGAGACTGTGTGTTCTAGATATCCCTTTTTAGTGTGTTAGAATGGTTAATGGACCTAGACTTTGCAGCTGCCGCCACGAATGACTGCTTTCCCCATGGCTTAGCGTTCAAAGCTACCATCTTCTCTGCTCGCTGGGGTTTTGGAGTCCTGGACATGTTCAAAAACCTCCTGTTCTGTGTCGGAGGAAGAGGCCGCAGGGGAAATTATGTTTTATTGTCAAAGTTTGTGAGGAGCATGTTCAAATGTTCCTCAACAGTTTTTTCTGCATTCTTCTGCCACCCTGACTCCTCACTCTTGGCTGTTTCCCATCCAGGAATACAGGGGACTGTTCTGGGATCGGGCCACATTCCGACCTCCCCTGGATACTATGGCAAATATGCACACTCTTTTACTCTTTATCTGATTATTTGTAAGTGTGAACTTGTGAACAGGAGGATGCGGAGCTCTTTTACGAGGCAGACAAATGTCAAACGCCTCACCTTCCTTTCTTTGAGGTTGCATCTCTGTCTTATTGCCGCAGAGCTGGGCCGACCAACTCTTTTGAGTCCACGGGAGAAAGTCTCCGATACTTGAGAGACTAAGCCAGAGCGACCTCTCACCCTCAACGGCGAGAGGCAAAATATGGCCACAGCTTTGTACCGCACCACGCAAGGTGCGTAGATTGAGGTCTGTTATATTAAATATTTACCTCCTGAGAGCCCAGCTCCTCCAATAACTTGGCTTGATAGGCCATCAACAACGAAGTAAATATCCTGTTTAACTCCCGGTTCCCCAGGAGTTACATACCAAGGGATGCTAATCTTAGCTGTCACATGCTTACAAACCTCCACTAGGTCACAATCCACCACCATCAACGCTAAATCGGCACTTTGCACGCTCATGGGCCTGGATGCTTTGGCCACAGACAGGATAGCGTCATGCTCCTCATCCTCCACCTCATCGCATTACGCTAGCAGATGTTGGTCGAAAGGTGGACTCTGCATCTGTAATATCCCCTCATGAAGAAAGATCCCGCAGGGGAGAGGGTTGAGCCGAAGCCGAAGAAGGGATCATAGAGAGCCCGTAACCTTCTTTCCAAAATGGAAAGGCATCACATAACAGTGCGTGCAACTTTTCGCATCCACCAGTGCGGCTTGAGCACACTTGACACCAATGCATGTAAATCAAAAATTTCCCAAAATAATGAATCCACATGACGCCGGACATGAGCATCTTTCCCTTTGTCTGCAGATATCTTGGACAAGATATGGTCAGTCAAACTATCCAGAAGCGTTAGCTAGGTTAGGAGACACCGCTATTGAAAGAAAAGTAGAAAAGCTCAGTAACGAGCAGAGAACGAGTTAATATCCACAACAATCATTCGGCAACGGAAATATTAATGGTACGTTTGTGAAAAAGTAGAGAATTTGGAGTGTGTAGCAAAAGAGTCCACAAACTTTGGGACATACTATCATGTCACACAATTGCGTCTTTAACGGTTGCTCTCTGTCGCATCCTGTCTCAGTAAACTGGCCTGTCAATCATCTTGTTACAGTTAAAATCCTCCACATTACATTAATTTAATTTTCTTCTTTATCGGAGAGAAATGCAGAAGCACGTTGATCTGCAGTCGCAGTCTTTCATACAGAGACTCTCCTCATATTAATGCATAATGATGCATTTAAAAGTTAATGGCCAAACGGATCTTTGGAAAAGTCCACATTGATTTTGCAGATGAAATATAACACGGATAACATTAAATAAATATATTTTATCAGGTTAAACTTTGATTAGTCACTCAAACCTTTATCTAAACCTTTCACCGTCGGTCGCCGAATCCGGCATGTTTTGTAGTTTTTAAAAACTTTTTACTAGTGTTTGTAGTTCCTCCTCCAAAGCGCATTATGGGTAATATTACAACATATTGAAAATCCACCGGAAATAGTAGACCATCGGGGGAATTTTGACAAACTCTTTTCAACATACTATGCTTTGGGACACACTTATTCTAATCTCACATACTATTTAGGATGGCTATTATGGACGTTGAAATGCAGGGATGGTGTAATTGGTGCTTCCATAGTCTATCCCCAGATAACATGTAATCAATGAACAGGGATGGGCATAAATACATGGAAATATTTAAAATACAAATACAGTATTTTGTATTTTGAAAATACACAAAATACATGTGAAATTGGCGATTTATTGCAGGAATCCCTATTAGGCTGAAATCTATCTGGGCCTATTCTGAATGCCAAAAAGCATTTAGATGTGTGCAAATACTTAGAAACTTTAGTTTCATTTTATATACCTCCTACCTTCCCCTGCCCTGTAGGAAAAACTACAAAAACTGTAAAAAACTACAAAAAACTATTTTCAAACATCTTTTATTATGTTTTATCACCATCATTACTTCGAACTCAGTAACAAGAACTCAATAACACAAAGTCAATTCAATTTTAAATAACTGATGGTGTACTCCTCCAGGTGGTGTACCTGTGTGTTTCAGACATCCATCTATTCGATACCCTTTAGCACCACCAGCTTTTCAAAAAGATTGGGTTTAAGGCGTCGTCTGTGTGGCCTATTGATTAAACCCCCAAAGGAAAACGTACTTGGTTACTAACATTACTTGGTTACCAGAATGGGCAGGGCTTATGCTATAAAAGCCCATTATTTCGCCATAACATCAGGTTTAAATCGACTGAAGCAAAAAAACTCTGACAGATTGCGATAATGCGGCAGGCTATGCAATACTTGTTCCCTACTCTCAGGGAACCGAGGTTATGTTAATAAGTGAGTACGTTCCCTTTCGAGATCGGTCACTTCGTATTGCATTGCTAATACGCAGTGGGGAGCTGGGGATGCAATTTAACATGCCACACCTTATAGCAACTGGCTCCAAACAACTGGAGTCTAGGGAAGGATCCCGAGGCTCACAGAAACAAGCCATAATAAACCCTCACAAGGACAGGGACTGGACACAAGTCGGGTCCCATGATAAGAGGGGCTGGAACGCCTGAACCAGGCTCGTTCTTATAAAATAGTCATAGTGCTTATGGACAGTAATCATGTTAGACTGATAAGACCGGACACCGTCAGGTCTAATTATCATATTGAGAGGACTTGAGCCTGCAGGGAAGGAACCTCCATGTTATAGAACCTAACAAATGTGGACGGCGAGGACCACCCGGCCGCCGCACATATGTCTTGAATTGGCACACCCCTGGACCAGGCCCACGAAGAGGCCATGCCTCTTTTAGAGTGTGCTCTAGCGCCTATGGGACAAACCTGGCCCACCGAGTCGTATACCAGAGAGATGGCGTATACTATCGGTCTAGACAGTCTCTGCTTTGTGATTGGTAACCCCTTGGTGCGCCGAAGCATATAAAGAGCTGTTCTGAATGCCTAAACGGTGCAGAACACTCCAGGTAGATTTTTAGAGCTCTGACAGGACAGAGCATATTAGCCTTCCCATCGTTCTCCGACGGTGGAAGCGCTGACTATGTAATAACCTGTGCTCTGAATGGAGTTGAGAGCACCTTGGGTACGTAACCATGCCTTGGCTTGAGAATGACCCCGGAGTCACCAACCCCATAATCCAAGCAGGAAGGGCTCACAGAGAGCGACTGCAAATCTCCCACTCGCTTGACTGATGCCAGGGCCAGCAGCAGAGCAGTTTTTAGAGGAAGTTATCATGTGGTTTAAGATTAGCCGACTGCAGCGGCTCAAACGGGGGACCCTTCAGGGCCCCAAGGACCGTGGAGAGGTCCCAAGCTGGTATAGAAGGGGGCCTGGGGGGATTCATCCTCCTGGCTCCTTTGAGGAAACGAACGACGAAGTCGTTTCTCCCCAGTGACTGGCCAGCCACAGGAGCAGGGTAAGCTGCCATGGCTGCCACATACACTTTGAGCGTGGATGGGGAGAGACCCGCATCCAGAAGCTCTTGTAGGAAGGAGAGTACCACTGACACATCGCATGACTGGGGCTCGAGGTCCCTAGCTGTGCACCACCTAGTGAATACTGTCCACTTTAGGGCATAGAGGCGCCTGGTAGATGGTGCTCTAGCCTCAGTGATGGTATTCAGGACCTTTTCGGGGAGGTCCCAGGATACCCATTGAGGGGCCACACATGGAGGGCCCATAAGTGGCGTGGGTGCCAAATTGAAATATAGCATAATATAGCATAGGGCTTTTATAGCATAAGCCCTCCCCCCTCCCCATTCTGGCGCTTCGCCATAGGATGTGCAGTTGCCTCAGCACAGCCAATGGGTGAGCTGGACACTCTGCTGTGTTCACTGTGCAGCTGCACTGCCTTGGCTTCAATATTTCTCGAGGAAAGGAGTTTCCCACGGCGTATTAGCTACGCAATATGAAGTGACCGTTCTCAAAAGGGAACAAGCGCTCTACAGGAGCTGAAGAGGGAATGATTGTGTTGAACCTCACAAACAGCTGTCTAATAAGTGGATACTGGTTCAAGATGTCCAAATCCGGTCTGGTCTGAACTAGTTGATGCACGAAAACAGCCCCCTGATAAAGAGATTAACTGGCTCAAAGTGAAAATACAAAAAAACTCATCTTAAAATGTATTTAAATACAAATTACATTAGATTTTTTCCAAAGGCTTTAAAATACAAAATAGTATTTTGTATTTCAAATACGTATTTTAAATACATGTATCTAAAATACTGCCCATCCCTGTCAATTAAACAATGTTGACTCAGTGTTGATGCGTCAACGCTAATTGCATTGAATTAACGTGACAAAGTGATGTTGCTTAAGTTTCACTCTTGCACCCTCAGTTAATGGTGAAGCAATGTTGAGATTTCAACCAAAAATCAATGGTAATAGTATTGATTCAACATTACAAAGTGATATTTTATCAACATCACTTTTGTACCCTCAGTTAATGTTGAAACAATGTTGAACAAAAAATCAATGGTAATGCTTTCGAATCAACATTACACTATGATTGATTCTACATCACCGATACTGAATCAACACTTAACTTAACAATAATAATCAGTGGTAATATTTTGTAATCAACCTTACACTATGATGTTAAATCTACATCACTGCTGTTGAATTAACAAAAAATAATATTGGGTAATATGGTTTGATTAATGTTACAATGTGATGTTGATTCTAAATACATTTTGTTGAAACAGAGAAAATACAACTGAAAAGGAATGTCAAACAATGCTGCCATCTGATGTACCAAGTTAATGTTGAAACAACATTAATATTTCAAGTGGCCAGTGATGTCCTTCAGGTGGTCAACAACAGTTTCTCAAATGACTTCATGACCACAGACATCAAAGCAACTGTAGTCATTTAATCCAGTGATTAATGGTTTCTTGGGTAAGACACTTGGGCGAGACACCATCTGGGCCTTTGGCTTTCCTTACGTTCTGTTTCCAAAAGACCCGGCATACATCCATACATGACTGAATTATATATTGCTGTCCAAATAAAGTTAGTAAACAATACTATTTTCTCTTTTTATTGAAATATGTAACATATTAAAGAGACACTTACACTAGTGTAATGGATGTGGCCAGTAAGAGCTGTGCGTGTAAACCTCACTCCTCTAGCCTCAAGAGGTGCGCTAGGTCTTTAGCGTCCTTGTTAGCCATCCGCCCTCCACACTGGAGACGAATCGGGTTGAGTAGGACCGGACGGTTACACTAGGCCTTCTTACTTTGGGCTTCACGTGTGTCCCTGGGGTCCACCAGTGCTGTTACACCCAATCCAAGTGCAAATTACCTTAATATTAAGGTGTAGCCAACCTTATTATAGTTTGTACAAATATAATATGATTCAAAGATACACATTAAGTTTTGTTGTAATTTAGTGATATATAACATATATATGATTCCATTTAAGCCACCTTTAAAATGACTCTGAAAAACCATTACAAATTCAGTGTAAACACATTTTTATGACAAAAATGAATTTTTATCTGATTTTTTTATGGGCTATTTGTTATGTTAAAACTGAAATATCATAACGAGTAAAGCGAAATTCAAAAATAGAATGTTTCCCCCTAAACATTTCTTTCTAAAAAGTACTAAAATTATCGTTAATGCAACCGTCAAGGACCCGAACCGTTAAGAAAAAAGAGATTAGTCAATTTTCTTACTCATGCCTCTTCTGTCACGACTTTGTCCGCGAACAGCTGCCGTACTTTTCGGTTATACCACCAATAAAATGGGGAGTCCGGTAAACGCTGCGATACAATGTTATCATTCATTTTATCCACAATATATCTCATTAAAACACATACTTTGTATTATCTTAAACATAAACGCTTATTCAACGTCTCGTGTAGTTTAAAGGTTATTATAACTGTGTCCATCATTAACTGCGCTCGTCCACCCCTACAGCTGATGCAGTGGTGCAGTCCGTGAAAGGCAATGGCAGAGGTGTAGAGGGAGAGAGAGAGGAATCAAGCGTCCTGACAGCTTCACTTCAAACCCACAGCCGTGACACACTGACCCGTGGACAACACATCCAGACCCGGCCCAGCCGAGCCTCCTGACCGCCCGAGACTCGCAGCTCAGCAGGGCTTTCTCAATCTCAGGTGTGTGTGTGTGAATGAGCAGCGCTCATGCTAGCACAGACGTTAGCTGCAGTTTCAGCTCCATAACACTGTATTTGCATCATAAACACACACCGATCGCTTATAAACACACGTGTGCGTGTTTGTTTACCACAGCACACGGCTGTTATTCAACCACGTCTGCTTAAAATAGCCCTCAGCTTCTGTTTTCATGCAGTCATATCATGGATATGTGTAACTAGGCCTCTGCAGTTTTGGGGGTGACTCTGTTTCACAGCAACTGGATTTACTGGAGGTGTAAACTCATTTGTTTTGGCTATTTATAGGGGTGTTTCTATGTAGATCAAATGATATTGATACTTTGATGTGCCTTGACAGCTATTTTGGATGTTGACACTGAGATAATGAGTTGATCTTCACTGATCTGCCTTTGTTGTGACAATCAGTTACTCTAATAATTAGTTCCCCCGTGATTGTGATGTAGTTTATGAGGTTTATGGTTGTTTTGTGTAGAAGGCAGACATGCATGTCTTTATTCTCTTCTAGACAGACCTGTCAAGTGTCAACTGGTATTACTTTATTGTTGCATTGGTGTGTTGTGGTGGTCAACTGATAGTAGAGTTGGGTAAGTTACTCTAAAAAAAAGTTATTAATTACTAGTAATAATTACATTTTCAAAAAGTGTAATTAGATTACTGTACTAATTACTCTCTGTAAAAAGTGTCAGATTACTTATTATTAATAATTACGTTCTAAATATATCCCATATCAACCTCGAACAGATAGACATGTAAACTGCTGTTTTGATTCTGTCAAATAAACAATATACAACTGGATACATTTGTATTGAACTGACCAAAACGTGTAAAAGGAGAAGGTTACATTAACAACATATATTTTAACATAAAATTTAGCTGTTCAATCCACTATTATATTTTATATAGAATCGTTCTATAGTCTATTTACAGTATTTAATGCAATTACCTCAGAAGTAACTGTAATTAAATTCCAGAAAAATTTAGAGTAATCCTGTCGTTTACTTTTTGGAGGGAAAAGTAATTAAATTACAGTAATTAATTACACCCAACACTGACTGTCAGGGGTTTAAAGAAGTTGATGTTTAATATTGATGACCAAACGTGTTTAATTTAAAAATGCTGAAAACAAAATTGTATTTGAACGATTTATGTGCAGCATGTGGTACTAGGAGCTAAAGTTTTACTTTCAGGAAGTTATAGAAAACCTCAGGGAATTACTAAATACTAATCAATGGAAACAAAAACATGGGATTTTTTTTACTATTTTGCTATTTATGCTCAACTCGTTGTGAATTTCTATTAAATGCTTTTCAACAAAAATTCTTATCCAGTCCATTTGACTTGCTAAAGTAATTTTTTTTCTAATATTATTTATATTTTTTAAAATATTTTGAATTAGATTTTTTTATATTTAGTTTTCATTTTAATTTTAGTTTTATGTGCTTTTCTCATTTTTCTTATTTTTTGTTTTGCTTAAATATTTCTATTTAGCTTTAATTTTGTTGGTTTAGTTTTAACAATTTTAGTACTTCAACTTAAACATATTTCAGTTTATTTTCACCATTTCAATCCCCGAAAATGCTTTGAATGGTTTTAGTTAATACCAGCACTGAATGCTACAGTGAGATGATTGTCACCTGGTTTTTCTCGTCTCCCCCTGCAGTCGAAGCCGAAGCCACACACCATGTCCTTAAAACCGCGGGTGGTGGACTTCGATGAGACGTGGAACAAGCTCCTGACGACCATCAGAGCGGTTGTGATGCTGGATTACGTGGAGAGAGCGACATGGAACGACCGCTTCTCGTATCCTGAGCTCTAGTAGAGACACACTGTCAGGATTTAGAAATATGGCTTCCTCTTTCCTCTTTCCTCTTCCTTCTGAATGTTTCTTGTAATCAGATTATTGGAGATTTTATTTTATGAGGGTGCTAAGCCATAAGTGCCATTTATTAAATGTGTTACCTCTTACACTACCGTGCAAAACTTTGGTAGCATCAGTAAGATTTTTGTTTTAAGTTTTTTTTTTTTCACCAAGGATGCATTAAATTGATCAAAATTGCCAGTTATAATGACACGACAGATTTCTATTTCAAATAAATGCGGCTCTTTTGACCTTTCTAACCATCAATGAATCCTTTTAAAAAATAAAAAAATCACAGTTTCCACCAAAATATGAAGCAGCATATTTTTCAACATTGATAATAATAATAAAAAATGTTTCTTGAGCAGCAAATCATCATATTAGAGTGATTTCTGAAGGATCATGTGACACTGAAGACTGGAGTAATGATGCTGGAAATTCAGCTTTGATCACAGGAATAAATTACACGTTACAATACATTACAAGCTACTTTAAAGTGTAATCATATTTCTCAGTATTACTGTTTTTACTGTATTTTTGATCAAATAAATAACGAGTAATTTTTTTTCTCTTTATTTGAAAGGGGACAGTGTACATTAATCAACATTAAAACAATGTAAATATACCCGAGTTAGCTCAAAAGTGCTAATTTTCATCGGTAGTCCCCCAAATGCATCCTTGATGAGCAGAAGAGAAACTTTTGCACGGTAGACTAACTTCATGTATCCTGCATGGCAATCTCCTTGACGTGTGCCTCAGAGACATATACGCGCTGTGTGTTGCATATCCGGAGCCTTTAGGGGAAAGGCTGTACACCGAGACGAAGGTGTTTCTGGAGAACCACGTCCGGCAGTTGTTCAAGGTGAGAACGCCTCAATCTCAGTGCCGTCAGGTTGTAATCGTGGATGTCTTTTATCACTGTGGTGTGTGTCTTACAGAGAGTCCTGGAGTCTGAAGAAAAGGTTTTGGTGATGTATCACAGATACTGGGAGGAGTACAGCAAAGGCGCTGAGTACATGGATTGCTTATACAGGTAAGCTCAGCTAGCACTGGGGACTCTTGTGATGTGTGCAATGTTTTCCAGTGCTCGTGTTCTCCTAGTCGTCGAGTTTAATGCGCAGAGACAACTATATGCAAGCAGTTCATAGGTTGACTTTTTCTGGCTCAACCAATGGTGGGGTTGGGGGTGGGACTACCAGGTTTGCTTAACAATATCAGGTGGTTGACAGATTAAATACATTTTTTTTTTGCAGTTCTGTTTGGTACGGCTTGTTCACTTTTAATTCTGCAATTAATTTGACTGAGCTTCACTACTTCAGAGTTTTTGGTTGGTAAATGGTGTTCGTGTTCATGCTGGTGTGATACTTGGATGGTGAACCCTTACTCAAAAAATTTTATATCTTGATCGAGTGGTTGTTAAGAATTTGATCATTGGTCTTTTGTGCTTTACTTTAGTTTAACACTTAGGCCATTATTAGTCTCGACTAGATATCTTGAACTTTAGCCTAAGAAAATAATCAGTCAGTTCCAATTAAGTATTCATGTAAAACCTACTGTATATATTAGTGCACACTGACTAAAGGTATGTTATGCTCTTCATTTAAATACAGTTAAACAAGTAATATTGTGAAATAGTATTACAATTTAAAACGATAGTAAAGTGTAATTTATTCCTGTGATCAAAGCTGTATTTTCAGCATCATTACTCCAGTCTTCAGTGTCACATGATCCTTCAGAAATCACTCTAATATGATGATTTGCTGCATTTTTTCAGGATTATTTGATGACTATAAAGTTCAAAAGAGCAGCATTTATTTGAAATAGGGTTTTTGCAACAATGTAAAAGTCTTTACTGTCACTTTTAAATAATTGTTATGCAACCCTGCTGAATAAAAGACGCTGATCCCAAACTCTTGAAAAGTAGTTCAGTCCAGTTATCATATCAGACATGAAAAGTAATTGAATAGTTTTGCAATTCTTAATCTAGTTTTGTGTAAACTTGTGGTGGAACGATCAAATATGTCGCCACCGGGATGTTCACAGTCTTAGGAGTGTGGAGACGGAGCCGGGAGCGTTGCACTGTGGGATACGGTATTCCCTGAAGTGTGCCTGTTGTGAACTGCACAGTTTGGCACATACAGTCGATTTTCCTGTTATTTCATGCATTCAGAAAGTTTGCATACTGTGCACACACACACACAATATGCATGTTACAAATATGGTAAGGGTGCAGGATTAGTACGCCGGTCTGATCACATTGATGATTTGTGGTTCATATTTTTATTTGATATCATACATTATCACTGATTGTGTAAAGTTAACTATCATGCGCTACACTGAGTGCACAAGGTTTTGTTTTCTCGCATGCCGGCTTCGGCCTCGCCAAGGGCTCTGGTCAGTTTCTGCTTGGTTGCACCGCCTGAACCCCGTCTCTGTCCCGCTGCTCTTGGTCAGCTGCGAAAACAAGCAGCTTTTGAATTGACGTCACCCGTGGCTTTATTGTGCATCGACATATGCACGTATTCATTTATAATAATAGCAACTGCTTTTCCCTAATTAGTGTTTTGATGGATTTGCTGCAGATACCTTAACACACAGTTTATTAAGAAGAACAAGCTGACCGAAGCCGACCTGCAGTATGGATATGGAGGAGTGGACATGAATGAGCCGTTAATGGAGATCGGAGAGGTATGCAGGGCTTCACAACACGATAGGATGAGGAGCTATTCACAGGTCAAATGCCAAATTGGGTTTTTCAATTCTTTCATAAACAGTTTTTGTTGTTGTTGTATTTTTAGCTTGCACTCGACATGTGGCGGAAGTTAATGATTGAGCCCCTTCAACCCATGCTGATCGGGATGCTTCTGAAAGAGATCAAGAAGTAGGTTAACCCTTAAGATATGGTGAATGTTTCCAGGTTATATACAACTTTACCTCGAAAACCTTTTTTTGTTTTTCAATCAAATTTATTTTACTTTAACCATTATTTTATTTTATTTGTATTGACAAATTTATTTAATTTTCTTGTTGTATCGATCAATATTGAATATTTAATTATTGTAGTCATTTTTAACATTTTAGTCCACTTCAATTCTACAAACAAGCCAAGGGAGCAAGCTAAGCGTAATCAATAAACAGCAATTAATAATTAACATCATTACAATAATGAAATTGTGGTCCACCCACAGGAATTACACCGGTATTGCATAGCTAGTAATAGTTTATTCCAGGGCGGTCAGTTAAACGCGTTATTAACGGCGTTAAAGGGGAACTTAGTCACTTTTTTACCTTAACCGAACAGCTTTGGAGTCATTGTAATGTCCTGTCTGTGTAGTAGATACGGTGGCGTTCTAATCAATTTTACACAAAATATATTTTAAAACAAACACCAGAGACCGCTTAGACAAATGTATCACGTGCTGAGAACCCTAACATAAAAACACAAAATCATTCATGTTTAACTTACCTCCGGGCGATTCATGATCAGAGTCAGAGAGCGGCAACCTCTTGAACCACCACGTTCGCGCTGGAAAACTTCTGCCGTCCCTAATTGGCCAAAATGCTCTGTTCGACTTTTCCGAGATCATCTACTCTTCCCTGTGACCTACTTTCTGTAAGACCTGAATTTTTGACATTAAATTTTAGAAAACTGAATTTGACGTTCCGAATTTCTTCATCTTGAAAACTTGAATCCGTATTTTTTTAAACTGAATATTTGCAGTATTTGAATTCAGAACACAAAAACTAGCTGTTTGAAAATACATGTTTATAAAATTCAGCCATAAAAACCTTTCAGTTTGTTAAATTTCAGATGTTCAATATTCGTTCCAAAAAAATTCAAATTCAGAACTATTTAAAATTCCGTTTTGTTAGATTACACTTGCAAATAATTCAAATTTACACAATTCAAATTCAAATAATATTGTCATATTATTAGCTCCATAAGCTATAATCATCGCAGCACGTCCAGTCTGAAATACCGCTTGATGGCCAAGCACACACACACACACACACACACACACACACACACACACACACACAGCTGATGCGAATTCTCCGCCCCCTCGTCAATATCAGGACCTCGTCAGCAATGTTCCCTCTAATTTTTTTTCTTGCTGAGCAAAACTTTTTCCTATTGGGCGGACATTTGTCGCCACCTGAGCAAAATTATTCTTTATACCTGACCTGTACAGCATACGCAGAAACACAATGGTTTCAACATTCAGTTGTAACTTTTAACTTGAATGTGCCATTTCTATTTTATTTGACCCTTGATAACTTATTGGTATTAAATCATATTTTCGAAAAACAAGCAGTTAATTAAGAAGTCACTGAAAGCACATTTTAGGTTACCTGATATTTGTTTTACAGTGCTGTTAACTGTACAGTCTTTACCAAGAAATCCTATGAAAAATGATTTACAAAATCTTCTGCAGGACAGTTCAATTCTTTACAATAATAGAATATAGTATGAAAGAAAATTAAGCTGTTACACTCAGATGGTTTGGGAAAACCATAAAGTGTTTTTGTACAGTCAATTAATTGTGTACTGGAAGCATTAAACCATCAAAGTTAAATGATTGTTTATTGCTTATGAATTTCCAATATTTTCTTTAGCAGGGGCTTTCAAACTTTTTAATGGCAAGGAGCCCTAAACAATACCCTTGTGAGATTCTTTATTTAGGCTTATAATATAATAAAACATAGGCCTAATATAATATAATATAATATAAAAAAACGAATTTAAGTATTTGAAGTGATATAATATATCAGTTTAAATGCTTCAATTTTTTTACATATTATATTATTATAATATGAATACAAACTGAAGCATTTAAATAGATCTAATAGCTAAATATTTTCAAGAAAAGTGAATGTGAACTCTTTTATAATCTAACCATCCCTGAAACTCCCACACACACAAAAACATCTATTTAAACTAATGATGTATTTTGAGTTTGCACGCGGGTGTGTGTGTGTGATTGTTACCGATCTGTGTCCATCAACCGTTATTTCCACCACTATAATCAAACCACTCTTCTTTAAAACAAAATGATGTGATTTTATTTCACATGTCTTTGCGTTTCTCGTTGCCTCTGGTATTGAGCTATTTGGTCCGCACACACACTCACTGCCAATCAAACGCGCTCTCATCGTTCTCTTTCTATGAAACCTGTAAACTGCATTCGCCAGTTTTCACTCTATAGCGGTTGACCAGAGCACTGAAATTATTTCTCACTTAAACTACAATCAAATGGATTTCCCCACACATTTCACGTCAGTCCTCTGCGTGCCGTGCGTGGCATTTTATTCTTTACAGCGCGGCCGCGCACGCGCGCAGCTTAGAGGGAACATTGCTCGTCAGTATTTCTTTCACCCTTTTATTGATGGACAGTGTTACATTGTGTGAGAGATTATTTGCTCCAGGTGAGAATGTTAGTGTGAAATTGAACACAGTATTGTCAATGTTGTTTTCAATAAAAAAACATTTGCACAAAGCAAGCCGATCCACTTTTCCATGTTGATGAGCATTAAAATGAGAAAAAAATAATGGGACAAAAAGAAATCAAGAGACATTTAGAATAGATAAAAATTTCCGATTAATCGTGAGTTAAAGGAGTAGTTCACTTTAAAAAAAAACTTTTGCTGATAATTTACTCACCCCCATGTCATCCAAGATGTCCATGTCTTTCTTTCTTCAGTCGAAAAGAAATTACGGTTTTTGATGAAAACATTCCAGGATTTTTCTCCATATAATGCACTTAAATGGGAACCATACGGTCCAAGGTCCAAAATACAGTTAATAACAGTTTCAGATGCAGCTTAAAATGTCTTTAAACGACACCAGACGATGAATAAGGATCTTATCATGCGAAACGATGGCTCATTTAAAAAATAAATAACAACGTTTAAGTTTTATAAGCTCACATGCTCGCCTTGCTCTGTTCTGTGTGACTCTCCTGTTCGAACTCGTTCATCAAAATGAACAAATCTTTTTTCGAGTCATTTGATTCATTTAACGACCGAAATGAACGAATTGACTCGGAAAAAGATTTGTTCATTTTGATGAACGAGTTCGAACAGGAGAGTCACACAGAACAGAGAAAGGCGAGCATGTGAGCTTATAAAACTTAAACGTTGTTATTTATTTTTTAAATGAGCCATCGTTTCGCTTGATAAGATCCTTATTCATCGACTAGTGTCGTTTAAAGACATTTTAAGCTCCATCTGAAACTGTTATTAACTGTATTTTGGACCTTGGACCGTATGGTTCCCATTTAAGTCCATTATATGGAGAAAAATCCTGGAATGTTTTCATCAAAAACCGTAATTTCTTTTCGACTGAAGAAAGAAAGACATGGACATCTTGGATGACATGGGGGTGAGTAAATTATCAGCAAAAGTTTTTTTAAAAGTGAACTACTCCTTTAACTGTGACATTAATGTGATTAATCGCGCTTTAATATTTTAATCGTTTGACAGCACTAGTTTATTCACATAGAAATGTAGTTCACCTAGTTCTCTCTATGACCAAATTCTTATTTCACAATATGAGAAATTTTATTTCACGATAACAAAATATATGATATAGTTATATCCACAGGATGGGCATTTTGACAGAATTGCGTGTGTATTCGACCATTCAAGCCCAATGAGACGTGGAAGAGAACTGAATTCACGACAGCATGCTGTGCAAACGCCGACTGACACGCATCAAGCTCTTTTTCACCGCATATCGTCCTTATTATATTGTGCTAATAACTCTTTTTAACATCAAGCACATCCTGCACTTTATGTTCTCATTCATGCATTTCATCACTCTGAAGTGTCAATAGTGCTACTGTATATATTTACACACCGCATTATACACAATATAGCTAAATCTCTAACGATAGACATTTCATACTGTGGTAACAAGTTATTATAAGTTAATTTTATTATTTTAATTTTATTTTAATATAGGTTTTATGTATGTTTTAATGTATGTATGTTTCGTATGTTACATGCTACTGGATACTTGAATTTCCCTCGGGATAAATAAAGTATATATATATATCTTCACACCGCCCAGCCTTGTTCTCTATACAGTAGCTCAAATAACAAACTTTTTAATAACAAAAATGCAAGCTTCATGTTCAAGCGTTTAAACCATTCTGCCCACTTGCTTGTTTCTGTTGTGTTTTACTGTAAATATATTTACGGTTTGTAATTTCAACCTATATTTCAAACTGTTTGGTACCACAGATTCTTTCCATAGACACTTTTGCATGACCTGAACCCAAGTTCAGTTTTATTGATCATATGTCAGTTCTGCAGAGGATATATCTGCAGTTTAGTTACTAAGTTTTGATGTTGTTTCCATAGCGACCGATGTGGGGAGGACCCAAATCAGAAAGTAATCCATGGGGTTATCAACTCCTTTGTTCATGTTGAACAATACAAGAAAAAGTTTCCTCTAAAGGTGAGAATCTCTGTCTAGATGCATGTTTTTTTTTATGTGACATTTATTCAAAGTTTTTGTTATTTTTATGCTAATGTGAAACTTCAGTAATATTTTCTGTAAATATATATATATATATATTTTTTATTATTATTATTATTTTTTATTTATTGCAAGTTAACAAAACATTGTAGTTTATACAAGATAAAAGATCAGTGAATTATATACACATACAAAAGAAAGACGTACATGGAGCACACACAAAATAAATATACAAAAACAAAAAAAAAACACGACAAAAAAACCAGCTAAATATAAATATATCGATCTAGTGATGTATGGAGGTACATTGGTTAGTTTAAGCAATGGGATATTTTAGAGATATAGATGGAAGCAATATTGAGATATTCATAGTAATTGTAATAGAATTGTTGTAGAAGTAGAGGCAGTATTCATACTAATAATAATAATTATAACAAAGATAAAAATAGTAGCGGTAGCAGTGGCAACAAACAGCATTCATGATAATAATAGTAGGAGTAGTGGTAGCACTGTATTTATAATAATAATAATAGTAATTATAATAATACATATAGATCAGTCAATAAAATTATTGTGAATATACACTATTCTGTAAATATTTTTAACAATGTATTTTTTGTACACTACCGTTCAAAAGGTTTAAAGTAAAAATAATATAATAATACTTTTATTCAACAAGGACGCATTAAATGGATCAAAAGTGACAGTAAAGACATTTTTAATGTTACGAAAGATTTATATTCAAAATTTAATGATGCTGGAAGTTCAGCTTTGATCACATTAATTACATCTTACTATATATTCTCACAGAAAACAGTTATTGCAAAATGTAATAACATTTCACTATTTTTGATCAAATAAATGCAGCCTTGTTGAACATGAGAAAAACAATTAAAAAATATTCCCGAGCCCAAACGTCTGTGTACATATTTGCATGCTGGGAGTTTGTGTGTTCTGCACTCCTGCGTCTGATTTGAAGACCACACCGTCTCTTTTAATCCAAGTTTTATCAGGAGATCTTTGAGGGGCCGTTTCTGACAAAAACCGGCGAGTATTACAAACAAGAAGCCTCCAATCTCCTGCAGGAGTCCAACTGCTCCCAATATATGGAGAAGGTGAGACGGTCCAATACCATCTTTTAATTCAATTCACATTTATTTGTATAGCGCGCTTTTCACAATACACATCATTTCAAAGCAGCTTTACAGAAAATGCATGAGTCCACATTACAATTTAGAGTGATCTGTAATCAGAGGTAACTGTCTTAGTTATGTATTTCAGAAATGTACATGTACAAAATCACAGCAAAAAAGGTAAACAATGTAATTATTGAATGCAGAAACAATGAGCTCATTGAAGTAATGAATACTTGTTTGTTAACAAATGATTATGACATTTAGAAAAATGTAGCATTGGTGTCTTTTACATTTAGAACAGTTGGTTTTGGTTATTTGTTGCTAGCATAGACTGTAAAAAAAGATGGACGACGCCCGTTCGCTCTCTTCCATTGGTCAGAACTGAAGCCGCCAGTGTCCCGATATGGCGCTGACATCTTGGACTTGAGTCTGCGCAGAAGCGATCTCGGGACCAGACCTGCGCAGTCGTGAGCCGGAAGTAAAGCCGCGAAATCAAGGCCCCGCCCCCACTCTCGCAGAATCAATCGCAAGCACACGCTCAGGCACTTTTAAAAAAATGAATTATAGAAATTTATATATTAAATTTAAAGCTCCAATCTCCTCAGTCCTCCGAAGATCCCGAAAAAAAGTCTGTTGGTGCTTCAGTGACTACTTCGCTCAGAGAACCTGTCAATCACAGCTGTCAATCATGACGTCACCACCACCGCATCAAATAACTAACTAAAAACAAACTTATTTTAAAAACAAACACTTGAAATTACATCAGCGTGATAAAAACTACAGTAAATGACAGAAACCATCTTTGGAAAAACGATATTTGAAGTGAAATTTAATTGTTTAGTTGGTCTCACGTGGTGTTGAATAACATGGGGAGGCGGGGCTTATGAGCTATACTAGGACCGGCCACCGGGGGGCGATCGAGACTCTGGGTTTATGACCTATACTAGAACCGGCCACCGGGGGGCGATCGAGACTCTGGGTTTATGAGCTATACTAGGACCAGCCACCGGGGGGGGGCCGATCGAGACTCTGGGCTTATGATCTATACTAGGACCGGCCACCGGGGGGCGATCGAGACTCTGGGTTTATGAGCTATACTAGGACCGGCCACCGGGGGGCGATCGAGACTCTGGGTTTATGACCTATACTAGGACCGGCCACCGGGGGGCGATCGAGACTCTGGGTTTATGAGATATACTAGGACCAGCCACCGGGGGCCGATCGAGACTCTGGGTTTATGAGCTATACTAGGACCGGCCACCGGGGGCCGATCGAGACTCTGGGTTTATGAGCTATACTAGGACCGGCCACCGGGGGGCGATCGAGAGTCTGGGTTTATGAGCTATACTAGGACCGGCCACCGGGGGGCGATCGAGACTCTGGGTTTATGAGCTATACTAGGACCAGCCACCGGGGGGGGGGCGATCGAGACTCTGGGCTTATGATCTATACTAGGACCGGCCACCGGGGGGCAATCGAGACTCTGGGCTTATGACCTATGCTAGGACCGGCCACCGGGGGGCGATCGAGACTCTGGGTTTATGACCTATACTAGGACCGGCCACTGGGGGGCGATCGAGACTCTGGGTTTATGATCAATACTAGGACCGGCCACCGGGGGGCGATCGAGACTCTGGGTTTATGAGCTATACTAGGACCAGCCACCGGGGGGGCGATCGAGACTCTGGGCTTATGATCTATACTAGGACCGGCCACTGGGGGGCGATCGAGACTCTGGGTTTATGACCTATACTAGGACCGGCCACTGGGGGGCGATCGAGACTCTGGGTTTATGACCTATACTAGGACCGGCCACTGGGGGGCGATCGAGACTCTGGGTTTATGAGCTATACTAGGACCAGCCACCGGGGGGCGATCGAGACTCTGGGTTTATGACCTATACTAGGACCGGCCACCGGGGGGCGATCGAGACTCTAGGCTTATGACCTATACTAGGACCGGCCACCGGGGGCCGTTCGAGACTCTGGGTTTATGACCTATACTAGGACCGACCACCGGGGGGGGGCGATCGAGACGCTTCACTTTTCAGGGCTTGGTTGCCGGCTGTACCGTGATGTAATCCCTCCGCTGGCCGGCTGTTTTTGCTCCTGCAGGTTTTAGGCCGGTTGAAAGACGAAGAGGTGAGATGTCGGAAGTATCTGCACCCCAGCTCTTACGCCAAAGTCATCCATGAATGTCAGCAGAGGATGGTGGCCGATCACCTGCAGTTCTTGCACGGGGAGTGTCAAAATATCATCCGACAGGAAAAGAGAGAGGGTCAGCATGTTTATTTATGCTTACAACCAGTGCGAACTTTCACTTTCAGCTCACGGATTTATGTTTGTGTGTGTACAGGTGAAACTCGAAAAATGAGAATATCATGCAAAAGTTCATTTATTCAACTTAAAGGGTGAAACTAATATATTATATAGACTCATTACATGCAAAGTGAGATATTTTAAGCCTTTATTTGTTATAATTTTGATGATTATGGCTTACAGATATGAAAACCCCAAATTCTAAATTAGAATATTGTGAAAAGCTTTTCATAAGCTGTAAGCCATAATCATCAAAATTATAACAAATAAAGACTTGAAATATCTCACTTTACATGTAATGAGTGCACAGTTGGATAGAAAATATCTAACTGTGAAAATAGAAATGTTCCTATAAATACACTCACCTAAAGGATTATTAGGAACACAATTTCAATTTCTTATTAATGCAATTATCTAATCAACCAATCACATGGCAGTTGCTTCAATGCATTTAGGGGTGTGGTCCTGGTCAAGACAATCTCCTGAACTCCAAACTGAATGTCAGAACGGGAAAGAAAGGTGATTTAAGCAATTTTGAGCGTGGCATGGTTGTTGGTGCCAGACGGGCCGGTCTGAGTATTTCACAATCTGCTCAGTTACTGGGATTTTCACGCACAACCATTTCTAGGGTTTACAAAGAATGGTGTGAAAAGGGAAAAACATCCAGTATGCGGCAGTCCTGTGGGCGAAAATGCCTTGTTGATGCTAGAGGTCAGAGGAGAATGGGCCGACTGATTCAAGCTGATAGAAGAGCAACTTTGACTGAAATAACCACTCGTTACAACCGAGGTATGCAGCAAAGCATTTGTGAAGCCACAACACGCACAACCTTGAGGTGGATGGGCTACAACAGCAGAAGACCCCACCGGGTCCCACTCATCTCCACTACTAATAGGAAAAAGAGGCTACAATTTGCAAGAGCTCACCAAAATTGGACAGTTGAAGACTAGAAAAATGTTGCCTGGTCTGAAGAGTCTCGATTTCTGTTGAGACATTCAGATGGTAGAGTCAGAATTTGGCGTAAACAGAATGAGAACATGGATCCATCATGCCTTGTTACCACTGTGCAGGCTGGTGGTGGTGGTGTAATGGTGTGGGGGATGTTTTCCTGGCACACTTTAGGCCCCTTAGTGCCAATTGGGCATCGTTTAAATGCCACGGCCTACCTGAGCATTGTTTCTGACCATGTCGATCCCTTTATGGCCACCATGTACCCATCCTCTGATGGCTACTTCCAGCAGGATAATGCACCATGTCACAAAGCTCGAATCATTTCAAATTGGTTTCTTGAACATGACAATGAGTTCACTGTACTAAAATGGCCCCCACAGTCACCAGATCTCAACCCAATAGAGCATCTTTGGGATGTGGTGGAACGGGAGCTTCGTGCCCTGGATGTGCATCCCACAAATCTCCATCAACTGCAAGATGCTATCCTATTAATATGGGCCAACATTTCTAAAGAATGCTTTCAGCACCTTGTTGAATCAATGCCACGTAGAATTAAGGCAGTTCTGAAGGCGAAAGTGGGTCAAACACAGTATTAGTATGGTGTTCCTAATAATCCTTTAGGTGAGTGTATAATTAATGCAGGGATCATGATTCATTGATTTAATCAATTTGCAGCCATAAAACGTAGTGATAATCATGGTTCTCATGTATGTAGGTGTGCTGATGCTGTTACCGGAAACTCCCGAGATGTAATAAGTAGAAGGCGGAAGTAGTTGTGCAAGTAGCCCATTGGCTTGTTGTAAATGTAGGACGTGGTCTTGATGGTTTATCTGGTTTCAGATATGGCGAATATGTACACGCTACTGCGGGCCGTGTCCAGCGGCTTACCTCACATGATCCAAGAGCTCCAGGTCCACATCCATGAAGAGGGTCTCAGAGCCACCAGTAACCTCTCTCAGGAAAACGTGAGTAATGTGGAAAGTTGCTTTGTTTCATAGACAAGGCTTAAGCCTAGTCCCAGACTAAAGGAAAGTAACACTGATATATCTTAAAATATGTCACTGCCACTGTTTTGTCTCAAGATGCATATCAGTAATGTTTTAGTTTTTTTCTAAGGCATGTTTATAAAAGCTACTTTAATGTCCTAATTAAACTAAGGCATAATCCTGGCTTAATCTAAACGCTGTTTGTGAAACCAGGCCTTAGGCCGTGTGTCCACTAAAGCGTTTTTAGCCAGCTGTAAACGCTAGGCGCTCGACTGGAAACGCCTAGCTATGGGCGCTTGAGAGCGTTTTGGCATTTTTTTCAGTTGAGACGCTTTGCTTGTTATGATACGGGATATCCGCAAAAGTGTTACTAGTAGCAAAAATTTTCACATGTGAGAAACATGTTATGAACATGTTAAAGCATGTCAGCAATATGTTAAAACATGCTAGCAGCATGTTACCATGTTAAAGGGGTCATAAACTGGCTTTTTAATTTTTTTTTATATTGTTGTCTGAGGTCAACTTATGACGTTCGCTTGGTTTTTACATTCAAAAACATCAAAATGAATAAGTAATAGGCTATTTTCTACCCTAGTTTTGAGCCTAGCTCAAAAACGCTCGGTTTTTATGGGCGTCTCGCATTGAAGACTTGGAAGTAAACGCCCACTGCTGTGAGTGGATAACAGTTTTGCATATTATAATGAGTTTCGTGTAATGCGCGAATCGGTGGGCGGGGCTAAACCGGCCGTGTTGAAGTAGGCGTTGATCTTCTTCTGCGGGGGTGGTGTTTTATCCTCTTTGTCGTCATAGTTCCCCACTTTGAAAAACGAGTCGTTTGCTGAGCCTGGTGTCAATAAAAGCTTTTATTGGACTAACAAGGACGTTTTCAGTTCTGAAACTTACAGGATATTCTTATAATATGATGACCTCTTAGATGTCAAAAGCTCAAGGAAAATTTGATTTCTCAGTTCATCACCCCTTTAAAGCATGTTAACTTCAACAAGAAGTTAGAAATGTGAGAACATGTTAGCACTGTGTTAAAATATGTAATTAACATGTTAAAACGTGTTAGCACATACTAGGGACATGTTAAAACATGATAGCAGCACGATAACGTTAAAACAGCAAAATGTTTAAAAAAATAATAATATCCTAGTATCTCATTTCACACATATTTTGTTTCTGTGTTGATTCAATATTAAATTGTCAATACAGTGTAACGTCTTTTCTCTGCCTCTTGTTTTAAATAATTTTGTTCCGTTATTATGCTTGTTGTTGTCGTCTGTTGACGTTGTACGGTTGGTCGGTGTGGTATTAGTCCCGCCCCTCCTCCACTGTGATTGGACGGTTGGGTAAAAAGTGGCAGTGATGAGTGCTTCGTTTTACCCAAAGTTGAACATTGTTCAACACTAGTCTAAAAGTGCTCGGTAGCTATATGTGATTAAAACCGGTTTATATGCAGAATTATTTGTATATAGCATTAATTGCGGTGCTCTCTGATCTTTGTCTTGCAGATGCCAACCCAGTTTGTGGAGTCAGTGTTAGAGGTTCATAGTAAATTTGTCCAGTTGATTAACACAGTGTTGAATGGGGACCAACACTTCATGAGTGCTCTTGATAAGGTACACTTACATTTCAACACAGTTTAAAAATGATTTACAAGTGTCTATACAGTAACAGGCAAAGATTTAGACACTCATTATTGATAGTAAAAACATCAATACTTTGAAATGTTTACACAGTATAATGTAATATAAAGGCTGTACTTTATTTTAAGGTGCCCTTATTACAGTGTAATCATGCAGAAAAGTACTGAGTAATATTTATTAACAGCATTATGGGTAGGGTTTGGTTTAGAGGTGGTTGCTTGTAATTATGCATAATTTACTGTTATTACTATAGTAAGTACATGTAACATGTGTAACGTGGATAAAACTTTAAAATAAAGTGTTACCAATTTAATAACATAACATAATGATAATAAAAACATCCAAACTTAGAAATAATACCAATGCAATTATGGAGATTAATAATACCAATGCAATTATGGAGATTGATATAAAATATAATAAGTTATGATGTAATAATATAACATAATGATAGTAAAAACATCAATACTTAGAAATAATACCAATGCAATTATGGAGATTAATACATAATATAATAAATTATGATGTAATAACCTAACATAATGATAGTAAAAACATTAATAATTTGAAATAATACAAATGCAATTATGGAGATTAATACATAATATAATAAGTTATGATGTAATAATATAACATAATGATAGTTAAAACATCAATACTTAGAAATAATACCAATGCAATTATGGAGATTAATACATAATATAATAAGTTATGATGTAATAACATAACATAATGATAGTTAAAACATCAATACTTAGAAATAATACAAATGCAATTATGGAGATTAATATATAATATAATAAATAATAACATAACATAAGGATAGGAAAAACTCAATACTTTGAAATAATAATGAAATTATACAAATGCAATTATGGAAATGATTATATGATATAATAAAATATGTATTAATGTACATTATAATGTTATGCAATACAACAACGATATGTAATGATAGTACAAAATTCAATACTTTGAAATAATACAAATGCAGTTATTGAAATTAATATAATATAATATAACATATACTTAAAACACACACGTCCACTCTAAAACACGCCTCAGCAACACTACAGCATCATGGCTGAGAATTAAACACAGAAGAGCATCACTCACATTTTCTTACAGTTCAAACTCTGCAAGCACTCTCGCTTTAGTCCAGTAGGGGGTATCTGGGATTCAGAAAGCGTTGGCCTCGGGTTCATGTGAGTGTTTCCAAACACTGGAGTTTGTGGTTTGTGCTTTTATTGCTCATTTCCCTTCCAGGCCTTGACTTCAGTAGTGAACTTCAGAGAGCCCAAATCCATCTGCAAAGCACCTGAGCTGGTGCGTAATCACTGTTTATCCTGCCAATGTTAGATCAAGATGACTAAATAAACTCACACACTGACTGAACATTAACACTCCCTTTCCTCTGTGGCGCTGCACAGCTGGCCAAGTACTGTGACAACCTGTTGAAGAAATCTGCAAAAGGAATGACGGAGAATGAGGTTGAGGACAAACTGACCAGCTTCATCACGGTCTTCAAATACATTGATGACAAAGATGTGTTTCAGAAGGTGAGGCCATGACTTGATTTAAAGAGAACAGGAAATGATGCGAAGAAGAAAATGGGGAAACAGGATATGGAAAATGTTGCGAGCTGGATTTGAACCTGTGTTGCTTGCATTTAAATTAAAAGTTGACAAAATAACCCTTTATAAAAAAAAAAAAAAAAACGAAAAAAAAAAAACAAAACTTCAGAGATTTTAGAAAAAGTATTTTTCTATTGGGAAAATGAACCAAAAATATTTATGTCTAAAACATTTATTTTTGTCCATTGAAATTCTCTACAATGAGAATGTCTAAGTTGCAAATCATAGTCTGCGATGTCAGCTAAAAGCTATTGGTCGAACATTTTGATGTGTCCCATCCCATGCTAGCATGTTTTAACAATGTGCTAAAATTGTTGTTAGCTATGTGTTAAAACATGCTACTGCTAGCAAAAATTTTCACATGTGAGAAACATGTTATGAACATGTTAAAACATGTTAGCAATATTAAAGCATGTTAACATGTTAAAGCATGTTAACTTCAACAAGAAGTTAGAAATGTGAGAACATGTTAGCACTATGTTAAAATATATAATCATCATGTTAAAACATGATAGCAGCACGATAACGTTAAAACAGCTAAATGTTTAAAAAAATGAGTATGTTTTAGTAACATGTTAAACTTTAACAGTGTGTTAAAATAGCATTGTTGTGTGCAGAATGTTTTAAAAGATGCTAGTAGCATGCTAATATGCTAACAAAACAATGCTAAAACGTGAGAAACATGAGCTGCGTTCATGCCATGTTGTAATTACTGTAATTGCGAGATGACAACCAGTGACGCTGTTCACATCCTCGGACTCAGAATGCATAAAAAAATTAAAAGTTAACAAAGTTGTAAACAAAGTTGAGGACGCCAATCTTTGAAATCATGTAATTACATTAATTCCGACATTGCTTGAACACATTTGTTATGAATGTGTTAAAACATGTTAGCAATTTGTTAAAACATGCTAGAATTGTGCTAGCAATGTGTTAAAACATATTGCTAGCAAGTTTTCATGTTAGAAAACAGCATGTTATCAACATAGTGTTAAACATGTTACCACATGATATGAAAATGTTAAAGCATGTTAGGAAAATGTGCTAAAACGTTGTAACAAAACGTGTTAAAACATGCTAGTGTTGTTGTGCTAGCAATATGCTAAAATGTTAACAAACATGCTAGCAAATTGTTAAAACATTTTAAATGTTAAATCATGAAAGTGTTTATTGGGGACTGAACTGGTTTGATATAGTTTCTTTCATTTTGTGTCTGTGTTTAGCACTCACTGATTTTTTTTCTCTCTTTTTAATTGTCATTTATTCTTAGTTTTATGCCAGGATGCTTGCAAAGAGGTTAATACACGGACTTTCATTATCCATGGACTCCGAGGAAGCCATGATCAACAAACTGAAGGTACAGAAAGTCTCACGCCGTCTTTCTTGAAAAGTGTGTAAAGGTTCACAGACGTGCCTCTCTAACCGAGGTCATTATGCAGAACCACGGGTGAGACTGAGGAAGGGTTGCGTGTGATTAAAGTGACCGCTCTCTTTGCCTTGCAGCAAGCGTGTGGATATGAATTCACAAGCAAACTGCACAGAATGTACACTGATATGAGCGTCAGCACTGACCTCAACAACAAATTCAACAACTTTATCAAAACCCAGGAGACTGTAGTGGACCTGGGCATCAGCTTCCAGATCTACGTATTACAGGTAAGAGAGAATATTATTCCTGTGTTGATACTTGTCCATACAAACAATGAGTGCGTTTACAGGCACTTTCCTAATCCGGTGTTTTTTGAGGGCTGTATGACAGAGGTGGAAATAAATCCCAAGAGATTACCCATCGGGCATGTTCACACTGAAGCATTGAATCATCTCTAAGTGATCAGACTTGCGGTTTTGGTCAGGTTGACAATATAACAGGCGATAAAATCCAGAAGCAAAGTTGTAAAAACTTTAAAGCCATTAACAGCCCTAATATTATGGGCAAATTTACATGTGTTATCAAATTGATTACATATGCTGAATAAAAAATATATATAATTAATTGTAATTTATCGCTTTTATTAATATTAACTGAGAACCCCCACCCCCCAAAAACAGTTATATCAATAATTAAATAAGTAATTATTAAGTGATAAAAATAATGGAAGGTACCAAATAAATTCAGTGTAAAAAATACATTCAGAAATCAACACAATTTTGTGAGAAACTATGAGAAAATCAACAAATGACTCCCCACATTTATATAAACAGGATTTTGCCACTCATTTTACAATCAAAATGATTAGCCAATTGTAACAGAGGTCATTTACATATAAAAGTCTTAACCCTTGTGTTAAGTTGCGGGTCAATTTGACCCGTTTCGATTTTCTAGTTGTTGGAAATACTGGTTAACCTTTGTTTTTTTTTCTTGATATTTTGTGACTTTTTCTCATTTATCATGATGAACATGCATGCAAAGTTTCAACATGCTGATGTGTTTTGACATATACAAACAAAATTACTGTTACGTTCGTGATGTTCGCGGGTCAATTTGACCCTCATAGACAGCCATTCAAAAGCAACTGTACAGACACAAAATAAAAACATTTATTTTCTGTATGTCAGGGCACTTCATAACGTGCAATTGTATCTAAAAGTGATCTAACCCTAACCCAGGGGTCGGCAACCCAAAATGTTGAAAGAGCCATATTGGTCAAAAAAAAAAAAAAAAATTCTGTCTGGAGCCGAAAAAAATTAAAAGCTTTATATAAGCCTTATAATGAAGGCAACACATGCTGTAAGTGTTATATTAGCCCTCTAGTATCAAAATGATAAGTAGGCTACAAATTAGAGCTTAGATCGGGCCCAAAAAATCAAGCCCGGCCCGGCCCGACACATTAAACGTAATTATGAGCCTGAGCCCGATTTTAACCCGACCATTTTTAATGCTTGGGTCGTTATAACTGATGTTCTCAACTTTCTTTCTCCCGCCCGCAACATTTATGTTTTGTCCCGCTCCCGCCCGCAAATAGACTTTTTTTCTGTACCTCCGAATACTTTCAAGTTAGCCTACGTGTCGCCACCATACATCCTCCTGATAAATTATTTAATATTAAAGCATTAAAACACAAACCACTGTTAATTTAACATAAAAGCAAGCAGTTTACTATGCGTGCATGGACTGAATGCGCGCAAAGTGCGCTCTCTTAATAATTCCTAAAAAGCTGACCGTTCATCGCGATCTCACACATCTCTGTTATTATTAATGAAGCTGACTGCACAATGAATCTTTCATAATATCCACACGTTGTTCGTTATAGTTGGAGGATTTGCCAGCATACAGAATTCAGCACTGAACAAAAAAGTCAGTTTTGAGCGGTGAGGGGAGTCTATCTTAAATGCTTCTGATTGGCCATTGCGTTCAAGAAATCAACACATATGTCTGTGATTGGCTACATCGCTCAACGCTGCAAACACGTAATGAATAGAAATTCTGGCCTGTAAATCGTTTCTATTTTGTTTTATCAGAGTGAGTGCATTACCGCACGCGCCCGCGCTTGCACTCGGCCATCAAATCTAGTCCCGCGCCGCACTAGAGTGCGTTGGGAGTGCTCAGCTATCTTTCTCTTTTTCCCCTTGGGATCCATGGCCCATGACACACCTGCCGGTTTGTTTGTTTGTTTGTCAGCCACCGATCTGGCATCACGCCGATCTGACAGGCACGTGTGTCACACTATGACGTAAATTCTTCGTTGACAGAAATGTTGAAATTAAATATTTATTATACACATTTTTACAACGTTGAAAAACTTTAGAATGTTTGTCATGTTTTTCATCCTACAGAAATTATATTAAAACAAAAAATATGTTTTCCATTTTCAAATTTTTGAAAAAGCTCCAGGGAGCCACTAGGGCGGCGCTTAAGAGCCGCATGCGGGTTGCCGACCTATGCCCTAACCAAACACACTTGAAAAAGCTAAAATCACAGTGTTTAGAATTATTTGCAAATTACAGATGAAAATCTTTGTCAGACACAGATGGTAAAATAAGCTCTCATTTCAGTATTCAAGATATCTAAAATACCATAGCTTTTAACCAAAACTTTTATGTAGGATTTTCTAAGGCAGCTTCACAGAGCCAAAAAATAAATAAAAAACATTTATTTGATGTATGTTTTTGTTATGTTTGGTTCCCTGTGAGTGAATAATGAAACTAGGGAACTAGGTCTTAGGAAACTAGGGAAAGTTAACTTAAGAAAATTAAAAAATTTCATTATACAGCTAAATTTTATTGTTCAGTTACGATGTTCAAAGCATAAAATGTAAAAAAAAAAAATATATATATATGCAAAAAAAGTCAGTATACTGTTTATTTTCCAATTTTGTCAAAAATTGGTTTAAAAACATTTTTATAAATCATATTTTCAGATATAATGTTTTTGTAATGTTTGACAAATGTTGATATTAAAAGTTTACAGTTTGTATCTAAATCTTTGTTGTTTTTCATAGTGTGATTTTTGAGGAATTGTATTGAATCCAATTAGGGTCAATTTGACCCGGTCCATAAGGGGTGTGCACAGAATTCGAACAGTGCACACATGCAGTTGCAAAAACAGCCTATTTAATTATAAGGGTCATAAAACACTAAATTATGACTATAAAATCAACATGAAACAGAAGTTGCGCTAGTCTTTTCTTCCCTATTGTGACGAATATATCCGAGTGAAACGGCTTCTGGAACAAGAACAAATGAGGGTGGGGAATTGATTGGATGGTTGTGGTTTGCTATTGGCTGATCTCATGTGAGTGACAGGTTATAGCCCCGCCCTCGCCCTCAGAGAAGAGTTATTCTGATTCAAGATTACCAGGAACATGAATTTAAAAGAAGAGTGATGTGCACAGATAAATCATATATAATAAATACTGCTGCAATAATGTTGAATATGTGTATTTTGGGTGTGTTTCAGGCGGGTGCGTGGCCCCTCACACACGTTCCCTCTTCCACGTTTGCCATCCCACAGGAGCTGGAGAAAAGTGTACAAATGGTAAGCTGCCGTGTCAACATGCCCAAAACCGTACGCATCATCATCAGGGGCAAGAACTTGAGCTTCCTGCATGTACTGAGCGATGAACATGTGAAATCCTCTTTTTAATTTCGTTATAAAAGTAGATGATTTAACGGATTTCTTTCTTCTGCAGTTCGAGTTGTTTTATAACCAGCACTTCAGCGGACGGAAGTTGACCTGGCTACATTATCTCTGCACAGGTAAAGGCCAGCATAAACCTTTTTTTTAACTCAGGCTGTGTTTACTTGACCTTACATGTTACAATTGAAATATTATTGCGATTTAAAATGCAGGGTTTCCATTGTAATATATTTAATCAAATGTAAGTGATTCCTGTGATGGCAAAACCGAATAAAAGTATTAATTTCTTTAAAAAAAAATCTTACTGACCCCAAACTTTTGAACATTTTAAGATATTATGCTGATTAATTAATTGTAATTATTTACATATATGAATATTAGTAGAGAAAAGCCCCCAGTTAATGAAGTAGTTATATTAATAAATAAAATATATATATATTTAAATTAGGGCTGTCAAATGATTAATCACATCCAAAATAAAAGTTTGTGTTTACATAATATATGTGGGTGCACTGTGTATAATTATTTTGTATATATATAAATACACACACATGCATGTATATTTAAGAAAAAAATATTATTTATATATAAAATATTTATATTTATATATAATATAAATCTATATACAGTATATACATGAAAATATTTCTTAAATATATACATGCATGTGTGTGTATTTATATATATATAAAATAATTATACACAGTGCACCCACATATATTATGTAAACACAAACTTTTATTTTGGATGTGATTAATCGTGATTAATCATTTGACAGCCCTAATTTAAATTTATTTAAACAAAATTAATGTGTACAGATGTATTATATAAAACTTTTATATTTATATTGGAAATCACCCCATACCCTTAAATAGGGCACTAGTCATTTGTCGTGGTGGACGTTATCGAGTGCACCCATTCCATCCCACAATGCACCACAATAACGAGTGTACAACTGATGTACACTTAACGGATAGTTAGAGAATACCCATAATGCTGCTGAATGAATTTAAACCGCTGGTCCAAACCGGGTGGCTACTGCGTAATTTCCTTTTTAATTCATTAATAATACATGCTAGTTTCCATGACTGAGTTTAAGATAAATCTTTTCATTACTATTGGAGCTGCCAATCTGATAAGTTTCAAATGGTTATTAAACAGCAAGCACAAACAATGCAAAAGTGGCCAATCCAAAAATGGCATCCCTTCCAGCGCACTCGTTTTTATTCACTGTTTAAAGTGGAGTAATGTAGGGAATAGGGGGCGATTTCGAACACATCTAATGTTTGTTGGCTGGTGCTGTTGAAGCCTGATTAGCCGCACCTGGTGTTTCTACACAACCACAGCAAATCCCTGCCAAGAGTCAGATTATCACACTGAGCTGTGACAAAATATCCCGAGTAATCCGTCAACACCGCGAGACACAGTCACACTTCTTCTAGGACTCGCTCATATAAGTGTGCAGGATTTTAACGCTCACGTACAGTACCAGACAAAAGTTTCAACACACTTACTAATTCATTATTATTACTATTTGCCACATTTTAGAACATTTTAAAATAATAGTAAAGTTCATGAAATAACACCCATTCAAATATGGAAAATATGTGATTTTCAAGTTAAACAAATCGAAACTTAATTTTATATTTGAGCTTCTTGAAAGGGGCCTACATCACATCTCTGCAGTTCTCTCTAGTGTTATTTTAGTATTATTTATATAGTAGGATATTATGTATTTATATTCTAAATTAGCTTTATATTTTAATTTTAGTTTTTTCATTTTACTTAAAGTTTTAGTAATTTTAGGTGCTTCTGTTGTTTTAATTTTTTTAAAAAAAAATTTGTTTATTTATTATTTCAGCTTTAGTTGTTGTAATTTACTTAAATTTAAACGTATTTTATTTCAGTTAGTTGTCAAGGAAGCACATTAAGTTTATAAGTTTAAAGGTGCGTCCTAATTTGCGTACTATTTTGTGTCGTTTGGTATTATAAATGGTGCGTTCACAAGAAAAAAATGCACTTAATAAACCGAAAACATGCATTGTCACCGCTTTCCTGAAGCAGTGGAGCGGGAGGGATCAGACAGACGCCGAATGACTAAATAACCGTATAAAATTCATACACTGCACGGTTGAGTACAGATTGGATATAGTATAAGTGTTTCTCTCAACCAACTTGTTTCTCTCAGGTGAGGTAAAGATGAATTATCTGTCCAAGCCGTATGTGGCGGTGGTGACCACCTATCAGATGGCCGTGCTGCTGGCGTTCAATAACAGCGAGACCGTGAGCTATAAAGAACTGCAGGACAGCACGCAGATGAACGAGAAGGAGCTCCAGAAGACCATTAAATCTCTGCTGGACGTCAAGATGATCAGCCACGACTCTGAGAAAGTAAGCATAGACTGTAAAAAACAATGGACAAAGCGTCTGTGACGTCACCCATAGACTTTCTGAAGAGCGGTTTTGAGGCCGTTTATGGGTGGCGCCATCTTTGAAAATCTTGGGAAATCCTAACCCCGCCCACCTTCTGGCCAATCCATATATGGGTAAAATGTCAGTTATATAACCATAGGTAAAGTACTTATCTGAGGCGATTTAATGCTAACTGTTGCAGTGCCACTGCCCACAAACACTGATGCTAAATAGTGCTAACTACTTGAAATAGTAGTGGAATGTCACTTACCGGAAAAAATGGAGCGAAGTAACTCCTACAGTGTCGGTTAGTGCAGTTTATAGCAGAGCAACCCATTTTATGTACGATATTTCAATACAAATGTTCAGAAAGGATACAGAGGTGGTATGATGTGTTGTGTCAGATCATGGCCGAGACGTCAAATTTCAGGAATTCCACTCGGCGCAGCCCGTTATCAGCTGTCAATCAAGCTGTCAATCAAAGTTAACCACGCCCTCATTTGTCATACATTTTATATCTAAATAGGATCTAAACTAACGAGTTAGAAAAAAATTCACCCCCCTCACAGTTGTCAGGCACTCGGAACCTATCCAAAAAATACACTAAAAGTCCATGGGACCAACCTGTAAAAACATGAATTTATGCTGTGAAAACGGACATTTTAACATGGGGTCTATGGACATTTGCTCCCTTTTGGGACCTGCCCCTAGCGGATTTTCGATGTATTGCAGTTTTTCTCACTTCCAGGTACACTTAATTTTTCAGATTAGAATGTTGGCGCTTGAAAATAAGTCATAGCCGCTCATCCAACCAGATTTGTTTTAGTTTTATTTTTATTAATTGCTTGATTTTTAAAGTGCCCCTATTATGCTATTTTAAAAGTTCCTCTTTTTTTTTTTGGAGTCTCGTACAATAGGTTTATGCATCCAAGGTAAAAAAAAAAAAACACTTGCATTTTCTCATAATATACACAGTGCCTGTATATATAAAGGATTATTGAAGTAAAGTAATGACAAATGTTTTTGAAACAAAAAGCCTGTTGAATTGTACTACTTGAAAAAAATATGCATTGCATTAACCCTGCTTGTATTTTAATGCATTGTATTTTTAGGGCTGAAATTTAACATGGTTGAATATTTAGGCTGTGAATATTTCAATTCAAACCATTTCAAAAGTATTTTCATTAGTAAAATTTCAATAATCCATTTTCACCTTTCATATTTCACTTCCAATATATTCAAACTGATTAAAAATACAACCTATAATATTCAACAGGCGGTTTTCGGTCCATTTTATTTCGCTTTCAAATTCGCTTCCACAAATTCAGTGGTTCAAATTCAACAGTAAATTCAACGTTGACATCCAGGAACTGCAAGAAAAGCAGTCGATTACCGAGCATACTCTCCGTCTGCTGTTAGTTGGCCAAGCGTGACGAATACAAGCAGGGTTAATGCATATTTTTTTTCAAGTAGTGCAATTCAACAGGCTTTTTGTTTCAAAAACATTTGTCATTATTTTACTTCCATAAAGGAATCAGTCTCTCTAAACCCCGCCTTTCCGAGAGCCTGCTCTGCTCTGATTGGTCAGATGGCCAAGTCTGTTGTGATTGGTCGCTTACAGAATGTGTCGAAACTGAAACGGTCATTACCATATGTAAATTTCATCTCTGGGTCTTTCTCAGCACTTGACACACAGTGATACGAACAGTAAAAATGGTGTTGGTTTTACCGTATCATTTCAAGTCCTCATCCTTTGGAAGTGCATCAAAGTGGATTTGCTTTTGCAGCAGAAAACAGCGTCGTCTTCACATGTCCCGAACCGAACTCTTCCAGTCCCAGCTACAACTACAGTGTTTCAGGGTCTTAATAGACCCATTGTTCACAGGCAGTCAATGAAGGCCATAGGCTGGCATTATGCAAATCATTTACAAACCTACGTCGGATCGACAGAAAGTAAGTTTGGGATTATTGACGACTCGTTCCAGGCAGTTCAGAATCGAGACTCAGGATCAGAATTGATCTTTGCAGACCTTTTACATTCATACACAGCTGTGTTACACACTCCATGCAAGGTGATATCCCAAACAAGTATAACTGGGGCACTTTAATCAAACTGTTCATTGATAGATTTTAACTAAACTCCCACTTTCTTTTTCCCTCCAGGAGGAAATTGAGGCAGAATCCACTTTTTCCCTAATTATGAGTTTCACCAGTAAAAGAACAAAGTTCAAGATCACAACGTCAATGCAGAAGGACACACCACAGGTACAGTCTCATGTTGAGCAGATGTTAGAGGTTGATCTTGTTATATATATTGTGGTGGAAATTCTCAATACAAATACAACCTACTTGTAAAAAATGTGCAGGAATATTAGGCTGATTTAGCGGTTTCTAAACAAAATAGAAACAATTAATAGAATACAAACACATTTGCAAATCTTAAATCATACATCTGAAATCAGCTTTAACAATCAAATGAATGTGACATCAAAGAGAAACTAAACATAACTAGAATTCAATATATCATATCAAACACATTATCCTTTAAACTAAAATTCACGAAAATTCTTCTTTCATTGCCCCTTCAAAAAATACACTTGTCCTGGACAAGCGTTAATGTCGAGACCTGCACATGGTCCTTAGTCTGCAATTTTCTGCTCTTTCCATGTTGAAATACACTTTTGAGCTCTTCTGAGGTCACAATATCTAGTCATATGAACCCTGTCACGTCCTCTGTGTGCGGCAGGAACTGGAACAGACGAGGAGTGCCGTGGATGAAGACAGGAAAATGTATTTACAGGCTGCTATAGTGAGGATTATGAAAGCCAGGAAAATCTTGAGACACAACGCCCTCATACAGGAGGTGAGAAGACACTCGTCTGCTAAAACGTCAATGTTTCAGTGTATAATCTTCACTTGTGGCCTCAGACACCAATATGAACCGAAAGCAAGTCTTGAAGGTGTGCTGTTCCTGATGCAGAGGTCAGACTGTAGATGCAGATAAGAGCGCTGTGAAATCTCAGGAATGGGAGACTTTGTCATAGACCGCTGTCAGAACACGTCTGAAGAGAGAGAGTCCGCCAACACAGGCTGTTACACAAGACCACTGTACTGTTTTTATCACACACACACACACACACACACACACACACACACACACACACACACACACACACACACACACACACACACACACACACACACACACACACACACATACACACACACACACACACACACACCGTAGACAAGCTGTACATTGTCCCTTTTGAACAGTGAATAAAGAGGGAATGGTATAATAGATCATAACCCTCATGTCATATTTCACCTCAGAATCCAATGATAAAGATATAATAATTGTATTTTTCATCAAGAAAATTAAGCCCGTTTATTTATTTTCATTATTTTCATGGTAATTGAGCACATTTTCACCCCAAACTCTCATTCTCAATCAGTCCTGAACATCATCCTGAGATTTGAGCATAAATTAAATTGAGTAAAGCAAACACTAGCATGATGTTTACTGACGAATGTATTCTACGTTTTACACCACTCCTCAAAGATTTGGGGTCAGTAAGATTTTTATTTTAAATAAATAATTTTATTTTGTAAGGATGCGTTAAATCAAGACTTTTATTATGTAAGGATGCAATAAATCAAGAATTTTATTATGTTACAAAAATTTCTTCTAAGTATTCCACAAAAATGTTAAGTGGCAAAAACTGATTTCATTCATTGATCTCAACATTGATAATAATCATAAATGTTTCTTGAGCATCAGATCATCATATTAGAGTGATTTCTGAAGGGTCATGTGACACTGAAGACTGGAGTAATGATGCTGAAAATTCAGCTTTGTTCACAGAAATACACATTTTAATAGCAAATGTCCACACATGGAAACCTTCTTCTTCTGGTTTATTCAGTATTAGCACTGCAGATTGTCGAAATCTGCAGCCAGTAATATTCTGGATTATATAATATTCCAGTAATATTCAGGTATATGGGGAACAACTGTTTATTGTAAATGGCAAAGCCGAGCCACAGCTCCTGATATGAACTGTATGTTATCATATTATGTTTTTGTCCCCATGAAGTTTGAAATAAGTTGTGGTTATGAAATCTGTTCTTACCATTTCCACTTTAATATTCCACATGTTTTTAAACGTATTGCATGTTTCCCATGTGGTTTGATCAAACAAGTATTGCTTTTAGTCAAAGCTGTGGAAATGACCAAACATTTACTAACATATTCAGCTGTTGACTGCTAATGTAGGGGAAATGTACTTGATTATGGGCTGTCAGTTTCAACTGGCGCTCCAGTTATTCCTGCGGTGTAATAATGCAGCTGTCCACACACACACACACACACACACACACACACACACACACACACACACACACACACACACACACAGAAAACAGCAGCCCTCAGCCTTCAATTTGTTGCTTTATTAGATAACAGTTTATCCTCTCGTCCAGCATCTAGAAATGCTAACATTCATTTATTCGTCGTGCTGCATATCAAGGACACGGTGATGCCGGCAGGTTTGCCTTGCTTTTTATCTTGTAGGAAATATGAATTTCAATAAAGTCTGCAACTTTAATCTGTTCACAAGCTTTGCTTAAAAAAGATAAAATCCTCCGTTTCTGGGTCAGTCACGACAAGATCAGTTCTCAAGAACATTCTTGTTACCAGAGATCAGTTTATAATCAGACTTTGAAAGAACTCGTATCTGAATGTAAGGATATGTTCAGATTCAGAACAATAACACACTGCAAACTCTATAAATGCAACTTTTTTTTTTTTTTATTATGTGAAAAAGTATGCCATATAGAAAAATAAACACAACAAAGTGGGCGCGGGTGGTGTATTTTCCAGAGAAAATAATAATAAAAACGAAAATAATAAAATAAATAAGCAGTTTTTTTTTTTTTTTTTTGAATTGATAAAAAGAATGAATTTGATTTTAAATAGTTATTTAGGTTAAATTTATTTATTTCCAGTGAATAATTTTAGTACTTAAACTTAGTTCAGTTTATTGCCAAAGCAACATTTCTCAAGTTTTTCAACTAATATATATATTTTTTAATTTTAGCTTTTTTTTTTTTTTACAGAAACGTCTTAGTTAACGATGATAACCCTGAGTTAAAGTGTACAGAATGTGACATTATTACTGTTTTATTTTAATCATGCAATTAATCACTTTTTTCAGTATTAATGGCATCATCATAATCGCATGTTCAAATCACTGTCATCAAGTAATCTTAATTCTGCCTTTATGTTTTCAGTGTTTCGCTGTTACTACACTTTTTTTTTTGTTACCAATCAGCATCTAGAACTGGAACTGTCCATTTTATAATGTGCATTTTGGTAAATGTAGTTGTTGTGAATATTTGAATTACACCGTATGTGCATGTAAATAATGCTAATATAAGCAGCCTAATTTTTCTTCGTGTGTGTGTTTATTCTTTCAGGTAATCAACCAATCCAAAGCGAGATTCAGCCCGAGTATCAGCATGATCAAGAAGTGCATTGAGGTTCTTATCGACAAGCAGTACATCGAGCGCAGCCAGAGCTCTGCGGATGAATACAGCTATGTCGCATAAGACCATATTAATTTAATGAAAGAAAATAAACGCCGTAAAGCGTGAACGGTTAACATGTGTTTTATTTTCGGCTCTGGCTGGCTCCGGCACTCGACCATCGGATTGAATCGGGACTCTGTGCCTCCATCTTTGTTAAAGGGCCTCTGAGTAGCTGGACAGTCATACTTCATCTCTCCACCCCCCCGCCCTCCTCCTTCTGATTTTATGCTGTTTACATCACCAGTGCCACGCTCAGTGCGTCTACCAAACAAGAAGAATGCCTATAGCTACTCCAGTGTAAAAGGATAATACATTTTTAGACGTAATCTACAAGAGAAAGCGAGCAAATGAAATGCATCACATAGAGCAAAACAAGTGAAAAGTTTGAAACCGGCCGGAAAAAAAACAACCACGCTTTCTTTTTCTCACGTTGCAGTTGTTGTGTGTATTCTTTTTTTTAATGTATCAAAGTAAAAAGAAATATTGTAATAAAACCGGTATACTGATAATTGCATTTACTTTCAAAATATTAAAAAACAAATATGAGGTGACAAACATGATTCTGCTGCTTGTCAAATAAACAAATAAACACACTTTTTTCGTAAATGTTTTAAGAAGAATGACTTCATCATCAGTAATTATTAAAGGTGAATTTTTAGCATCTTTATAAGTCATTTCTGAAAGATCCTGTTTATAAGTTGAATGCATAAGTTGAGATTTTCCTTGAGCCCGAGTTTAGGGCGTATGGTGGAAATATGGTGGACACAACTAATACATCTGTGTTGCCATAAATTTGTTGAAAGGAATTTTTTTCATTTACAATAAAACTAGCTAAGTTACATGTACAAAATAAGTTAAAAACACACCTAAGACAAAAAAAAAAAAATTATTTGTAAAAAAACCCCCCCAATTGCTGTATTTTTTTTTAGTAAAGTTACATCACCATCTTACTCTGACCAAAGTGACTTGACCGTACCTGAAGTCGCAATTATGACGTGGGCTGCGTCCTAAATCTCATACTCTCTTGAGTAGGTCCTTATTTTGAACAAGTAATTACTTCACGACCGCTAAAAAAGTATGTTCTACATATAATCCGGATGTACTACATTCATCATGTTGTCATTATCATGTGACCTAACAGCATCAGCGTTGCTTCACTGCGATTCATAAATCCTCTCCCGTGGCCTCATGGGATAGTAAAGTGTCCATCGTATACACACTTCAGAATCTCACCGGGAGAAGGAGGTCATCCTGGTACTTTCTGCCTTCTCTATTATGAGAACTGTGAATTCAGACATACTTTTTTTCGCCTACTTTATAGCAGGGGCGTAGCCAGAATTTTATTTTTGGGGGGTCCTGTCTTTAAATGAGGGGGCAACATATATATATATATATATATATAGCCAGAATTTTATATACCTATTCTGGTGGGTGCGGTGATGTGGTGGCTACTCATGTAACATGTAAGGGTGGCGCTGCCAATAAAGCTCCTAAAAGCTGTCACAAAGAACCGGCAAAAGTAATGGTTATGAATATGTAAAATATAGCAGATATTTTAATTGTTTATTAATAAACAAGTGTTTTCTTTGTCGGCTAAGATGAAGTTGACGATGCTGAGTGACTCGCGATCTTCAGTAGTGAACGGGCCAGAGAGAAATGCACATTTCATAAGGATTACATAAGCAGAGAGCAGTCTGTAGTCTGTTTTCTTTCGTTTTGAATTGTTCTGTTTAAAAGTAGACATGTGAGGCAAGTAGGCTATACCTTATATGCTGAGTTTCGGTTCATTTATGAGACGAGCTCCAGTTCACGCGCCGGCGCCTCCGTTTCTGATTATCTATCGTCTGCTATATTTACTTATTATTTATTAAATCCAGGCAATTGGTTGATGAAACATTAATTAAAATTAAGATACAATTAATACAAAACGAAATTCAGGTTAAAGAAAGGTTTCGTGCTTTCTGTTTCATGTCTCTGTGAAAGTTTTAAAGCATCTTTTAGTACCGCTTTCAGAGCACTCACCTCCGTAACGGAGAACACGTCCGTAACATTGTTTTTTTTCCTCATAAATGCGAACACGAAAAATAAAATAAAATAAAATAAAATGAATATTTTACGTAGGCTACTGTGGAGACTGAGAGGAAACCCTTCTTCATCCGGTGGGTAGTAGGCCTATTACTTTGGTTTGCGCAGTGTAATTCACATAATCACAAAACAAATATTTTGCCTTTTTTTTTTTTAAGCAATCAGAAATCTGAGGGGCCGGACATGTAAATGAGGGGGCCTAGGCCCACCCAGGCCCCCTCGTGGTTACGCCACTGCTTTATAGTAGGGAAGTATGTGATTTTGGATGCAGGGCTTGACTCCCTGAAAATGACACTGGTTTGTTGAATGGTATTGGTGAATGTTATATATGATATAAATTAAAAAACTATGTAAAATCCTATTGGCCATGAACCAGGGTGATGCAAACTTACGGGTTGGCCTACATAAATTCATCATCACAGCACTGCAGAACTTTATGCCAATAGTTTTGCTGCTAATAATGGCCTTCCATAATATTGAAGACCATATCATAATTACCATAAATAATAGATGAAAAAACATGAACGCTGTACTTGGGAGCTGTTCACGTCCTTGAATTTAGACTTAGCTATACAGTACTTTTCTCTTGCATTATTAACTCAAAAATAAATCTGCAGTGGTCACGTGGTACTATGTACTCACTCACTTACTGTACGTCACTTACTATGGGCTCGACTGCAGAGAGAGAGAGAGAGAGCTGAAGGATGACAGATTCTCTGCTAGTCTTTGTAAGCAAATCTCACTCAGCAACAGCCTGTTCACTTTCAGCTCCTCCTAGCTGAGGATTCAGCACTAATGAGACCCATATGGAGAAGCCCGACCAAAATCTGTGTGTGTCATCAGCAAAACATCTCTGTACAATATACATCATCTTACGTAAGCCTGACATTTTGCAGATGCACAGATGTCAAGTCACTGGATGCTTCAGAAATGAATAAATCTTCATTAGAAGAGAAGAGCAGACACTTCAGGACAAAGCCTCTGCTTCTACCACAAGGGGGCGTTATGCATTGTAAAAAGCAGAAATAATAAGAAACGTTTACTTTTGTCAAAACGTATTAAAATTTTGTCTTGACTGATAAAAAACGTTTTCTAAAGACCGATGGACCACACAGTCTCTTGAACTATATGAAAATATCTGTCTTGTAAACAAGCGCTGTGAATCTGTCCAATGTCTTCACTGGAAAGGAAATAAATAAACCTGTTTTTGCTAAATGTGGATGCAGTTTTACATTTATGTCTTAAAAGATTTCAAGAGAATTAAAAACTAACAAATAAGTCATAGTATATGAATAGCAAATGTTAGAAAGTTGGACTGGTGGAAAAATAACGTCACTTTGGTTTTTTGGATCATGATATCTGGTTTGTTACTGGCTCAAGGACGTCTAGCTTGATGAAAATCATCATCAATCATCATAGGCCGCTTGGCCTCGCTAATGATCATAAATGACTGGCATGTTCAAGCAACATCAGACAGGTTAGGTAACATCATGTAATCTCAACATCAGACATGAGATGTCCAGGCGACATGATAAACTACACTGGGATGTAGTGTGGACTAGCCTATATCATTTACTTGTGGATCTTTAGATGTTGAAAATAAAGGTCCACTAATTGGCATCATTGGTTCAATTAAGAATCCTTAAAGGGATAGTTCACCCACAAATGAAAATTCTGTCATTAATTACTCATGTCGTTCCAAACCCGTAAGACTTTCGTTCATCTTCGGAACACAAATTAAGATCTTTTTAATGAATTCTGTCCCTCCACTGACTCTTCCAAGCCCCAGAAAGGTAGTAAAGAGATCATTAAAGTAATCCATGTGACTCCAGTGGTTTAACCTCAGTTTTATGAAGCAACACGAGTGGTTTGTTTGTGAAACAACAACAACAACAACAATAACATTATTTATCACTTTAGTTACATGGATTACTTTAATGATGTCACTACCTTTCTGGGGCTTACTAGTTAATTGCGTAGCTGTCAATGGAGGGACAGAAAGCTATTCGATTTCATCAAAAAGATCTTCATTTGTGTTCCGAAAATGAATGAAAGTCTTACGGGTTTGAACAACATGAGGGTGAATAATTAATGACAGAATTTTTTTTTTTGGGCGAACTATCCCTTTAAACATCCACAACACCTTTACATTCCACAAAAGGTTCTTTACAGAGAAAAACATTATTATTAACATTAAGAAAAAAATGGCTCCTATCAGATCACTGACAGTTTTTTTTTGTGGAAACAAAAAGGCTCTTATGGGATCATTGTAAAAAAACAAACAAACTTTGGAATCTTTATTTTTACGAGTGTAGCCACATTTCCCGTCCAAACTAAGCGTAGTAGGCTGCTAGTAGCCTAACCACTGGAACAGCCTACTAGCATTTAACGAGTAGTTATCATTAACCTGAAACAGATCCACCTCATGTAGCTACACATGCGGGCTGTGAGTCAGACTGAAGAAGAGAGAAAGAGAGTGTGTGTGTGTGTGTGTGAGAACCGAAGCCCAACCCACGGCCACTTCACCCGCGACACGAGCTCACTCAGACGCCGAACAGGTGGTCCAGTCCCACCTGAGGAGCACAACATGAGGATTTATCCTGCTTTTTACCTGTATGGATACAATGTTGCCGTCGCTTACTGATTCTTCCTGAAGAGTTCAACACTTCACGCGCTTCCCTGTGGAGTCTCTGGGAATATCGGGCGAATATGAAAGTGACAGTGTGTTTTGGGAGGACCCGGGTGGTCGTTCCCTGTGGGGATGGGAATATCAAAATACACAGTCTTATTCAGCAAGCGACAATGAGATATAAAAAAGCCATAGCCAAGGTAAGTCGACTGCTTTTGAGAAAAATACCACTGCTCTCAACATGGCGCTTTTTCTGGAGAAGGAAAGAAAGAAGGGAAAGAACGGGGAATAAAGAGTGTCGTCGGTATTCCCGATCAGTCCGATTGAGGTGTTTGTTTATAGATTTTTGCATTTGTTTGTTACGTCACAACGGGTTGTTTGTTAAAATTGTTGCAACTTCGGCGCGCGCGCTTGTGTGTTCGCGATCAAAACTCCGTCCAACAGGACATGTCGGCTGTTATAACGCTCATTTGTCACAGTGCGATGCATTACAGTGTCTAAGTAAACGGGGAGTGTAGGGAGAACTTTAGAGGCACGGATGGAGGGCAAGGACTGGAAACTTCCCTGGAAATCCGCTCAAGCTGAAGCATGGATCCACACCTGTAGCTACTCTATGTTAATGTCACACATCATTTGACTATTTACTCAAACTTTCATGATGAATGGTGCTTTCTATACCTTTATTGGTTCTGCCGTTTAAAATGAGCCTATAATGGGTTGTGTGGTTTAGCAGTTATATGTTTAAGCTTTTCAAAGGGTTGATTGACAGGGGATCCGATAGTCATGAAAACCCTGTGAACATGGACATTTAGTGGCCTGGAAAAGTAATGAGATTTATATTATAAATCTTATTCTTGTCCAACTCTGTTTCTGCATGGCCAAAGGTGGTCATCAGCGGCTTGATGAGTTACTAAGTTAAAAACCTGACCACCTTAAAATGGTAAAGACAGTGGATAACTGGTTTGTTGGAGGTGGGTTCCAGCTGATCATTAACTAGCTAACAATTTTTTTCTAAGAACGTTTTGATAACGTTCTTAAGTTATGAAAACGTTATTTCTAAATCTGAACGTTCAAAACATCCAGTTTTCAAAATGTTTTTCTTGGTTATGCAAATGTTCCATTTTTATAATTTTGCAAACATGGGAACGTTACTTTTAAATGTTTTCTATACGGTCTGAAACAAGGAGTAAGTAAATGTTTAAAAAACGTTAAACGAACATCCGACAAATAACGTTTTGTGCTAACGTTTCAAGAACGTTAAAGACGAGATATATTTAAACGAACATTCTATTAATGTTTCTGGAAGAACGTTTGTTCAACTTTTGAGAGAACCTTGCCAACATTCTAAAAACGTTCCTTGTTAAGTGGGAACCATTCAGAACTCCGGTTCTAAACGTATGGCAAGAGCTTGTGTAGAGAAAAAAAAATGCTTGCAAATAATAGCGATGTTCAATTTATGAGCAAATTTTTGTTTTCCCCTCAGTAATGTGCTCAAAACAAAACTGTGAAACTGTTTCTGATTTAAAAAAAATCAATTCTTATCTCATAAATGGAAAGGTCATGAAAATGCATTGGTCAAAACTCCATAGATAGCCATTGAACATTTAGACAGAAAACGTGAAGAGTTAACAGATGTTTTCTCATTGGTGGTCATAAATCTGAAGGCAGCTGTGCACTGGTTGTATGAATATTAGTCACGTGCTGATTTAGAATTCCTGAACTGCACAAATGAACTTCCAGATCTGCTTTCTGTACTTATGATTTGGAATAAGAACTTAAATACAGTGTTGATTTTGGCTCAAGTGTCATGTGCATGCTTGTGAACAGAAAAGTTCATCCTCCTCATAGTTATTGAGAAGCTTTGAGAAAGTTTTGACCAGTGGAGTTGCAGAACGTACAGAGGATAATACAGAATTTGTGAGCGTGGAAAGTGTTGAACAAAGCCAAACATTTGAGTGCAAGAAAGTATCTTGTATGTGTTCCAGCTCAGTGTCAAGAGGTCTCGGTTTAATTATTAATAGTGGATGTTGTCAGTAGTTGTGCAGAGCTACAGGCTGTACTGGTGTGTTGTAAAGGGGCATTCGGTTCCTGCGGGTCTTGAGTTGGCATCTGTGCTATTATTCCTGCCCAGATCTCAACAATCTGTGTTAACTTTGGCATCACGTCGTCCAAGAACTTCTGTTCTACAGGCCTTGAATAGTTTGGTCAACCAACGCTGATATTGCCAGCTTTTCCCTTTTACAAAGCGTTTCTTTAATATGGAAAATTATTTGAGTTTGCTCTTTGCATCCTTGCGAATAGATTGTCTGGACTGTGTCTTGTGTGACAAAAGTTGTTTAAAGCGTCTTAATAACAGTGGGTTGAATGTATTTAGGCTATATAAAAAGTGATTTGTGTATACAGTAGTTTCCAGTGTTAATACATTTTCTATCTAAACTTAACAAGAGACTATTAAAAATAAGTCATTTGTAGGTTGATTTCCCAAAACACTGTGGAGCTTTCATAACATCTTCTGCTTGTTTAAGCATCCAGACCAGTCTGATATAGATATACCTCATCCAATGGTCTGAGTTCGAGGCGGGGCTAAATGTTTGGCTGACCAATGGCAGGTTAGAAGAGTGTTAGGGAAAACTTTTTACTTTTTTTGAAACTCAGATTTATGGGGTGTCGAGTGCAACCAGCCCAATTTTGTGGACTGAATGAATTACAAATTCAGTAAATGAAATGCTTCTGTTCTACACAGATTGTGCATTTTGTGAATGAAATGCATTGATGACGTGCTGAATCACAAAAAAACTCCCTTTTCGTGATTGTTTTGTCCATTCTGTTGTGGCATGCTGGGTGCATTTTGTTCACAAATTAGTTTTTTTGTTGCTCACAAAATGCCTTACATTCACAATTTTTATAGACAAAATTAGTTTTAAGTTTGGTATTTGGTGCATGACGTGTGACTTTAGTGTTGACGAATACTTAAATACATTCAGTCCACAACATTAGTCTGGTTACGCTTGGTGCTCTTCAGTTCAGTGATGCTGCTGGTGCAGAAATGTACACTTTCCACTCCACAAATACATGCGGTAAAATTTAGGTCCTCTTTACACCTGGTATTAAGATGTGTTTTGGTCGATCGGATCACAAGTAGACGAGGGAGACACATACCCGTTTACACCTGTTTTAATCCGTCTCTTTTGTCCGCTTTCATCCACTTCTGTCCTGATTTCTTTGAGGGGAGGGTTTATGGGGGGGAAATATATGTGTTTTTTCAGATCTTTTGATATAATGGACAAAATGATAAACCACACGGAGAGCATCAGCTTTAGTGTCTGCTCGGACAGTCTCAAGATCAGCCGGACGCTGTGAGTGTGTGTTAGAAATCAGGAATGGAGAGAGAACATCTTCAAACCAAACTTGGGTCTTAATGCCGACAAAGTTTAAATCCCGTCTGGCTAGAGCTCTTCCTGTGATGTTTACTCATTAGATCAGTAGACAGAGAGCAGACGGTGTTCTGTGGCTGTTTGAACACATTCATCCACATGAGCGTTTACACTACGAAATCAATCCGGTCAAATGTGTTTTCAACTCCCTCTGGAAGTGGTCGAAAGTGGACCCCGTTTAACACCCCGTTTACACCTGAGTAGTATTAACATAAACCATGTGTCAAAAAAGGTGTTTTATGACTTTGATTTATGGCTCTGAGGTTCCCCTGTCTCTGATTTATGATGGGTCGCCGACAGGCTCCGGTATGTCTAGGCTGCGCGACACCATGTGACATCATCCGTGCCGATGTCCGGGGACTTTTAAAAACAAACAAACAGATCAAACAGATGTTAAATTTTTGACTGGTTTTTACGACTGGGTTAATGAACTCACACCTCGCAACTTGCCATTGTAGTTTTTATGGTATGAGGTGTGCCTTTTTCACAACTACGTCACTACCTACGTCTTTTGTTGCAGTTTTAAATAAGGTTAGGGGTTACACTGTTGAACACAGAAGACATTCTACGACTTTCCTGATACAATGGCTACTCCGAGAACTCCTAAAACCCCTAGAAAGGTTATGTGTATTTCGCCGACAAGAGGACCTGTTGAAATGAGAGAAGATCTAACTTTTGCTCCAAGGAAAAAGCTAAATGTTAGCTTGACAAGATTTCTTCATGAAGACAGTGCTCTTGTGAAACAGGATTTCTCAATGTCTGGTGGTCGTGTGGTGAGGTATGTGTTTGACAAGGTGATGCGTACTGTGAAACTCTACACAGGAGATGTTGAAGACGATTTTACATCACAGACCCCATGTGTGATTTTCCACAAGAAGGACTGGTTTCTGTTTTTCAACTACGTTTGGAGAGATTTGAACGACTGTGGTGATGATCCGTTGTACGTAGCCGAGTGGGATGGCTCAATTCCTGACACAAGATTTCGTGTGGTCGGGGACCATAGTAAAAAGTTACCAGACGATTGTGTTTATATTTTCTGCTGCAACGACAAGACAAAGCTCTGCGAACGTGCGTGGCCTGTTCGTGAATCTGAGCATCACTTGTGCTACGACATGAAATTTTTGTTTCAGTGGAAAGATGTTCGTACGCTTGACAACGTATTTACATGCATCGACAAGATGTTTAGATGGTGCGACATGTATGACCGTTACAGTTCTGTAAAGATTAAATTGTTTCACCCTGAGCAGGGCGTTACCAACGCTGAAGACCGCCTCTTAACCCCACCCACGTATTACAGCCATTAAAAACGCCTGCAGATCGGTACAATTGCTACATTCATTCACCATGTCTCAAGAATCTACAACAGTCTACTGCTACACCAACAACCCTGAGGCTCCCCCAGCGATGCCTGATGACAATGCTACGCCGCTGGAGCCCCACCCACAAACTTGCGACAACAGTTGGTTGGATAAATTTTGCATGGATCTTGGATATCACAACATGACCTTCCTTACAACACCATACGGCAACACTGGTGCAATAGCTGGAGCTGCGGCCCTTGCTGGAATTGACAACACAGACAGTTGTATCCGCTCGGACGGATTCAAAATCATAAAAGCGACTGTTGTGGTCCTTCTGGAACACGTCATCAACAAAAAGCTGAAAGAAATCTGTTTGGGTTGTGAAGTGGATCACCCCAGTCAGATTAGACATTCCTGCCTGTTTGAACCGGGTCCCTATTTCTTTGATGCCTACTTTGAGGAACTGACACGTAATCTGGTGAAACCGGACCTTAAGCACATCGTTGCTCAAGCATTGAGCCGTTGTGGTTTAAGGGTTCACCCTCAGAGGATTCAAGGTTCAGTGGAGGCTATTTTACATGAACTGCGTGACGAAGTTTTCATTGTGGAAAAGCTTCGTGAAGTCAGAGAGAAAGTTGTGGACGTCAGCAGCGAACAAATTGTCTATGACGCTGTGGACAGCTGGAAAGGTATTGTCCAAGTTGAGTGACTGTAACACCGACATGGGGAATACGTGTTTTGCAACAGGTCTGGCAAAGTGTCTACTTAAACAACGTATTAGATGTGAGATGACCGGCTTGTTGTATAAGATTATTAATGAATGTGCCAATGTATCTGTTACTGTAAACAGATGTGCTGTAGATACCAATCGTTTTACAAACCTCATGAAACAAATGTCTGTTGTAAGAACTGTGTCAAATGAATGGACAGATTTGATGCGTTTATGCGTTAATGCTGGTGAACCAATTTGTGTGACTATCAGAAAGATTTTAGACCTGATGACTGAATGCGGCAGCTGTATTAGAATAGCTGATATATTGTGCTTGTGTACATATGTGACTGATCTATGTGTAGACATATTGACAAGAAACAATCAGGCTGATATTTGTGAAATTATTGAAGCCCTGGTTGATTACATTCTTGAAAAAAACATTGTGATGTGTATAAAATTTTTACACTACATTGACGCTGTATGATACCTTTGTTTCCTTTTACTGTTTAAGAAATAAAAACCCAAATTACTTAAACCATCTGTGTTATTCTTTTTGTGGAGCGTGAAGTGGAAACATGTCAGAAGAAATGAAAAAGACTTATTACACACCTTCTAACCCTGGTTCTTTAGGGGGGAAAAAACGCTTAAAAGAAGCTGTTTTAAAAGAAACGGGTGTTCGTTTAACCGATAAAGAGGTTTCAGACTGGCTCGCTGGCGAGGATGCATATACACTACACAGAACGGCCCCACTAAAATACAAAAGGAATCGGGTTTTTGTCTACGGTATCGACATGGAGTTCCAAGCCGATCTAGTCGATATGTCTGCATATGCCCCGGTAAATGACAACAACCATTTTTTGCTGACATGCATCGACCTCTTTAGTAAATATGCATGGACAAGGGCTTTAAAAAACAAGAGTGGTGTAGAGGTCTCTAAAGCTTTTGAATCCATACTGAAAGAGGGACGCGTACCACAGAAATTACAGACAGATAAAGGAAAGGAGTTTTTTAACAAACATTTTCAAAACGTAACAAAAAAGTACAATATAGCCCATTTCGCAACAGCCACAGAATTAAAGGCATGCGTTGTCGAGCGGTTTAATAGAACCTTAAAAGGTAGAATGTGGAGATATTTAACTGCTACAAACTCCAAACGTTACATCGACATACTTCAAGACATTACACAAGGATATAATGCGAGCCATCACAGAAGCATCAAGATGAGGCCGATTGATGTGGGGAAAGAAAACGAGTCTGTGGTGCTGCATAACCTATATGGTGATACCAGACCTCATAGTGTTAACCCCGTATTTAAATACAAGATTGGTGACGTGGTTCGAATTTCTAAAGTCAGAGGACCGTTTGCAAAGGGGTATGAGGAAAACTACACACAAGAGTATTTTACTATATCAGCGTGTATCCCACGAGAACCCCCTGTTTACAGATTGAGTGATTACGACGGGGATGTTATCGACGGCGTTTTTTATGCGGAAGAATTGCAAAAAATATTTGTCAGTAAAAACAAGACATTTAAAGTTGAAAAAATTTTAGATAAGAAGACGAAGGGTCGCAAAACATTAGTGCTGGTGCAGTGGCTCGGATGGCCAGCGAAGTTTGCGTCATGGATCGACCAGAAAGAATTAGTTGATGTACAGAAGCCATAAATACAAACCACACACACAGGATGCATACAGTTGTATAAAAACCAGACATGGCTGAGGGTGGATTTTATGTCACACTACCCTGCAACGCTTCGCAGTCTGTATACCCTAATAATAAAATCTCTAATTATAGAACAAGACTGGCTACCACTATAAATATAAAAGGAGAATGGGAGGTGGGGCTTGTTCAAATTGAATATCCTAGAAGCTGGTACACCTTTAACAGCAACGACGCCGTTTTCGAGATAAACATTGGACCCACCACGACCGATGGTGAAAAGTACACTAACAGCTTACGCCATGGTGTAGATGTGAAGAAGACCAGCTTATCGAAACTACGCATACCAATAAAAACAGGGTATTACGACAATGTCCCATCTCTAGTTAGTGTAATAAATGATTTAGTAGCGCCTCAGGGGGAATTCGGTTATGACCGCGTAAAAAACAAAGTATTTCTGAAAGCAAAACCTAACATTTCAATGACCTTCCATGGAAAACTAGCCATTATTTTAGGATTGAAACCAGGCGTCCCTATAGGAGATTCTATTCTGCAAAAAACAAACCCTGAAAAAACTAATTATGAAAAGGATATTGTAACATATGCAATGCATCAGTCGGACATACACGGTGGTTTCTATACTCTTTATATCTACACGGACATTATCCGTTACCAATCAGTGGGTGATGCTTTTGTACCGCTCCTGGAGTGTGTACAAATAACAGGGGACAACAATAGCACAGTCAGTGTTCGATACGACAAACCCCACTACGCGTCTATCAACAAATCAGTCATCACAGATATTGTTATAGAAGTGAAGGACGATCAGAACCAGCACGTCCCATTTTCTTACGGGAAAGTGTGCATCAAACTTCACTTCAGGCCTGTAAAACACTTTGTTTAAAATGGCATATTTCAACAATCACAATGTTGACCCTATGCGTTACGTTGCCTATTACCAGAATCAGGCAGGCAGCGGGCTCCCCGGGTATGCAGGAGGTGGAGTCATGTATGGGGCTGGTTTGGGGGGGATTTTTCGGGGGCTCTTTAGAATGGCTATACCCCTACTAAGACGAGGATTTAGCATAGCCAAGCCGCATCTTAAATCAGCTGCAAAAAACATACTAAGTGACGTTGTTAGTAATACGTTATCAAGATCTTTTAACAACAACTATGATGCTCAAGACGGATCCGGACTAATGGTAATGGCTCGCAAAAGAGCATCTAGGCCGCCAGGGGTGCGGAGGAGTGGCCAGAAGCAGAAGAAAACAAAACAACCTCCCAAGAAAACATCAGTTGTAAAACGCAAGCGCAAGGAGACAGCTAAGCGTACTGCTTCAAAAAGATCAAGGAGCTCTGTTAAAACAATATTTTAAATCATGGCGTTACTACACAACATGTCAGAAGAGTGTTTAAAGACTGAACTGGATCTGTTTACTGTACCACTAACTCAAACAGCAATTGAAAAAAACACTTATATAGAAGTTCCACCACTATCAGCGATATCCGACACATCTCCGCTGGAATTTTTTATTGCGGGGAATGGGGAGGATTACATAGATCTAAACAGCACACTACTTTTTTTGCGCCTCAAAATCACTAATCCTGATGGGACGGATATTGCAGACGGAGATCCCGTAGGTCTTGTGAACTACCCTGGATCTACAATTTTTTCACAAGTGGATGTGTCGCTTGGAGATCGGCTTATATCACAGAGTTCTAGCACATACCCATACCGCTGTGTGATAGAATGTCTTACCAATTATGGTAAAGACGCCCTTGAAACGCTTTTCTCAGCAGGGCTCTTTTACCTGGACTCTGCGGGCCATATGGATGTGGCTGACCCGGCTGGGGGAAATCGCGGGCTGACAAAGAGAGCAGCCTTCACCAACGCTAGTAATGTGGTCGAACTACTTGCACCTGTTCACAGTGACATCTTCTTTCAGGAAAAACTATTACTTAATGGATTAGATCTTAAAATTAGAATGACTAGAGGTAAGGATGAATTCTGCCTGATGAGGAGCAACGCTACAGCCTATAAACTAAACATCCTGTCTGCGTCGCTATTTGTGAAAAAAGTGTCTGTGTCGCCAGCTGTGAGACTGGGGCATGCACAAGCTCTACTCTCAACCACAGCCAAATACCCCATCGACAGAGTGTGTCTGAAAAACTTCTCAATACCTGCAGGCTCACGTGTCTGCAATCAAGAAAACTTGTTCTTAGGAACTCTGCCAAAATCTCTGGTTCTAGCTATGGTTGATAATGATGCATTTGTGGGTGCCTATAATAAAAACCCATTTGCGTTTAAAAACTATGATTTAGAATTTCTGGCCATTTATCTGGATGGGCAACAGTACCCAGCGAAGCCCCTGCAACCTGAATATGAAAATGGTTCTGCAGTGCGGGAGTTTTACCAGCTAGCGCTGGCTTCTGGAAGGCATCTTAAAAACCAACCTCTATGTATCGATAGAGAGGATTTTCTGCACGGCTATACACTCTATGCGTTCAATTTCACACCGGATCAGGAGTGTAGCCAGCACGTATCGCTTATCAAAAGTGGCAATATTAGACTAGAAGCCCGTTTTAGACAGCCGCTACCACGTACGATTAACTTAATTGTTTATGCATTGTTTGATAGTTTGATTGAAGTGTCAAATCGCCGACAGGTCCTGGTTGATTACTACTAATACATTCAAATGAACACTATACAGCTTACGGCCGTCATGGATAAGGTTTCATGCGATACTTATTTTCTCGGAGTTCTACCATGTGACTACCTACCAAAAACCCCTTTAAGAAAACTACCAGCAATGGTTTTGATCAATACACATCCTTCAGGACTCCCAGGGGAACACTGGTTGGCTATCTACATAAATGAGGATGGTGTAGGATGTTTTTTCGACAGCTTCGGTAATAAACCAGATTATCATGGTTTTCCGCCGATTATCAAAAACTTTTTAAAGCTCAACTCTAGTCAAGTACTACATTCAACTGTGCAAGTCCAAGATTTTTCATCAGATACATGTGGACAACATTGTGTGTTCTTTCTCTACCACATGGCAAAGGGATTTGATTATGATTATGTGATGAAATTGTATACCAACGATTTTATTAAAAATGACAAAAAGGTGTCAGCATTTGTGAGAAAACTAAAACAAGCACCATGTAGTGAAAATGTTTTCAAATGTGTTCAGTGTGTACAAATGGGTGAAATGTTCATGTCTCATGCTTAATATTTTAATAAAACAACTAAAGAACGGAATTTTGTTTCTTTATCCCCACTTTTATTACACATACATCACATCATAAGTTCTCAAAAAAAAAAAAGAGAGAAATTGAGAACACAATACATACAAACTGTTAGTTTAAAAACTTAACCACCGACTCGGGTCTTTCTGTTTCTTACTCCTCTTAGATGATCCTGTTATAGACGTGGTCGATTTGGTTTTGAAAGAGTTAATTGCATGTCTGACATTGTGGTTTGGTACCACAGAGTATGGCAAATTTAAACTAGCAAAAGCCTCCAGAAATTCACGCCACCCGCCAGGTCTCCGCTCGTCAACAATCTTTTGTGGAGCCGTGACGCTTTTAACTAAGTCAAGCATGTGTGAACCAGGGATTGTTCTGCCTTTAAACACAAACTCTCCCGACTCAGTCCATGAAGTAACATCTTTAGTTTTAGACATTTTATCTAAAATGTAACGAACATTTTTCACACTCCTCTGTGGAATATTTTTTAAAATCTCATCTGCAAAATCACCTAAATCGTCATGGGCACGCACATGGCCTGGTGCGGGTGTGTCTTCTTTTTCAACATTACTAGGCTGTGGTAGCCTTAATGTTAATGTACCGGAATCTCTATCCCCTTGTCTAGTGAGTGTTAAAAACCGCTGCAAAACACCTGTGTACATCTTAGCTTTTTCATGGTGATCCAGATCAGACCTGTGCAAAATATTTCTTATAGTCATGTCCAGATCATTCTCCACAACCTGTTGTATAGACTCACGGGTGTTAGAGGATTTCAGCTTATCCAACTGGTGTTGCGGTACTAAAAACATCTTCTCGGCATACTCCATCACCAAACTTATTTAGATGTAACCAAACTGGTTATAAACGGGATTGCCGCACTTAGCAAAGGTAGTAGAAATCCTCCTTGTTGGTTGATTAACCGTCTTTTACGTCTAACTCCAACCTTTTTATCTGCAACAGTTTTGATCTCACTTCTTCTTCTCTTCAGTTTCTGATATTGCTGTGGTGTTAGCGGAATATTACCGTGGACTACGTTAAGAGCTACTTCACACAATGTCACAATGAGTTCGTCTGCAGCCGCCTCTAAAATAACGCGTCTTTGTTTAGGCGTGGCTTTTAATAACAATTTTAAAAGAGGTAGGTTTCTTAAAAGTCTTGCAGACATTTTCAAATCTCTCTGTCAATGTTTTCTTTTCTGAATGTACACGACTGGATGTTGTGACAGAATATCTGTTCTGAGACGGTACTGTTCTGGTGTTTTCGCTTTAAAGTCAATCAATAGATACCCGAAAGGGGTGCTGGTAGCATTTTCATAACACTCCATAAAGTATTTTGTGTTCCTGGGGTACATCTGCCGCGCTAAGACATTAATTTGGGTATTGTCTCTAGGGTTTTTAAACAATACCAAATAATTAGTGTTCAAACTGATAGTCCTACTGGATTTACCTTGAAAAAATAAGTTTTGTACGATATATATTGCACTCAAGCTTCTATGGTGCACATAGTTGGTAAACAAACGTTCAACTTCTGAATTGCTGCTAGCATCTTTCATAACATCATCCAATATCACAAAATTGGTCTTGTTGGTGGGAAACAAGCGATCATCATTCAGAGTCTGCGGTATACCTTCAATAAATTTAATATCATACAGTTTCAACAATTCATCATACATAGGTTGCCAGCAGTCATAAATGTACACAATGTTTTCAATTTTTTTAGAAATTACACTTTTAGCATTTTCCAACAACTTTTTTACAAAAAATGTTTTTCCTGAGCTAGAAGGACCGCTTAACACACATGAAAAAGGATGTTGTAATCTAAAATCAAAACCATCCGGGTCTACCACACCCCGGTGCCCAAAAACGTTGTCAGTAGCCATATGGTAGCGTAGTTAGGTCGGGTAGCAGTACACGCTTGTTGTATACGACTTTAAATTTTTTCACAACTGACTTGTTGTGCAATGTGAACTGCTTTTTGTTCCTCACTATACTGTCGGTGTACGCGAGAATGTGATTACTGTCACCCCGCCCCCTCACATATTGATCGACAAGCCCAATTAATGTGTCTAACCTAATGGTCTCGGAGTTTACAGCATTCAGTGTGATGCCTTTGGCCTTCATACAGACCTTACCCTTAGCAGTTCTGTACCCGTAACTTTTCGGACCACTTGCCGAAAATTCCACAATATGGTCTCCATCCCAAACTTCATCAGTAAGGTCACCAAGATATGGCCCCAGTGGGGGCTCATATTCACCCTCTTTAGACGTGAACACAACACTATCTGTGTCGCAATAAAGCAGTCTATCACCCAACCTGTCCATAAGATCATAAAGTTCTAACCGCGCGTGGGCCGTTGTAAAAGCCCCGAGAAAGACGTTAATGTCACGAGTCTGGGTCCCTTTCCCATTTGCGTAAGCCCACTGAACGATCGCAACAGTGTCTGACACAAATGAGAAATGCTTGAGGTCATACTCAGTGCCAAAAATGTATCGGGCAAACTGTTCAGGGTCTGTTAGTATTTCGGTTGTCGGTAACTCCTCGCGCATACTGAACCTCCCCCACAAAGAGTTAAGCAGTAGCTTCATGATGGATCTACGTGCAGCATTAAACTCAATCTTGTCCAGATTCAGCTTAATCCCTTCTTTCTCAAAGTAATCTCTAACATACGATTCTTTGTCAGCGTCGGTCACAACGTCTTTTGGAAAACCTGAACTTTCCTGTTTGAACTGTAAAAATGTTTTAACATAATCACAAAACAATGTTTCAGAGCGTTGGGGAAAATGCCAGACCTCATCGATTTTTGTCACTACATAACCCTTCTCAACGGCTTTTAACAGTTCAATGCTAACCCAACACCCGTGAATTGATCTTTCCTCATCAGTATGCACACACGGGTGTGTCTGGTTCTGCTGTTCAGCACATGCCCTGCAAAGAGGGAACATTAACTTACCCCCGGTCCTATAAGGCAGTACGGGGTGAAGCAACCCCCGTGGCGGAAGGACTGTTGCCTTGACGAGTCCGTAATAATCTTCAAGGTTTTGAAAATCCTTGTGTATTATTTCCGGATGCCCAATTGGGTAACATTTTCGAGCCTGACAGTAGGGATATAGTGATGTAAAGTCAACATACCTAATCCGCTCGCCCTCCGCAACTTTGTGATACAGTTTTAATGCGTTCGTTCGGCCGCCGAATAGAGCTTCACGGGGTTTCAATCTTTCAGTGTGTTTGTAAGTGGACATGAAATCCATAACTGCAACATCACTCTGTTTAGCGCGCATCCATGCACATTCCCAAATCACCTCGACCTGAAGACCGTACGCACGCTCCAAAATTTCAATCTTGTCGTCGCATTGTCTTCTCAAAACGCCATAAGGCACTTTTGATAAGGGGTTTAGATCGTTGGGGTTATAACATCGTTCACAACCATGAAAGAAACACCCGAGAAATTCGAATGCTTTTTTCACGTTGCCATCGTCGTAGAAACCATCCACATAGTATTTCCCAAATGACGCCTCACCGGTGTTTAAAGCATGTTGAATTTCTATGCCCCGTGATTTTCGGATGAATTCGAGCCATTCAATTGAAATGGTCGAATAAGTTTTGTTCTGATTGGTGTACGCATTGTTACGTGTCAGAGCTATTGTGTCTTTTGGGATGTAGTGTGTTTTATATGTGGCCATACATGTTGCTGCCAAAGTGGTGTAATTAAATGGATCAAGGCCTGTACACAAAATGAATTCGTCGCGGTACTTCATGCATGCCTCCCTCAGCAAAACGACATCGTTTTTACCATAAAGCGCGAGTTCTTTTTTAAAATCGAACACTTTGTCAGATGTGGTATTGTACCAATCATCAAACGCAGCCCTGTCTTGGTTCGACATTGTTGCATACCCGTAAAATTTCTTGTCAGGGTACGGGCCTATGTAGTTGTCATTTTCAACGCGGTTAAAGTGGTGCGGAAAATACCCCTTCTCTGCATTAGTCAGATTAAATGCAACGGGTGTCTTCGCCAGACGCATGGGTATGAATGAATATGTATCAATAAAACGTTGCTTGAAAGCTGCGTCATACATTAAGATTAGCCTGCAACCTTGCATTGTGATTTTAGGAGCAATCCCCATCTTAGTAAAGAATTCCAAAATTATGAAATTGTCAAACCCCGCTGCATTGTGGGCTAGCCATGTGTAATTAAGGTAACGTGGTTGTCTGAATTTTTTAACGAGACGATCCACACAATCGGTCCCTTCAGCCACGAATTCCTCGCCATCAAACGTGATAGCACATACAAAATTGGCAACGTGTTTACCATTTTCATAACGGGTCTCAAAATCGTAGAAAATGTAACGATCGTTCGGCATCTCCGGCTTAACTGGTTGGATAAAACACTGATGTACACCATCGGTGACCAAACTCTCACCACAGTGCATACAACGATCTGCAGGGCATTTATGGGGTTTGGGTTTAGTACCGCTGACATGGTAACGTCTATTACATTTACCGCAATATTTAGTCACGTCGCACTGCGCGTATTGCATACCCCGAGGTGGTTTTTTATGCATCTCGAAACAATAGTCAGACTTACAGTAGCGCAGGCAGTCGCCGCAATGTTTTGGCTTTTTGGGGTGTTTATGACATTCCGGGTCATTACAGACATCGCAGATGTACCGACATCTGTGATCTCTCCTACAGGTGAATCCTCGGTGGCAGAACTCACACACGTATGGGGTGCCAATAAATGCACGTAGATTTTTAATCATAAAATAATGATTGTCATGCAGGTACAAAAATACTGTTTTAGGATGCGGATCGTCTGTGTTTGTATACTTCTCCAAAACACCCGTATCAGTCCGATAGAAGACAACTATTTTAACGCTCAGCATCTGTTCAAACCGTCCGATGTCATTAAACGCTATCTTGTATTGATCACCATAGCCAGCTGACTTCTGTATTGAAGATGCTGCAGACTCAAGCTCTACGTGTGGTTTCTGTGGATTTAGGAAATGTGCCAGACAGATTGCAAAACAAAGATTGTTTGAAATGTTCGTGGGACAGAACAGATTAAGTCTGTTTTTGGTAATCACTTCATTGTGGGCAAGATCACGGATCTTTCGATAAACACCGCCGTGTTTACTTCTCGCTATCGACAGTCTTAAATTCAATCTCTCATCAAACTGTACGTCAGAGTTGCTCTGCATTATTTTTTCAAGGTCGTTTATAAATAGATCTACACTATAACCATTGCTACCCGTCAAAAGTGTACTAACATCTGATGTCAAACTCGAGCCCCTCAACGTGATGCTGATTAAACATCCGTCTCCACCTAACAGTTTGGAAAACTCCACAATTTCAGAAAGTGTGTCATGTAAAAACACTGTGTAGGCTGCTAAATCTGTCGAAGATATCTCTCGCAAATTTATAAGCCTGTGGACTTCCAGACCATTGAACCGTGCTCGGGGGAGTACCGTGTACCCACTAACATCACCACCTACTGTTACAAGTGATTCTATATCTCTATCTGTGAGACCCATATTGGGCGCTTCAGGGTTGAGTGTGCGATGTGTCTGTGTACCTGGGCCCTCGCCTGACTGGTGAAAAGACACAAGATGATCGAATGCAGAATTTGGTTCTGGACGAGGTTCTAACACCTCTCCTGCTTGTTGGGTATTTACAACATGTTCAAAATCATTATTTGGGTCAGGATCCTCATCGGACATTGATCTCACGATGTTTAATAATTCTACCAACGTATCAGTTGAAGACTCAGACCTATTCATATCCTCCACAGTCTGTATTAAATAGAGCAATGTTTCTGTGTTACTGCACTGTTCGAGGGGCACCACGCTACCATCGTTTCGTCTAAACCTGGCTACCGGACCCTGATCAAAACCATCTGGCTCCCGACAACGTTTAGACATTTTTAAATCAGATCTTTTTTTTATTTTATTTATTTAAATCACATGAAGCACCACCTTAAAAACTATGGATAATAAACCCTGTGTCCATACAGTAAAAAAAGATAGAATGAAAAACTGACAAATGTTGAAGAAAAAAAAACAAAACAAAAAAACATAGTATGCAAAATATATATATAAAATGTTGTCAACTCACCCAAGTTTCTTTTTAAGCATGAGAACCAGTTGCTTTAGCAATTCTGTAGTCAGGCATTGTTCTCTGGCTACTTTTTGAACAGTACCACTATGCAACCGTTGCGCTGCTATGCATTGTTTAAGCCAAATTCCCTGTTGTTGTTGTGTTGACTCATAAGCATCTAAACGTCTCTCAATGGCATTAAGGCGTTTGTCAAAACGTACCTCGAAGGCATTCAATGCGGTCTTGACAGAGTCCTGTATCAGTCTGGCTATGTGCTGATTGTCTATAAAGGGTTGTGGTTCCTGTTTGTAAGCCTCCTGATTTGAAGGCAGCTGTTCAGGGTCGGATTCCTCCACGACCACGACCCGTTCGCTGGTTGGAACAGACTGCGGTGTTTCTTTAGGGTCGTTTGTAAATACACAGCCGTCCCACGATTGTATCAGACCCTCACTCCAGCTCTGAACATCATTTATATCGGGAACTACGACCACCTCTGTTAAGAAGTAGAAAAGGGTGCAAAAAAAAAAAAAAAGTTAGTACAAATGTGTTAATATTATAATGATAACAGTAATATTAATATTAACTATATTTTCTAAGACTAAAAATAAAATAAAAATCAGTCTGGTACTAATGTAACATTAAAAAACAATACTTATTGTCAAATTCTCTCTCTCTCTCTCTCTCTCTCTCTCTCTCTCTCTCTCTCTCTCTCTTTATATATATATATATATATAAACAAACAATCAAACAAGACCATGCTAATATGGAATGGCACACCAGCCTAAAATCATCATGTCTACACTTTTTTACACACAGTTCTCCAATGGTGTAATGTATGATAACAACAGTTCTAAACTAGCGTATTGGCACATTATACATCCACAAATACATTCGACCCTCTCACTATCACATTCAAATAAACAATATTTATCTTTCTGATTTAGTGTGTACAGAAAACAATCCATCAGCTTTTGTTCATTTCTTACTTTTACCAGCTGATCGTCTTGGCTTTTTTGCGGCAGATGTCTGTGATACGTCTCTCGAAGACTCGTCAGCAGAAGCTTTTGCGTCCGCATGGGACACCACGGCTGCTTTACGTTTCAACTTATTTTTCGCTTTCTTATCCGGTTTATTCACACATTCAGACACACCGACATTGCTCACAACGTTTGATAAGCCATCTGTAAATACATGTGTTAAAGTTTTAAAACAAAATCAACAAATCATAGCAGCATAACATTATTTGATAAAGCCAAATGACAATGCACTTACCCAGGGGAATAACTCCAACGTTGGCTGACTCGCTGCTTCGCGGTGGTCCGTGTACTAACGCCTTGATAGTCACGCGTTTCGGCCCTGGTAAAAACAAAAAAAACACCGAGAAGATAAGATATTTTTCACAAAGCCACGACACTGTTTAAACACTGGTGTAACAACATTTAACAATACCTGGCACAAGTGCTTCCGTGATCGCTCGTGAAGAGGCCACAGCTTTGTGCGCACCAGCAGCTGTGCTAGGTCTAGCCACGCCTCCTGGCGAAAACAAAACAAAACATCGTCCGTCACACACACGCGCACAAACACACACACACACACACGCAACGTATGCAACATTTAAGCATAATTATACGTACCACTCGCTTGATTCAGGAAGTTAAGCTCATCTACTAGATCGAAGAGAGTCAAGCTGTCACGATCTGAAGCGGGCAGATAAAGCCTTAAGTAAGCAATAGAACAGCGACGCTCGTAAACAAAAATAATGTTTCTTAACAATGTTGCTAAATAATAAAAAACACTCACTGTTAGAACAGGATTCCATCTTCTTGCACTCACGATTCCAACAACACAATATGGCTTGGAAAATAGTTTGAGAATAAACAGCGGTGATGCTTGTCACGAGACACGACACACTAGTACGCTTCAGTGACTGTGCTCGCGTTCAACACACATTTATACACGCAGGTTTTGGCGAAGTGTGAAAACGGGCCGCCCCAGCAGACAGAATACACAACGACACAACATCTCGCGCAGGTAGACGGCCAATAAACCCGGAAGGCCAAGGGACAGACACCTTTCTTTTACACCTACGGCCAGGATGTCACCGCAGGAGGATGTCACATGGCGTCGCGCAGCCTAGACATACCGGAGCCTGTCGGCGACCCATCATAAATCAGAGACAGGGGAACCTCAGAACCATAAATCAAAGTCATAAAACACCTTTTTTTGACACATGGTTTATGTTAATACTACTCACCTGTATTTAGTGTCGTCCACTTGTGATCTGATCAAACAAAAAAAGACAGGGCCTTAAAGACAGAATCAAGACTATATTTTGCAGGTAGGTCTAGAAAAATCTCACTCTTACAGAAAAGTATGAAACTTGAGCTTGTATGAAACCCTTCACCTTGAAGAGACCTCTCGTTGAAATGCAACACTCAACGGAGAGCGTGTTTCCCGAGTCGTTCCCGGTGCATTCTCCTTCTTTTCATAGACAGGGTGTCCTTGCAGACGGCAAAGACTTGGATACTACAGTACACACATGGCACACACACACCCATGCGTGTGTGTGTCTCAGCAGGCACACCCTGCACCTCTGCCTCAGCACAATGATGGCGGCGGGGTATTGATCCTGGTTTCCCAGCGGAGAGTTGCATGCTCACTCCAGAACACACTTCATTCTGAGGAGGATCAGGGGTTTGCTGCGTCAGCCGGAGTGTGAGAGGATGAATGAGCTTATGATCTATAAGGAGATGTGAGTCTGCAGAGAGAACTCAAGCTCTTCATCAATAACACTAATAAATAGGCTTCTTTCTTCGGGACGCTCAAACTTTTCCTCCTCCATTGGAAGATTGCTGTCTGCAGCCTTTCCATTGACTTTCCTTTGAGTCAATATAAATCTAGTTTAGAGGAGGCGGTTGCAGACTGGAGTCTGATTGGAGACGAGCCTATTTATTTGTTTGATTGTTGATCTATTGCAGGAAACATGTTTTCTTCTTTCAACCCTATTAATATTCCGTCAGCGAAGTGATGATGCTTATAGGTTTGGGTGAATCTCTTAAAGGGGTCATATAATGGTACATGCACGTTTACAAGTTGATTGTACTGAAATGTGTGTTGGCAGTGCCTGTACACAACCATCATATAATGATAAAAATCCATCCAGTGTTTTTGTTTTAATCTCCTTATATGTTTTCCCCTGCCTCAAATTGAGCCGTTCGACCTTGTGACGTCACACGCTCGGAAGCCCCTCCCACGATTGTTGATTGACAGGAGCATTTCAACACAGACCCGCCCTCGCTCGTGAGCGAGCTGTCAATCATAGTCTGCGCGGACCGGCGCGGTCATTGTTGATATGCTGGAGCACTGTCTATGAGCAGAATGGCATCTAAGCGATTGTGGTGTTCTGTTCTTGGGTGTAATAACGAACACAGTCATTTTAATGTTCCTAAATCCGAACCGCTGAAGACGCAGTGGCTGAGTTTGTTTTCGAAGGGAATATTCCCCACGAGCAACGTCAATGCTCTCATGTTTGCGCGAATCATTTCACACACCAGACTGCTATATAAACGAGGGTCAGTATAAAGCTGGTTTTGCTAAGAAGCTGCTCATGAAAAAAGGATCGGTACCAGCCATTCGTGTTCCTGCTGAACCTCCAGAAGAACTGAAGTGAGTGTAACGTTTTATTAAACTTTATATTAATATTTATATTAATCTTTGCAAATCGCTAGCTGCACGCTTCACAATGAATGCGTCTAAGGTTTACACTCAGGGTACATTACGGCATGTTTTCTATGTATGATGTTCTCAATATAATTCATAATCCCACGTTTATACTGAACAACGCGTTATGGTTATTGTGTTATTGTGTTACAAACGGTGTACGCACAGAACAGAGAGGCGGAGTAAGCAAAGCTCATTATCATTTAAAGTCATATACACTGAAACGGCGTGCTGAAAACAGAGCTGTTTTTGACCAAGTAAAATAAGTGTTTTCTTACAATACTAATGAGAATTTGTAATTTGCAAACTTTTAATTTAGACCCTAAAGAATCATACTAGCTTGTACAAAAATTACATTATATGACCCTTTTAAAGCCTCTCAAGAACATGTCAGAGTCATTTTTAAGTATTGAGTTATAAGTAATCTTTGCAGGAACAAATACATTTTTTTGTTAAAAGTAGCATAAATTATAGACTATACAAGAATGATGCAAATTAGAACTATCATCGATTAGGCTTTTGTGTAATTATTAGGTACACATATTTTATGACAGATTTCTTGTGATGTTACTCATTTTTAAGATGCTTTGGATAAAAGCGTGTGCTGAATTTAAATGTTTGTGTAATCAATTGCATGTAACACATTCACTTTGATGGCTGTAGAAAAATATGAACAATTTAAAAAAAAAATTGCATTACATTTAGAATGATAATTGTTTGGATTATGGTAAAACAATATTTTAATTTTTTAAAATTTTCTTCTTTTTTTTGAGAATGAGACATTTTTTTGATGCAATATGGTAAAATTTGCAATATGAGGGAGAGAAATTAAAAAATTAACAGTAACGTCAGTGCAAAAAGGGACTAAAAATGGGCTTTGCTTTCTTTATGTAAACTATATATTATTTGACCCAGCCGATCTTGACAGGTTTTCTGGGATTCACTCATTCTCCTCTGCTTTTGTAACTGCCTGCAAAGCGTTATGAAAAGGAAAAGGCTGAGATGAATAATAAAGCTCTGAAATTTCTAGGTATAAAGCTGATGGTATTGCATGTGAAACAAAGGTGCCGTAGCACCATAGAAAAACAGCTACTCATTGTGACTTTTCCACTCAAGGTTGAATGAATCGTGTTGCTTTGAAATCCTGCTCTCAAATAACAGAAGCACATGTGCTCTCGTCATACGGCTGTAATTAAACACAGGTCCACACAAAACATACATTGTGTTTATGAGACTCGCATACATCTGGATGTCTCTTACTGAAAGGGAAACGCAATAATTGCAGACGAACTTTGACCTTCAGATCGGAAATCCTTCCTTCTAGAGGTTTCTTTGTAGTGAAGAGGACCTTAATTTCTGAAATGCTAGTTTTACGACTTCATGCATCCACTTAAAAATGACTCAGAAAAGTGAAGTTAGTTCTTAGAAAAGCTCTAGTAGCATTTTTTTGCAGATGACAATTGGCAGATATTTTGTGTTTGTTTGCAATTACATTTTTAAGTGTGACTTGCATGTGCAAATGCTTGTTTTAGCCACTTTACTTAGTCTGACCTTCTGCAGAAGCAAACTATTGGGAAATAACAGGAGCTCATTTAGCTTGTAGGAATGTGTTACAGTATGCTTTTAAGAGATGGCGTTTATTATGTTGAATGACTAATAACTGGACTAAAACCTTTTATCTGGTTTCAAGAAGCACATTACATATAAAGCCATGACAGATCAGCCTGCGAGATCATGTTTTATATGTGTGTATTGTTACGTAAAACCGAACTTGTTGAGGCTAGAAGTCACTTTAAAGTGAACTTTTCCATTTAAGATGGACTGGAATGACAGAAGTCGGGATGCTCAGTCCTCCGGCACTGACTTTGTATTATTTTGTCGCTGGTATCAAATGTTAATTTGTTTCTATCTTTTCCCATCATTAGATTAGTTAACTTGTACCATATTGCACACAAGTATGGGTTTCTATTTCAACATCTGGAGAAACGGGTGACTGATTTCCAATCTAATACTGATACATCTATGATGTAGTACAATAAAATTATCGCAAATGAAATGTGCTCAAAATTAATGAAATAAAATGTGAATTTTACGCATAAATTAACTAATTTCACCACTAAAATCACAAGAGTGAAAGTTGACATGAAATATGTGTTATTGATCTTATTGTGAACGACTCATTTCCTTTTTGAAACATATCTTGTCATAAAACAATTTCATAACTCGTGAAACGGCAATCATTTAGTTTGCTGAAACTCCGCCCCTTTATTACAATCTACCGGAAAGTTGCATTCAGATCAACAACTGATTAATTAAAACAAGTTCCTTCCTTATTTTTTTCTCCAATAATCAGTTTCACTTTGATGTACATCGCAATACTGAAGGTCAGATCTGTCACTACCTGCATTTCACTGCAACTTTAAAGCTAGGGTAGTTAATTCTGGAGAGGCTAGCGAGTTAGTATTGAACGCATTAGCTCCCAGCCTCCCTTCAGAGCGTCTCCAAAGCCACTCCTCAAACACACGAGCGCATACAGCCAGAGCGAAGCGCCACGAGACGGCGTTAAATTACCGTTTTATGTCTCAAAGCACATAACATTACAATAATAATGAACTTAAAGAGCTCTGACCTTTACCACCTGACTGCTGCAGATTCATTTCAGCGTTGATAGTGACGCATAAATCCGAGTCTGAGGAACGTCATGGATTGCCGTCTCCTAATTACATTAGCAATGAGATGGCCAACATTTCTTTGGTCCGGAGACTTGCACAGATGATATGTAATTATTTTAAATATTTAGACCTCTTCTATTATTGGTTGCGATTGAGAGTTTCAACCAGTATAACAAAAAGTGTTAATGAAAAACATTGTTTATCCTAACCTTAACAAACTATTTTTTCCCCTTATTAATTTCTTATTTTTTCTTATGATTTTGGTGTCAGAGATATTTGGCTGTGCATTTCTTTAAGTTAATGTTAGCTATGTGAGTGAGCATGTATAACCATGTATAATATTTGTTAATTTTGTTGGAAAAACCTGTGGTGAAAATCAAGCTTTTATTATTTTTTGCATGTCTATATGGTGTTTTTAATATGCTTTAAGACAAACCATGTGTGAATTCATAAGTCGACAGCATTGCCGAGTATTTTCTCCTTTAAACTGCAGTGAACCAAAGACAGTCTCAAAAACACGGTTTGAAATCGCTGGTGTTTCTGACGTCACAAACGACCTTGTAACCAATCAGATCAACGTGTGATCGTCAACCAGTGGATCTCTGAGCTGAGTGAGTGAGTGGAGGCGGGGCTCATTTACATATTCATAGAACCGTGCATACTAAATGAGGCAAGGGTGTCGAGTTACATTCAAGATATTTTAAGACATGAAGAAATTTTTTTCAAGGATTTTTTTTCAAAATATGTCATTTTGGTGCTCAAAGATGAGTTTTAAGAGATACAATTATTGACTACGGGGGACTTAATTTTTCCCCCCATTTCACTCTACTACTTTTCCATTCTTTTCTTTTTCTATATGTAAACATGCACTTGAAGAACATGTTTGACCATGGCACTCGTGTCTCGCTCTGCTGTTTTCTTTCATACTCATTTGCAGCGTTGCCAAATCCACTTATTATAGGCATTTTTGGGCTTGTTATGTTTTCTCATATCAATAGGTGAAGTGACAACTTAGTTCAGCTGGCCTTTGTGCCAGTGTCAATAGTTCTTTGAACAGAGAAAAATCAGCTGTCAAAATGCTTGCCCAACAGGCACTGGCCACCAGTCCTGTCTTTATAGTGGAAAATTGTTCGTTAGATGATTGATATGTTCTTTACGGAGAGAAAAAATGGTTCTTTTAAGAACTTTTCAGTGAAAGGTTCTTTGTGGAACCAAAAATGCTTAATTTATTGCATCGCTGGGAAAAACCCCCATTTGGAGCCTTTATTTTATGAGTGTAGCCGATCTGTAAGCGTGAAGATTTGTGTTGATCCCAGTCTTTCAGCGCTGATGATGGGTGTGATGTCTGGGAATTAGCGCAGTGAGTATTGTTAGGTCATTTGTCGATACAAGCCGCCGACCAGACGGAGGGAATTCAGGTCTGTATAAAGCCTAAACACACACACACAGACATTCAAGGCGAGATTTACTACCTTTTTGCACCAGATTAACAGAGTTTTATACTTTATGTCATTCATAACTATAAGTCATACAGCACAGTAGCTTTCTACTTTTGTCCTCTACTGAAAAAATACTGGGTTTGGAATGAAACGAGGATGAGTAATTGATAACAGAATATAGCTTTTGGGTGGGTGATCCCTATAAAGGTCATTGGTAGAACAAGTGACTAGGTTACTAATCCCAACATTAGTAACCTAGTATCATATCCATCCATATTTGCGTGTGTGTGCACTTGCATTGATAAGGAAGGCTGTCGAAGGCTCTTGGTCTGTGTGTGTGTTCAGCCTCGTAGAGCCGCCCCTTCTGTCTTCTCCCGGTTATAATGATCCCAGAGAATCCCACATCAATCCTTCCCTTGACACTGCTTCCCCAGTGACCAATTATCACTTTCCGTCTCACTTTCGGCAGTGACCTTTGACCTTTAGCAACCGAGATGATGTAATCGGAAAGTGTAGGTGAACATATCTGAAGCATGTGAGTTTAGCAAGGATATGGAGGAACGGGAACAGAGCTTTTCATGGACGCTGGACGGTATATTGAATTTTCACAATATATTGTTTTTGTTGTATGAAGCAATATTCTTGTCCCCCCCCCAATTTTTTTGGTTAAACTTTTCTTTTGTATTTTATGTTAAATTTAATGTAAATTAAATCCACCGCCATATTTAGAGAGTTTCCAAAATGTTGTGTAGGGGATATGAGAGATTTAATCTACTAAACATCATTTATTAGGTTAATTAGGCTTTATAAGTTCCGGGATTTTAGTCACAATGAAATCAAAATCGAAATTCTTGTTTTTTTTAATGGAATATTGCAGTATTTATTGACGAGGGCGGGGCAACCTGTCACTCACATGAGATCAGCCAATAGCAAACCACAGCCATCCAATCAATTCCCCCAAATCAAGCCCCGCCCACATTTGTTCTTGTTCCAGAAGCCGTTTGACTCAGATATATTTTTAATGATGGACCCTTTTCACAGACGGTGATGTTTCCACAGTTAACAATATCACAAATGTTTTCATTTTTAAAAAATGTAATGCACATTGCTATACTTTGTGTTTTATTACCTTGTTAGTAAATGACAAAAACGAATTAGTGTTGGAGTGAAGGAGTGACGGTGTCTTTCTCTCGTCTGACGGCTCTAATCAATCTCTCGATATTTTTTTCCCCTTCTTTTGGAAAGTTGTGGAAACGCTTTCTTTCTTTTGCTTTTAGAGCAAATGCAGATATATTTGCTGTCGTCACGCATTCAGCGCATCAGAAGATTACCCAAATATGACGACTTCTGCTTCTGAAAACACCGGAAATGTGAAAAAGGATCCATATATAAGAAAAGACTCTCACAACTTTCGTCTCATGCCAACTGAGTGTTTCAATTAATCATTTCAAAACTCTGCTTCAACATGGAATTATTATTTAAAAATTGTAATGCAACTTTGTGTGATGTGGAAACATTGTTATGAAAAAAAAAAAGAATATTGTTAAATATAACAATATTATTTGATTAATATTAATAACTTTAATTTTTAAATATGACTTTTTATTATGTTTTGTTATATTGTTCTTCTAATCAAAATGTATTAAATATCATAGTCCCTTTTCTAAATTCAGTGAAAAAATGTTGTGCAAAACTTTTTTTCTTTTTCTTTTTACATTAAATCTATTGGCAATAATTTTGTAACTTTAAATGCATAATATTGTAATATTTTAAATGCATAAAATATATTTTTACACATAATAAATTTTTGGATTGTTTTTCAAAGGCATTTCAAATTGAATTTGAAAATAACATTTTTATATTTTTAGCTAGGCTATATTGTCCAGCTCTGAAATGTAAAGGGAAAGGTGGGATTCGGTGAACTGAGAATCATAAACTCATAATAAAAAAGCCATAACCAGTGATCAGTGCAATATTACGATTTGCTGGGGAAATATGAGCAGAACTTCTGGACAATGGCTCGGTGTCCGCAGGGGAACGGGACAGTGTGTTATTCACATCACTGGAAGGCATTTTAAAAGGCTGTGATCATTTCACTGCAGAGAAGCGATTGACATGATACATGTAGTATTGCTCTGCTATTACAGCTCTGTTGCCCTGCACATGTGAGTGTGTTAAAGTCTTGGAATGAGTTCAGATCTGCCTAGTGTGTTTGTGCCAAACTCTTGCTGGAGGAAAGAGGAACGTGCCTGAAACTTTGATGAGCTTGTGTGTGTTTTCCTCGGCACACAGCTGCACTGCTAGCTTGGTGTTCTACACACTCTTTCTCAGCTGTCATATTCAATCATGACGGCATGCAAAAATGTGCAGATCTTCATGCCATAATCAAGCCAAATACTGTATATGTGGGAGAAGTATGCACTTCATGTACTACCATACTCACAGTAAATGTGCAGCATGCATACTGTGAGCACAATGCATATTTTCCACTTGCAAGAAATATGCGGATGACCTTATTTGCTACATTGGCCATAATTATTATTTTAATATAATATAATATAATATAATATAATATAATATAATATAATATAATATAATATAATATAATATAATATACTATAATATACTATAATATACTATTATATATATATATATATATATATATATATATATATATATATATATATATATATATATATATATATATAATTATTATTATTTTCAACAATTTTATTTGTTTGTTTTTTATTTATTTATTTATTTCTTTGCTTGTTGTTGGCCATAATGACCATAATTATTTTTTTTTACAAAATTGGATTAAAATACATTTATTTATTTGCCACAATGGCAAAAAAAAAGTTACTACAAAATTGGATTTAAAATATAAAATAACTTTTTTTTGTTAATTTGCTATTATTTTGTTTTCATTTTATTTTTTCATTTAGTTTTTTTCCTGCAGTGCTTGCTCAATTCTAACTTTTAAAGCAGTTTGTGGAATATTAACAGCAAAAGGAACACATTTTTTTGTACAGTACATTCATGTGTCCTGTGTTTTACAAGGAAAGCATCATCTGATCCCAGTAGCTCCTCAACTAGTGTCCGGCACAGAAGATCTCAGCACCAGATGATGACCCCTGTGTGTGTGTGTGTGTGTGAGCTGAGATGAAGGATTGCTCGTGCTGAGCCTCGGCTGGATGGATTATTTGCAGGATTTGTTTATAGAGATTACCATTTTATCTGATGTGTTTTGCACAGGCGTATAATCCTCATCCTAACTAATCTCTTTATATTTGAGATCATTTCTAATGCAAATCGGACACATATTGTAACAATAGATCCCACAGATAGACATAATCCTACAGTTTAGCTTCTTTCACTTTCCAAAAGGGCGTTTGAACAAAAGTTAAACGCACTCGAATACACTGAAGCGTCAGCTTGCTTTAGGGATCCGAAGTAACCTTGAGTTTCTTTTGTGACTCGTTCATCACACAGAAATGCTGTGCTTGGATGCTCTAGTATTGATTCTGTGAGTGTGTGTGTGTGTGTGAGACACTGATCGTGCCATTGTTAGAGATCTACCGCAAACACAAGTCTATTTAATGAGGAGCGCTGAAAAGCCAAAGTGGCCTTGGTCCAGTGACGGGCGATCAATGGGCGTCACTCGAAAGAGTTTAAACAAAGTCTGGCGAACTGGAGCCGCCATGGCTCATTTTGGCGGGAAAAGCAGCCAATCAGGAGACAGCTGCTGGATTCCTGGAGCAGCTCGACTGCTCTGATTGGTTGGCATAGATAAGCTTAGCTAGGTTAATGATTCTCTTCAAATGTACAAAGCATTGTGCTTTCAGTTACAAAGTTGTCGAAAAACGTGAAGAAGAACTTGTCTTTACTCAGGACCAGGATTTGGATTGGTGTTGATTTTTGTCCATTAACAAATTTATGAAGGAAGGGAATCATATGGAATATATTTACATTAATTAATCTTCTAGTACTTTTTGTATATATATTGGCTTTATAACTTTTTCACATTAACAGCTATTTAAATGAACTACGTATGATTTGCTAAAAACAAATATCAAAGTCATTAATTCCGGAAAAGGACGCCGAATGTTTTTGATTCATTAAAAAGAATCTGTTCATGAGAGTCGCCAGGCAAAACTGCCCGTCTCTTTTCCCATGTGCCTTTTCTCTCTCTTTTCCTCCGTTTCTTCTACATGGGTTCCATAAACAGAGGAAGTGTAGATATGTAAATAATGGATTTGAAATGGCCAGGAGCTTATTTTAGTTGTTCAAATAGGCCTAACTTTTTTACAGGAGCTTGGCCTATCTTGGGCCGTGTTTCATTTCAACACACTGCCTCCTCTGTGCCACGCCCTCCTCCAGCTGTGGCTCCGCCCTCCTGCTGCTGTGGCTCCTCCCTCCTCCTGCTGTGGCTCCTCCCACTGTGGCTCCTCCCGCTGTGGCTCCGCCCTCCTCCCACTGTGGCTTCGCCCTCCCAACAATGTTTTCCTGGTGACTCACAGATGCCGTTCACCTGTTTGTTTAACAGTATTCGTCTTTTCCACTGTTATCCTGTGGAATGTAAATACATGACATATTGAGTAACTTAGAAACTGTTTAGCAGAGCAAAGACAACAACTGATCCCACAATGCAGTGGTGTGTTAGCACTCATTCCTCTGGCTGCCTTTCCAAGGCCTCCGCACCTTTTGAGTTATAATCCGAACAATCCCTGTCCCCCTTTACCATAAAATGAATCCCTATTACCCATTCTGTACAGTTTTCCGTGTACATGAGTAAGATCACTGTAGAATTTGATTTTGATTTATTGTTTCCTGTTCCTGCTTTACTCTGTGAGAGAGGGGGTTGTTCATATAAATGCTAATATATATATATATATATATATATATATATATAATAATATTAATGTAAATATATTATTTGGTCCCAGACTAGCTAGTTTCATTTATTTATTTTATTTTATTTTATTATTATTTTTATTTTTATTTTTTTACATTTTATTTAAGATAAATCTACAACCCTGTTTCTTGTACTTATTACTCTTTCTGACATTTTAAAATTTTTTATGAAGTTTGTGTTCAGCAAAAAGTCTCATGCTTACTAAAGCTATTTATTTGATTCTGCGTTTATTTGATCAAAATACAGTAATATTGTGAAATATTATTGCAATTTAAAAATAGCTGTTTTCTATGTGAATATACAGTAAAGTGTAATTTATTCCTGTGATCAAAGATGAATTTTCAGCATCATTACTCCAGCCTTCAGTGTCACATGAACCTTCAGAAATCACTCTATTTTTACTGTTACTTTTTAAAAATCAATTTAATGCATACTTGCTGAATATATTAGGGCCGGGACTTTAACGCGTTAATTAAGATTAATTAATTACACACTTTAATGCGTTAATTAATTACACAAATTATTTTAATCGCACTTATTTTTGCACCGCGGAACGTTTCTCACTGGATGAGTTTCGGCGGACCGATTATACTGGCACACCAACTAGCGTTCATGACGAAGAAGCTGACGAGATCGCTATGGGCTCTATGCACGGCGGTATTTCCGGTGAAGGTCTAAGGATGCTGGATTACTTCCGCCGATCTATTGCTATTGCTACACTTAATGGCAAAAATTGCACTGGTCTGCTGGACTTGGTTGAACAAAAATAAACAATATTTTGTTGCTTAAGCTTATGTATTCAGTCATTATTCAATAGTATACTAAAAATCCATGTGAAAAAAATTACTTCTCACTGTTCTCAGGTCAAATATTTATGCGATTAAAATGCGATTCATTTCGATTAATTAATTACAAAGCCTCTAATTAATTAGATTAATTTTTTTAATCGAGTCCCGGCCCTAGAATATGTACAATGCTTTGAAAAAAGTCTTACTGACCCCAAACTCTTGAAAAATAGTGTACTGTGTGTTTATCCTTTTCTGGAAGTTAATCACCACCTTTATTTCAATAACACTTTATTAAAGAAAGTTATACCCTCTTTTCTTGGAAAGTGCAGTAATACTTGGCTTCATAAACCAGAATCTCTGATTCATGAGAACGTGGACAGTTCAGAAACCACCAGACAGAGCTGATGACTTCTATAATACCTCCCTTCATCCCGTAGTCTAGTAGAAAAAGACATTTCATGCTTGTCAAGTGTCATCAGTAATGTGTTTGGAAAGACTGCTGTTTTTGATGACTTTTATTACAGTACGTTCTTTCCACATACGGTAGATCTTATCCCAAAAATCTGCTTTTCCACTTGTGCGATGTACACGTTCCTGTGCTGTTGACTTCTAGTAATGGAGCAGAAAAGTGTCCATCTCTTTCCCAGAGGATTTCCAGCGCAGAGAGACAAGATCTCAACTAGACTTGTACATTCACTGCGTTTCTGTTGCTGAAGCAGCCGAGACTGTCAAGAGGAGATTTCCTTTGCATTGGAAAAGCCTTTTGAATGTTTATATAGGCTATATATGTATATAGTAAAATGTAATTTATTCCTGTGATCAAAGCTGAAAGTTATGTTATTTGATCAAAAATACAGTAAAATCAGTAATATTGTGAAATATTATTACAATTTAAAGTAACTGTTTTCTTTTCAATGGAAGGTGATTTGTGATTATGGCAAATAAACTGTTTAAAATACGGTGTTTGGTGGCTGGGCGACATTATTGAATATTTACGGTATATATGATTTCAACTAGGGCTAGCCAATATATCTAATTATTTGATTAGGAGTTTTGAATCAGTTCTTTGAAATGGACAGTTGAACTGTTTCACTGAATGAAATTCGCATAACCAAATCTAATGATGCTTTTGCTATTGAAATTAGATGCTATCAAAACATCTTTGAAAGTCAAGCTTTGAATGTTTTGTTTACGAATCTCAAATACAGAATTACGAGGATATTACCATTCTAAAGTTTGGGGTCAGTGAGATTTTAAATATATTTTGTGAGAAGTCTATTCTGCTCATCACCATGGCTACATTTATTTGCTCAAAAATACAGTAAAATCAGTAATATTGTGAAATATTATTACAATTTAAAGTTACTGTTTTCTATGTGAATATATAGTAAAGTGTAATTTATTCCTGTGATCAAAGCTGAATTTTCAGCATCATTACTCCAGTCTTCAGTGTCACATGATCCTTCAGAAATCACTCTAATATGAGGATCTGATGCTCAAGAAACATTTATGATTATTATCAGTGTTGAAAACAGTTGCGCTGCTTCAGATTTCTGTGGAAACAGTGATATTCAAAAGTTTGGGATAAGATAAAAAAAAAGGAAATTAATACTTTAATGTCACTTTTGATTAATTCAATGCATCCTTATGCATTAAAGACATATGATGTTTTATTAACAAAGTTCAAGAGGAGCACGTATGGATGGATGTATGGATGGATGGATGGATGTCCAATCAACTCGTCATCAGCAATTACCATGTCTATCAGCATGATTGGACATATATATAATGAGATCGGAGTCCTCTCCTCGGACAGCACGCCAAAATACGCACCATTAACTCCATCTGACTTACAGTATTTGTTTGTGTGAACTTGTGAATTCTAATGTTACAAAAGATTTCGATTTCAAATAAATGCTGTTCTTTTGAACTTTCTATTCATCAAAGAATCCTGAAAAGATGAATCATAGTTTTCGGAAAAATATAATGAAGCAAAAGCTTATAATAATAATAAGAACCATTATTAATAATTGAGCACCAGTCATAATTGATAATAAATGAGCATCAAATCAGCATATTAGAGTGATTTCTGAAGGATCATGTGACACTGAAGACTGGAGTAATGATGCTGAAAACTCAGCTTTGATCACAGGAATAAATTACATTTTATAATATATTCACATAGAAACTTTTATTTTAAATTGTAGTAATATTTCACAAAATTACTGATTTTACTGTTTTTTTTTTTTTTATCAAATAAATGCAGCCTTGATCAGCATCAGAGAACCTTCATTATTTTTATCTTGTAGTGTATCTTTAATGCAATGTAAGATGCTTTTGGATAAAAGGATCTAATAGCCTTCTGAAGCTAGTGTGTCTTGTGGGTCGTCGTTAGAGTTGCTTACCAGCACATCAAGATTCAATGTCTTTAGTGCATGTCAGGATATTTTTTGCCTGTTTTTTGTTCCATAAGCTCTATCTTTAACAGCAAACGATATAAGATATAGACTTATCGCAGGGTCCATCGCTTGACCATTTCAACTAGATTCAACATTATTGCGTTTAGGAGGTTACTGACTTGCATGCTATTTTACAAGCTTGTAAACAAATCTGTGTCTACATCTGACATCTGTCTAGGTTTCGCAAGGCAAGGAAATAATCAAAATGTTACGTTTTAAACAACATCTGCGCTATTGTAAATAACATTTCAGGAGCTGTCGGAGCAAATAATCAACAAATCCAGGTATTTTCGCCAAAATCTCCCCCGTAACAAGCACACTTGCTGTTTTGTTTGCTAAACATTCAGAATCCTGGAATTGGTTCCTTGACGGAAATATGGTTTTTCGTTGCTGTTTTGGGTCTGCGCTCTCCAACACGCTGTTGTTATGTTTTTTAGGAGTTGCAAAATGCTCTGTTGAAATGACAGGTCTCGCCTACAGCAGGGGATGAGGTGGACGTGTTGGAGCAGAAATGAAATATTTGTCGAGCGCTGTTCCAGCTTGTCGGACGAGCCCTTGTGGGTGTGATTCCACTTCACATTGTCAACAGCTTAACCTGCGGTCAGAGGTGCAGTTCTGAGGTGTTTTTCTCTCTTTTTTCCTTGAGGAAAACCCTGTTTAACTGCTCACCTCCATCTTCGAGCTTTCTCGAGTAACTGCTTCCTCGGGTGAAAGGTCGGTTGATTAAAAAGGCAACACACCCCTGGAGGATTACAGGTTATTAACTACCGTTGACCTTTTCGAGATCACTAACCTTTGTCAAGAAGAATATTTATCTCTGTGCTGCAAATGAATCACTGTGGGCTAGTTTGAAATGTAGCTTTTATATTTAAAGGGGACCTATTCGGTTGTTTTTTGGCTCTACTAGAATAGGTTTTCATGCATGGTTGAATGTTTAAAAAACACATTATATTCTCCATTGTTGCGGCTCCTCTCTTCCCAGTCTGTCAGTAACGCTCTGTTTAGCTCCTGTCTCTATGAAGCCCCTCCTTCTGAAAGCACACTGTGCTCTGATTGGTCGGCTGGAGCAGTGTGTTGTGATTGGTCGAGCGCTTTGAGTGTGTTTGGGAAATGCCCCGCCCCTTTCCATAACCGCCAGTTTAACACACTACTAACTAACTCAACCAGGCCCCGCCCCTTTATTCTGCGTATGAATTATTTAAATGAGGAATATTGAGACGTAGAAAACTCAAGACTACAATGGAGGCGTTTCAGGGAGTTCAGAAACACTGACTCTGATATAGAGAATAACTCCTGCTGGAGGGACTTTGTGACTTTACAGAGCTTTTTCATCCTCAAACAGCAACATTACACACTAAAGAAAGATGAAAGTGTAAAAAGCATAATAGGACCCCTTTTAGTGTTTTATCCCCTCCATTTCTATGTTCACTGTGGATATATATAATGAAATATTTGTTGTAGTTTCACTGTTATATTCTTTGTTTTGTTGTCTGTTCTCAGTGTCATTGTGTGGTTTAGTGGTCTGACAGGGTTTGTTTGGCATTAAGACATAAGAACGTAACCGCTTTGGTATTTGAAACAAGAGTAACTTTGTGTGTTCATCTGGCCAGTCAGTTCAGTAACACATAAAAACCCAAAGGTGCATGTAAAAGCATTGCTTGCTCGTTGCTCTTTTGCTTCAAATCAACTGTCCTTTGTTGAACTGTTTTAATAATTATCATGTGGCAATGGTGAGGGCTTTTTGAAATGCCCCTTTATGCTTTTTTGAATATTACTTTTCATATGCACCGATATGAAAATTTTGGCTGATACAGATAACCGATAATTATTTAAAAGCCGATAATCAATATATTGGCCGATAAATCTAAATTCAAATTACATTGTGTAAATTTTTTGAGAGCCTGATTACAAAAACAAAGTCTCACCATTAAAAGCACAAAATTGTGTCTCAAGCACACCATTATAATGTTCTATAATTCATTCTATGTTAATTTTATGTAGCCTATATGACAGACTTGCGTACATGTTGCACTTAACCATATTTCCCTTTTTGAAGGGATTCTAATAATATTTCAAGTACTAATTCAAAACCATCATGTTGAACAGTGCGCATCTGAAGTGTCTCAGCTGGAGGAAATAATCCATTATTTATCAGCTTCGGACAAATTTTCTTATCAGGCCGATAACGATAACATTAAAAATGAACATATATCAGCCGATACCCATATGGTGGCCGATATGTCGTGCATCCCTATTTGTGTTGTCGACATGTAAAGAAGATGCTGGTTTCAGCGCTGCAAATCTACTTTGATGCTCTTGCAATTCGAGGAGGACTCTCGCTGGAATTGATATGGGAAAAAGCAATGCCATTTTTACTGTTCGTATCAATGTGTATAAAGTGCTGAGAATGATCCAGAGCTGAAATTCAAAAATGTTTGAATGGGTGTTTGGTTTATGACACGCACTGTAAGTGACCAATCACAACAGACTGGGTCATCTGACCAATCAGAGCAGAGTAGACCACGCACAACAGACTGGGCCATCTGACCAATCAGAGCAGAGAAGAGAGTAGACCATTGAGTAGACCAATCACAACAGACTGGGCCATCTGACCAATCAGAGCAGAGTAGACCAATCACAACAGACTGGGCCATCTGACCAATCAGAGCAGAGTAGACCAATCACAACAGACTGGGTCATCTGACCAATCAGAGCAGAGTAGACCAATCACAACAGACTGGGTCATCTGACCAATCAGAGCAGAGTAGACCAATCACAACAGACTGGGTCATCTGACCAATCAGAGCAGAGTAGACCAATCACAACAGACTGGGCCATCTGACCAATCAGAGCAAAGTAGACCAATCACAGCAGACTGGGCCCTCTGACCAATCAGAGCAGAGTAGACCAATCACAGCAGACTGGGCCCTCTGACCAATCAGAGCAGAGTAGACCAATCACAGCAGACTGGGCCCTCTGACCAATCAGAGCAGAGTAGACCAATCACAGCAGACTGGGGCCTCTGACCAATCAGAGCAGAGTAGACCAATCACAACAGACTGGGCCCTCTGACCAATCAGAGCAGAGTAGACTCTTGAAAAAGGACTGGTTTTTAGACTGAATCTACAGCATATCTTTTCAGACTGAGAAATTAGGTGATGTGCAATGTTATGAGAGAATTTAAGTGTGTTTTGTCCTTGGATGCTTGTAAAAATATTGCAGGAGACTCTGAAACAACATTAGGAACCTTTAAATGGCTGTTGTTTAGTCAGTTTAGTCTTCATGCAATTAGAGCATGACCCTGTTTACTTTCTTAATGTTATTCCAAAGGGGAAAAAAGTGTTTGTAATCTTAATTCAAATGTAATATCTTTCATTTTAAATGTGTTATTTAGGCTGTACAAGCTATTAGATAATGTTACACACAAATTGCATTCAGTCTGGCTTCATTCTAAAACGAAACAGACGCTTTTAAACCATCCAATCAGTTTCTGATAGGCAAATTAGAGCACCGTCTTGTTTTCATATTGAAAAACTTGTCATATTATGGAAATAAAATGGGTTGCAAATGACAGTTTTCCTTGACCTGAAAATTCGGTCACCCTCATGTTATTCCAAACCTGAAATGTATTTATTCATCTTTAAAACACAAGATATTTTTTGTCCCTCCATTGAAAGTCAATTCCACCCAAACTTCGATGCTTTGAAACATTTATAAAGACATTGTAAAAGAAATCCATATGAATCAAGTGGTTTAATCCAAGTCTTCTAAAAAGACACGATCACTTTATATGATGAACTGATTTAATATAAACATTAATCAACGCGACGGAGCCCTTAAATGTGTGTCCGCTTCTGTTTACCATATTTAATGGTGGAATGGACTTTCAATGGAAAGAACAGAAATCTCTCAGGTTTAATTAAAAACGTCTTCATTTGTGTCTTGAAGATGAATGAAAGTATTATGGGTGTGGAACATCATTAGGGTGCGTAAATGACTTTTTCAAACATCATTTTTCATTACAGTGTGCAGGTCAAAGAAAACTCTAAACTTGTCAACTCGTGTGATCCATAATGCGGCACTTCTGAGTGAAACGGGTTATCCCGTAAGAAACACAAGATGAGACTGAAAGTGTGTGTGACTCATTTGCATATATGGAGCTTCTATTTGGTTTAGTCCTACAGCGGCAAGCTGCTAATGCATTGTGGGAAATGAAAATAAACCTGTGCTAATCATGAGCTGATGAATTTGTGTGTTAGTCACCTGAGCGAGTGTGTGTGTGTGGATGGATAATATTAGGCACTATTTATGATGATGTCAGTGTGAGTTATGGCAGCACTTGCGTCTGTTTATTCTGTCCTGGAGGTTTCCCTCGTCACCATAGTTGTGCTTGTGTGAGTGCAGTGAGTTGAAGCTGGTGGTGGTGTGTGTTCCTGACCCTGCGCTGACCTCTGACCTGCAGACATGGATGCGTGCGCATCAGGGTTTTGACATGATCGATGTGTTCGGGCTTCTGTGCATGTGAAGGCTTCAGAGGATTTACTACCCCTCACACACACACACACACACACACACACACACTTGGATGTTATTTCAAGAATGACCTCAAGGCTCTTCAACAGTCTGGATCCCAGAATTAGAAGCAATGGAAGTTACTTATTCTCGCTAGGAATTGTTAGGATTACATTATGTGCAGTCACGTGTCTGTTAATTGTTTATATATTACTTAAATAGTGTTTTTCTTTTTTATAATAATAATGTATACATTTTAAAAGTATAAATATATTAAATTTAATTGTTATAAAAGGTGACGCATTGTAAAATTAACAACATTTAGGATATTTTTATAATAATTTAATATTTTTTATTTATTTGTTTATTTTTAATTTTTTTGCATCCATCCATCTATAGCAGTGTTATTTTATATTATTTATATATTATTAGTATGATAGTATAGGATATAATTTTATTTCATAAAAAATATATATATATATATATAATTAATATAAATATCTTATAATTTAATATAGGTAAAAATATAAGTATATTAAACAAAATTGATATAAAATAAACAACACTGATTTTTATAATATCCATATATTGTGTTATTTTTGTATTATTATATAATATTATTATACTATAATTAATTGTATATTATTATTATTAGTAGTATAATTATTAGTATTTATTATTTATTATATAAGTATAGTAGTAAATTGCATTTATTTATTATTTAAATTTAAGTTTGTCTAACTTTTGTATATCAGCTTGTTTATTTCTGTTAGCGATGAATGCAACATTTTTAATAAAAATATATATTTTTTAAAGTTTTTCATTTAATATTTAATTTTTTTTCAGCTTTTTTTCAATTACTAAAAATCATTTCTGACTTAGTTTTTGTTTTAGGTAACAATATCAGCGACAGTAGTTGGGATGAAAGACTAATTAGCCTCGTTTGGGACGGGTGTCAAGTGTATCATTTCTGCAGGCTCAGTTTTCATGCGTTTCTGGATGGATCCCTGGAGTTATGAAACAGATTAATAGTGTTTACACTCAGACTCAGTCCGCTGAAGCGCACCGCCAGTCTCATATCAGCGTCTCATTCTCATTGTTTGCTTTTTTCTCCTGTTATGCTGGCAGTTTTCACTGGTCTGGATTTTATTCACTCATCAAATGAAATCATGTTATTGTGTCATGACTCATGTTAAGGACTTTTGGCCAAACCGTTACTCTCACAATCTTCTGTTCATATCTGTGGGTTGTGTGCGTACAAGCAATGTTCATACATGCAAGACTTTACCTTGTCTGTTTTTTTCGAATCTATCTTTCTATATGACTGACAGCTGTTTTTGAACTAATGAACTGATTCAACAGGAATGTGTAGAAGATACTCGGCATCTCGCTGCATTTCTCACACACACCGGTTAGCCAGCGACTGTAGGAACGCGAGGTCAGATGAAGGGGTTTCTGTGCTGATATCCTGGTTTACACACGGGTGAAGTGAAGCTGGCGTGTCTGAACATCCAAACAGCTTTACAGTCTGTTCTGAATCTGTTTAACTTTTATTTTATTATTTCATTTCATTTTTTTATTTTATTTTTAGCTGGCATTTTATGTATTTCAAACATAAAATTAAATATTTTCACACTTTTTGCATAATTTTAATCAATTAAAGCTTGATTAGAAATGACACCCAGTAAAAATATATCATGCACACGATTTTTCTTTCGTTTTTTCACACGTCTGTTTTTTCCTTGGAACCAAGTGCACTGACTCTTGAAAACTTAATTGCTTATTTGGAAAAACAATTTTCATGCAATAAATATCAAACTAATTTATTTTCCTCTTTGTAAGTAATTAGGTTTGTGATGGAATTTCATATTTGAAGATTAAAAGTCATACAATAAATGTTGAAGACAGTTTTATGGCAATGTTAAAAAAAAAAAATAATCACCCCCCTGGGCCTGTAATTAAAGCAGCAAACACCCAGTTATCCCTTTAATCTGAAGCCAAATGTATGGATGCAATTTGCCAGTTAACATGTTCATACATTCAGTAATGTGTAGAGACAGTCCTGTCCTCTAAAGCTGAATGCTTTATCATTATGTAAATGTTCGCTTGCTAAGGAGTTTTCAGTGTTTTTGTTTGCATTGCACTGACCATAACCTGAAAACATCCCAGATCACAAGCAATTACAGTTTACATTAGAATAACTTGGTGGATTATTATACTTATGAATAGAAAAAATAAAGATGGGGCCAAAAACTGACTACAAATCAGCCAGAAACATGTTCACGCTTCAGAAGCAGTTATCCTGTTTTTCCAGGTTGTATTCCCTGAAGTGAGAAGAAGCCAGTGGTGTGTTGTGCGTGTTCCCTGAGTGTTAATTGATGTGTGTGTGAGCGAGGAGAACATGTCGTCACTGATAGGAGATAAAAGACGAGGAGGAGGAGGAGGAGGAGGATAGATGTTATTCAGGACAGACCTCCCTGATAAGAGACTCGACGCTTCGCTCTGTGTACAGTAAAGATCTCTGAGCGCTAAGGTTTCGGTTTTTGTACTTTCTTTCATGCTGGACCTCTCAGTACTGATTCTGTGGGAGACATGTTGCACAATATTCACATTACGGGACAATAGGGGTGTAACGATACCCTCATGTCACGATTCGATACATATCACCATACTGAACTCATGATACGATATTATTGCGAAACTCCAAAATATATGATAAAAGCTTAACAAAAAATGTACTGTTGATTAAAATACTAACATTGTGGGTTTAAATGAATAGGCTTGGACTCGGTGCTTGTAACCCAAGGTCGATAGAGACACCAGAATAAAAATATTCATGATTCTGAAGATGAAAATACAGAATTAATTTACATGAATATGTTTGCACTCTTTCACTGACTAGATATATTTCAAATAAATGTAGGCCACTTTTTACTGGTAACATCAGACATATTTCCACAAATATTCCCCCTTTGCATTATTATACATTATAATCAACATTATAGTAGTTTAATTAATGTAGTACTGACACTAAAACTCTGAAAACTTTTTCCTCACACAGTAATTTTTATTTTGGGGGAACTATCCACGATACATATTGTTGCATTTTTGTATTTGCGATATATTGTGGCACGATATATTGTTACACCCCTACGGGACAATCAATATTGCTTTTTCAAACGACACAATGCTTCAGCTTTTATATATATTGCATGTTTTGCATATTAACTTCTAATAAACATCTATAGAGGAACAGATGCGAATTGAAAGTGCAAATGTTGTGAAAACATGTTAAAGATTTGAGAGGAAATGTATTAGTGACATTCTGATTCACAACCTCTCAATTCGATTTACTGTAATTTCCATTTCAGTTTGATTTGATTCCGATTTATTTGGGTATTTTTTAAGTTATATTAGTCTATATTGGTTATATGTGAAATGAATGCATTCTGTCATAATGCTGTATTATTATTATTATTGCAAGGCAGTGTAGTTCTACAAGGCATCTAGTTTATCTATTTTATTAACAGTACCACTACTTTGAGTCATTTGTTTTGAATCAGGCTACATCGAGTGCTTTATTTTTGGTTCAATAAAAAGATCCGCTCATAGGATTAATTTGTTTGTGAATTTGTCTGTTGTGCTGTGTGTGTTTGATTCACTTATGAGCGATGCTTCTTAGAGTCATTCGTTTGTGAATCAAGTTACACTGGTTGTGCTGGATGTGTTTGACTCACTAAAAATAACAGATTGAAATTAAAAGTGCAAATGTTGTGAAAACATTTGCTGAAGATTTGAGAGGAAATGTATTAGTGACATTGGAGATGAGCTTACACTATATACATATTGTGAGATTTTTTTCCCGAATCTGTCAGTGGAGTGAAGGGAGCGAGGACTCAATTGCAGGAGAAATAAAGGGCTTTATTAATAAAAGTAAAAACACAAACAAAAACTACCTCGTGGGAGAAAACGGGACACAAAGCGCTCTGTCACAGAGCCAAGAAATACACTACACAGAAGCAGACATGGGGACTTGGACTCGAGTTGACTCGAGTCGCTATTTTTATGACTTGTGACTTGACTTGACATAAAATGAAATACTTGAGACTTGACTCGGACTTGGAAGTTAAAGACTCGGGACTTGACTTGAGACACGATGACTTGAGTGTTCATGGTTTCAGTTTGAATATAAAATATATATAAAACATTTTTTTTTTTTAAGTTGATCCAGCTGGAGCGCAGGCTGAGAATAGCGTTGTCATGACTGGATCACGACACTATCATCAGTCATATGACAGCACTGAGAGCATATGTCTCTGGCTCAGTGCCAGCCAACGCGCGAAAGCACGTTTTAATTCATTGATATATACACGAAGCAGAATAGTGGGTCATATGTCTAATGCTTTTTGAAAACTTAAGGCTTTCTTCTTCATAAAAGAAGTCGGACATCATCACATTTTTGTATACATTTTTATTTCTTTAAATTAGTAAGCTACAGGACACCGTCTTTCAAAACATGACCTCGCGAAAGAGAAAAGTGAATGAATGCGTCATTGTGCCCAAATGCACTTCCGAATGCGCCTCTGTTCATTTCAAACCAAACTGACGCCCATAGATCAAATTCTGCAGGTAAAATTACAATAATAAGGTGACTTGACTTGACCTACTACAGGACTTGACTTGAATTGACTTGACATAGCCTGTGACTTGACTTGCCCAGGAAAAAAGACTTGGGACTTGAGACTTGAAGGTTAAGACTTGAGACTTGCACATGTGTGACTTGGTCCCATCTCTACACAGAAGTGACAGAACCCTGACAAACTCGATTTAATTTAGTTTTTGTTTGACTTGATTCGGATTCATCAGGGTATATCAGTGATATTGTATTTATACAAGGCTCTGTTTCAGACTGATTCAAAGCAGTTCTTTATAGTGAATCAAAAACATACAGTACAGCGCAACTGGTGTAGCTTGATTCACAAACAAATGACTCTTATGAACAGTTCTTTTCAGAGAATGAAAAAAATACAGCTCAACTATAGTAGTGTAGCCTGATTCAGATATAGAACGACTCTTATGAACGGTTCTTTTTAGTGAATGAAAGCATACAGTGCAACCAGTGTAGTCTGATTCACAAACAAATGACTCTTATGAACAGTTCTTTTCAGTGAACAGTTCTTTTCAGAGAATGAAAAAAAATACAGCACAACTATAGTAGTGTAGCCTGATTCACAAATAGAATGACTCTTATGAACGGTTCTTTTTAGTGAATGAAAGCATACAGTACAACCAGTGTAGTCTGATTCACAAACAAATGACTCTTATGAGCGGTTCTTCTTAGTGAATCAAACACATACAGAACAACCAATTAAGCCTGAATCCCGAACGATTGACTCTTGTGAGTGGTTCATTTATTAAATAGTTAAACAAGATAAGTAACTCTGGTTCTAAACATAGTCAAAATTATACAGTGTATCCTGATTCACAAACGAATGATGCTTGTGAATGGGAATCGCTCTAAAATGAATCGCTCGTAAGAGTCATTTGTTTTGTGAATGGTTAGTACATGGTTGTACTATTATGTTTCTGTGTGCAGCCTACAAGAACAGCTTCGTGGAAAGATATTCATGGTAAACAGTCTTTTTATTGGTTACATTCAATACAGACAACATTCATAACTCGGGTAAAATATGGCGTTGAAGATCCAGCATCAGGGAAGGCATTTACTAGCCTCTGCACATTCACAGCCGTGAGCCAACTCAATGAATCATGTGACGTGTACAGTACAGAAGATGATGCGCTATTAAATGATAATGTAATGATTACAGTAGTGATTTAATTTCCGGCTGCTGGTCTCTACAGTCAATCCATTGCAATAAATCGACATGCAAAGATCCATTCACTGTCCCTGGTATAGTAGCTGATGGATTTACCAAACGACACCATAATGAATCGCTTTCAACGATATCCTTCCTTTTCCTTTTGTTGGAGAGAAACAAAAATCCTTCCTTTTGTTGCGCTCCCCATTCAGCGCTTAAGAGAGAGTTATTGCTTTGACAAAACAGGTTTTTTTTTCTTTCGCGCAGGCTTCTGCTCTGCTCTGGCATCAGATATCATGGATGTGTCATGCAGAACTGATGGCGGTTCCCTCCCTGAGTCCTCAGCCCTGAACCAACGAAATCCTATGATTAGATCCAAAGAGACTCATAAATTCCTCAACTCTGTGTTTGAACGAGATAGAGAGAGAGATTACACATGAACAAATCTAGGGCTGCATGATTATGGCATTATCAGTTCTTTATTTTGACATCGTAATCACAATTATTCATTTCCGATTAACAGAATTTTGTGCAATATAACTGCACGCCATATTTTTTTATGTAACTTCTTAAGATGTTTTTTAAAAGACTACTGTTGAAAAGTTTGAGGTCGCTGAAACCCTGTTGTTTTTGTTCAGCGTGTGTTTTGTTGTTGTTGGAAAAGGTCTCTAGCCATGTTTCCATCCACTTGTCAATCTAATTATCTGAAGTTCGGTAAAAAACCTCATGCGAATAAAGCTGGTGAAAGTGTGTTTCCATCAAACGGCTTTAAAGCGGATAAAAACCTGATAAAAACCTGTGCGTAATGAAGTCACATGCTGTTTTGCGATCAAATTGGTATATCGAATTGATTTGAGACATGTTAAGGTGTTTCCATTCATTTTCTCACCGAATTGCACAACATTCAAGCAAACGTTTGCGAACAAAGTTTTACTAGGCAAAATGGATCGCACCATAATAATGTTTCCATCCGCGTTTATCGCATAAGCCGTATATCGATCAAGAAAAAATCCGATGAGACCGATCGTATTTCATTTGAGTCGATATTCATGAAATTCAATCGAATTTTACTGTTTCCATAAGGCATTTTTCATTCGATATCACTTAAACTGTTCAAATGGCTTTAAACGATTCCAGACAATGAATAAGGGTCTTATCAAGCGAAACGATCGCTCATTTAAAAAATAAATAACAAAGTTTAAGTTTTATAAGCTCAAATGCTCGCCTTGCTCTGTTCTGTGTGACTCTCCTGTTCGAACTCGTTCATCAAAATGAACAAATCTTTTTCCGAGTCAATTCGTTAATTTCGTTCGTTAAATGAACCAAATGACTCGAAAAAAGATGTGTTCATTTTGATGAACGAGTTTGAACAGGAGAGTCACGAACGTGCATAACCGGACAGAGCAAGGTGAGCATTTGTGCTTATAAAACTTAAACTTTGTTATTTCTTTTTTAAATGAGTGATCGTTTCGCTTGATAAGACCATTATTCATCGTCTGGTGTCGTTTAAAGCCCTTTGAACAGTTTGCAGTTTGCACTGAAACTGTCTTTTGGACCTTGAGCCGTTTGGTGCCCAGCAAAGTGCATTATATGGAGAAAAATCCTGGAATGTTTTCATCAAAAACCTTAATTTCTTTTCGACTGAAGAAAGAAAGACATGGACATCTTGGATGACATGGGGGTGAGTAAATTATCAGCAAAAGTTTTTTTTAAAAGTGAACATCCTTTAATGCGGATAAAAACGTGTGGATGGAAACATAGCTTCTTATGCTAATGCGGTGTGACATGATCCATCAGAAATCATTCTAATTTGCTGATGTGTTGGTCAAGAAACATTTATGATTATTATCAGTGTTAAAAATAGTTGTTCTGATTCATATTTTTTTTATTATAATAAAATACATTTTATTTTTCAGGATTCTTTAATGAATAGAAAGTTATAGGGATGCTCCGATAAGAAAATTTTGGCCGATACGATAACCGATAATTCTTTATATTTGAAAGCCGATAACCGATATATTGGCGGTAAATCTATTTTATTTTTTATTTTTGAGAGACTGATTAAAAAAACAAGTCTCACCATTAATAGCCATGTCTCAAGTACACAATTATGATGTTTATAATTAATTCTATGTTGATTTTATGTAGATTTATATAACAGACTGAACAGTATTTTCCTTTAAGTGATTCCCACTATATTTCAAGCAATTAAAAACCATCATGGTGAACAGTGCAAATCTGAAGTGTCTCAGTTGAAGGAAATAATCCATTATTTATCAGCTTTAATATAGCATCCAAATGTTCTTATCGGGCCGATAACGATGATATTAAAAATGAACATATATCGGCCGATACCGATATGGTGACCAATATATCGTGAATCCGTAGAACGTTCAAAAGAACAGCCTTTATTTGAATCTTTTTTAACTTTGTAAATTTATTTACTGTCACTTCTGAAAAATTTAATACGTCCTTGCTAAATAAAAGTATTAATTTCTTTCAAATAGGCCAATCTTATTGACCCCAGAGTTTTGAAAGGCAGTTTATATAAAGAAAATATCCCAACGATGCTTTTCATGTCCCTGCGAACAGACATGGATAATAAAACCATAATCTCTGGATGATTATCAGTCTGCTTAAACGTGCGTTCAATATCATTATTGACTCATTAATAAACTTCTGCTTTGCCATAGATCTCAACAGATGTTTTCCAGCAGTGATTTGGTTTCAGTTTTGATGCAACATGAGCAAATCTAAATGCAGTGCCGTAATAAACACTATTCACAATTACTCAATCATATCAGCTATAATCATAATCTCAGTAATTTATTGAATTAATTCTGCACCCCTACACGTCTTCCAGCTCGTCTCTCTCAGCACCAGTTCAGACCCGCTGATTCTGTCTTCTTTACACTCCCACAATATGACATGTATCCTCTCTCTCCGCCAACACACTCGCTTTTCTGCCAGTCATCTGTGAAGCACGAACCGGTTCCCCCCCCGCTCCTGTCATTCATCCCTTCTTTCCTCAATTCACAGGCAAAACGCATGGCATGAACGTCATGTTTATAATCAAAATCATATTAATCGAGCTGTCATACAAGTCGTAGTATGATGGGAAAGATTTATCATATGCCGTGCTGCTATACGTCACGCACATATTGAAAACAAAATTGCACAGTTACAACAACAGATTTATGTTTTATTTGCTATGTTCTTTTAGGTTCAGATCGAAAGGCTTAGCATTTGGTTAAAGGAGCTATAAACTCCATGTACACCATTTGAACTTTATTTGTGTGTGTGCGCATCTGTTTAAAGGAGAACTCCGGGCAATTTTTAAGTTAATCTTGATCGTTACACCTTTGTGAGTACTGTCTATAGAAAAAAAAACGAACCGGATCGGCGCTTGCAACACGGAGCTGTGCCCAGAGCTCCCACTCAGCTAAAACGGCAGTTATGGGGGCATAAACAAAAAGAGTGTCTTTGTACCTCTTAACAGACACAAAATACAATTAAAATGTCTGTCCAACATGAACAGGGGCCTTACATGTGAACAAGATGCGTTTAGCAAATTAGCCATTGTTTAAATTCACCTAAATAGGGCTTGGGCGTCGTGAAGTCATTACTTGGCGTGGCAGCCATGTTGACAGCTTCGCGAATGTAAACATACAGCAAGTCGAACGAGGAGAAGCAGCAGAGTTGGGAGAAAGAAAAGAAAAAAAGATGTTAAAATCCCTAAAAGGAGGTGGAATTTACTGGGATACGTTAAATAGGGAAACCAGGGACCGGTACGTGGACAAAATCGGCACTTTTAACGGTTTGGATCCATATGAAATTTCCAACAAAGAGTGGGAACACAGTAATCCGGACAAAGGTAACTTTAAGATGCCCTCCACCTAGCTGACCGTTAGTGCTAATAAACATTCACACATGTACTTTTAACTATGTGTTTCAAAACTGTAGTTAGTAACGTTAGCTGTCAACCCTCCCGTTTTTTACGGGTTTCTCACGTATTTGAGCTCTTTTCCCGCTGTCTTCCCGTTTTAGTATTTTCCTGTAAAATATCCCGTATTTTAATACTCTCTTAACATTAACGTTAGCCCTTCCATCGGACCTGTCAGTCTCTGTACTGTTGTCCTGTTGCCACCCCCTTGCCCTAAGCATCGTTTTGCTTACTAACTTAAGTTTTGCTTAAAACAGCTACTAACTACACTTTTGAAACACATAGTTAAAAGCACGTTCCATGTGTGAATGTTTGTTAGCACTAACTGTTACTAAACTAGCAGCTAGGTGGAGCGCAGTTTACCTTTGTCCGGATTAAGTTACTGTGCTCCCACTGTTTGTTGGAAATTTCATATGGATCCAAACCGTTAAAAGTGCCGATTTTGTCCACATACCGGTCCCTGGCTTCCCTATTTAACGTATCCCGGTAAATTCCACATCCTTTTAGGGATTTTAACATCTTTTTTTTCTCCCAACTCTGCTGCTTCTCCTCGTTCGACTTGCTGTATGTTTACATTCGCGAAGCTGTCAACATGGCCGCCACGTCCCAGAATGCAACGCGGCGCCCAAGCCCTATAGTGTTTTAGATGGCAAGCTGTAGTCTCGCGCTGAAGTCCCGTGGGAACTCGGTTGTAGCCGGAAAAGGTAAACCGTGTCCAGGTGGGAGGACCGCGAAGAGCATGATCGGAGTTGCTTACAAGTGAAGAAGCTTGTAGTAACTATGGAGAATATAATTCAAGTCATGGAAGCTAGTGAAATAATTAAAGTTTTGCAAATAAGTCTACAAAAACATTACTGCACAATCTCTCCTTAAGTCGTGTGTGCCCAAATGGAAGGATCAATAAAGTTTGCATTACCTCCACAGTGGTTGCACCCGTCTTCGTCCACGGAATGGCTTTTTTCTTCAACCGGCCCCGCTGTGTTGTGTCTGTGTAACGTTAGTCATCCTTGTCAAAGTGTTCGCTGCAAATGCGGTAATCTTTAGCGCGTAGTACTTGTACGGGAGTTTCATAGACAGTATAAGAAGTGGACAGAGCCATCTCATTGGAACTCAGTTGAAGCCCATTTTTAGCGATTTTTGAGCACTTCCGTTCCTGACGCGCAGACTCAAACCGACTCAAACTAAGCTTGATGACGTGAGCAACCTGTCTGACAGACGTTAATCTTCTAGTAGCTGTGCGTGAAAATTGCCAACGTGAACCTTGCAGAGACAGGGAACTTGAGAAAAGAGTCCTTTGGCGTGAGTGAGCAGGAGTAAGTATTCCGTTGCTTTTATGGACTCATTATCCATGGGCTTCTCCCTTGACGGGACGTCCCCCCGATTGCCTGCGAGCTTCTCCTGCTGTCTGTACGGTCATTTCTGTACAGCGCGACAGAGAGTCGAGTGGTTATGACGCAATCGTTAGCCTATTTTTACTAAATCTGTTTCTACGGGGCCATAATGTAACATAGAAGGTAATGGAGCCCTTTATACATTGTCGTGTTTCTTTAGAAATTAATGATGGACAAATGGAGTCTTTAAACGCCTCAGATGTAAAGTTATTCGCTGTCAAAGTGACGCCAAAATGAATGGGAGTCAATGGAAATGCTAACGCAAGTGAAGTTCTGCTACAAGATGGCGGCACCCGGCTGGCTTCAACTTCCGGTCGATGGATTACCCCCTTGGGGAGTTTGCACATCAAGTTGAAGTACAACTAGCCACAACTGCAGAATCTCGAGGTCATGGAAAGGAAGACGATGAAAATTTAAGTTTTTATATTTTCGCATTCTGTTGCCACAATTCGGAAAGTCACAAACACGAACCATTTCTTCTTCACTTGTAAGCAACTCCGATCATCACTCTTCACACACTACGCTCCTCCCACCTGGACACTGTTTACCTTTTCCGGCTACAACTGAGTTCCCACGGGACTTCAGCGCGAGACTAACGTTACAGCTTGCCGTCTAAAACACTATTTAGGTGAATTTAAACAATGGCTAAGTTGCTAAACGCATCTTGTTCGCATGTAAAGCCTAGTTCACACTACATGATTTTAAAACGTCGGGCTGAACTGTGCGGTTCACACTACATGACTTGCTCTCTGTGAAATCAGGAGTGTTCAAGTTGTTGAGCTAGTTCACACCACACGACACAACGTGATTGATCCGCAACAGGAGGTAACGCACTACACGAGTTGACAACAACTCTGTCACCCAACGATTCTATCTTGTCTACAAACCACGTTTTGTCACGAAAAATCACGCGATAAAACGAACCGGAAATGACGCGAAACAGCACGCGCGCCAATACCCAGCGAAGAAGACGAAGAGAAACACAACACGCGAACATGCCTTGCTCTGATTGGCTGTAGCTCATGACATCACGTGAGCTTGAGTCGTGCGACAGCTCTGGATATCTAGCATGCTAGATATTTTTCTGGGCTCTGCGACGCGTCTGCGAGCGTCTTTGAAGCGTTGTTGGCTCTTTCATACTAACAGATTGGCGAGCGTTCGTCGCCCGCTAATCCCCCGCGATTTGCACGCGATAACACACTGACCTGTCGGCGAGCTCAACGATTTGCAAATCGGGCTTAAAATCATGTAGTGTGAACTAGGCTTAAGGCCCCTGTTCATGTTGGACAGACATTTTAATTGGATTTTCTGTTAAGAGGTACAAAGACAGTTTTTGTTTATGCCCCCATAACTGCCGTTTTAGCTGAGTGGGAGCTCTGGGCATTTGCGGGAACAGCTCCGTGTTGCAAGCACCGATCCGGTTCGTTTTTTTTTTCTATAGACAGTACTCACAAAGGTGTAACGATCAAGATTAACTTAAAAATTGCCTCCTTTAAGTCCTGTGTGTGTAAAAGAGCTCTGAGAAATGCATTGACTGACAGCTGTGAGTGAGTTGTTTTCTCTGCTGGAATTGTTCAGTTACACACGAGTATTGGGTTTCCTCTCGTCTTTATCATGGTCAAATACCTGTTTGTTTGACACACTGACCCAAACTGTACAGTGTGAAGGCCTTCAGCAGGACACTTGAACTAACACACACCTGAGGTCGCATTACAGACCTCTCAAACGTATAATATATAAATATACACTCCCGTCCAAAAGTTGGGGTGAATAAGACTTGAATAAGTTTCTGAAAGAGGTCTGTAAAAACTGTAATATTGTGAAATATTATTACAATTCATAATGTCAGTTTTCCAAGTTAATATTAGGCGACTTACTTTTTAGACTAAGAATTAAAACTTGCAATTTCAGTTGAATTTGGGAAAACCACTTGAAACATTAGTTGTGTTGAGCTATTTCAATGTTGTTTGATTTGCTCACTCCAAACATCTGAACAACAAACCTGATTTGCAATGGGGGTTGAACATTTTGATTACAACTGTATACTTGATTAAATGTTAATATCATATTTAATTAAATAATTAGAATTATTCATTAAAGTTGTTCAAAGACTTAATATTTCTCGTTATAAATTAAACATTTCCAGCCTGTTTTTCACTTCATCAGCGAGACTCCTTCTAGACCTCTTGCCTGAGCCTGTCCCGTTCAATAGCGCCCCACTTGACACACACACACACACACACACTGTGCCAGCCAGCATCCCTGAGAGCGTCCGAGTCCCTCATGCTGTGCCAGCCGCTGTCGGCAGGTTTGGACGAGACCCAAACACTGAGCTTTGTGTGTTTGAGTGTGTTCTGACAGCCTGGAGAGATGCCCTGTGGCTCACGACCATCCTCTTCCTCACAGGCCTGGCCACACGTGTGTAATGGCCATCACTGACTCGCTCACCTCTCCACGTCTCACACACACACACACACACACACCGTCTCTCCCGTCGTCTGCTGGTGGTCCTGGCCTGTGTTACTCATCTGTCACACCACTGACACTAATGGCCACGGTCTAGCAAAGCCAGTGCCAGAAAAACTCCAAGCTTTTGTGGATAAAGCTGTTTGTATTCGAGACGGGTGGAAATGACTGTCAAGATGTGATTTCCTTGGCATTTGAAAAGCCTTTTTTTGAATGGAAGGTGATTTGTGATTCTGGCAATGAAACTGTTTTGGGGCTGGTGACATTGAAAATTCACAGTATATATGATTTAAAATAGGGCTAGCCAATATATCTAATTATTTGGGAGTTTTGAATCAGTTCTTTGAAATGGACAGTTGAACTGTTTCACAGAAGGAGTTAGTCTAACCAAATCTAATGATGCTTTTGCTATTGAAAATAGATGCTATTAAAACATCTTTGAAAGTCAAGCTTTGTATGTTTTGGTAGGTTTTTAATTAGGAGGATATTACCATTCAAAAGTTTGGGGTCAGTACGATTTTTGAATGTTATGAGAGAAGTCGCTTCTGCTCATGGCTGCATTTATTTGATAAAAAAATTAAATAAAATCAGTAATATTGTGAAATATTATTACAATTTAAAATAGGCTGTTTTCTATGTGAAAATATTATAAAGTGTAATTTATTCCTGTGATCAAAGCTGACTTTTCAGCATCATTACTCCAGTCTTCAGTGTCACATGATCCTTCAGAAATCACTCTAATATGATGATTTGCTGCTCAAGAAACATTTATGATTATTATCAGTGTGTTATTAATTTATTTCAGATTACAGGCTTGGAGCAGCATTTAAGTCAACATGAAATTACATTTGCAACATTAAGTAATGTAAAATTTGATTCAGTGAGAAAAAAAATTTAGGTTGGGGATTGATTTTAACAGTCTGATATTGATTGGGTTGTAAAAAGTGAATAGAATGTTTTTCACTATAAATGTATAAACTTCAACTATTTATTTTGAAATAATGTGTTGTTTAATTGCATAAAATGTATTAAAGTATATGAATTTATTTTTTACTTAGTTGACTTTGGAATTAACACATTTTTCATCAGCTATGTGTGTGTGTGTGTGTGTGTGTGTGTGTGTGTGTGTGTGTGTGTCCCCCACAAGACTGCGGTTTCTCTTTCTCTGAAAAAATGGGATTGTTTAATTTTTTTCATTGGAAATGAGATGATTCATATCTGCCCCGTTGGTGTTACTTTGATATTAGTCCAGAATATTACCTCACACTTGGCAGAGTCATCAGTATTACATGTATTATAGTAAACAGAAGTATAGGACGACCATGTGTAATTGTGTGTGTTGGTCCATCATGGTCTAGGGAATGTGTAAGGGTGCGTTTAAAAGTGTGGGATTACCAGAAAGTGTGTAATTACAGACGAGCATGAAACATTTGAGGGTGTTTGCTTTCATCATAAGGACAAGCTCAGTAAAACACACAGTGTCACAAAACTCGAACGCTGATTATGATGAATATTAGCTGCGTCTCTCGATGTTGCCAGTTACAATGCAACTGGACATTTCAAGGTATTCTTTGAATATGTTGGGGTACAATGGTATTATATACATTTGAATATCTTAATTAGTGGTTGACGTATTGTGTGTTTTTACACTGATACTGTCTGTTATTATTGCTAAACACTTAGTTTGGACACTTAGAAGTACCATGGTATCACCATCTGAAACATCACTGTAAGAAAGTACTCCCACAATAGGTTAACAGTACTGTGTGTATATACAGTATATCTCAGTTCAGTGCAATGCCAAACTAGACTGTTGAGTTGACAATATTGTGTACAGTCACGTCTACAAAACACATTGTGACGGTCTGACAGGAAAATCTAAAAGATGATTTCCAAAATTCGTTCTGGCTTGTCTAATCTAGAGCATCTGATCAGTGGCTTTAGCATCAAAGGAAACGGGCCGTGGAAGGCTTGAACGCTTCACTAAAAAACTTCATTTATGGCAGGGTCCGTGTCCAAAATACTGGTATGATCATCAAAAACGCCAGGGAACTTCGGTTATGGGAATTGATCTGTCAGATGGCTGAGGCTACACTGGGAATCTTGGATGAACACTGACTTGTCAAGAGTTATTAACATGAATATGTCAGGGGGGTCAGTGAGTTTGCTCCACAGATGAAGAGTTTCAGTCGTGCCCTTTATGGAGACAGACAGAAGCTCTGACAGGTAAAAACACTGAGGGCGGCCTGTGAACATGTGCCAGTCGAAGCTCCAGGGCATCTGAGCATGCAGAGTGTGACTAAGTTCTGTCAGAGGGAAACAGGTTTCGTAACGCTTGACTTTTCAAAAAAATAAAAAAATAAACGGCACTGCTGTAGGCTTCTTTAAAAAAGTGAATTCCTTTCCATTTGAGACACAATTTAGTTTAGTTGTGTAGTTCAGCGGTTCTGTTTCTGATGTCGTCACTGATGTTTACATAACTACATTTATGTTTTAAACCAGTTACTTTTACGTGCATCTAAATAATCTGTAATACAGTTTCACTTTAAGTAGCCTTAAAATTAATTATAATCAGATTGTCTGAACAAGTCATTTTAAGTTGAATTGTATTAAACTGACTTCGAGTTGAATCTCATATAACTTAAAGTTGAAATCAAATTATTTTGATGAGTTAAAGTAACATACAGCATGTCACCATGATTATTGATCATTTTTACAGTGTTATCGGATTGCTGGCTTAAAGTCACCATGAAATAAAATTGATCATTCTTATTTCATGTTTATTGGCATGAGGGCGGGGCAACCTGTCACTCACATGACATCCACCAATAGCAAACCACAACCATCCAATCAATTCCTTATGGCTTTTCAGTCTAATTAAAGTCGACATGAAATGGAAGTTGTGCTAGTCTTTTCTTTATTGTGGCGTAGATCCGAGTGAAACGCTTCTGGAACAAGAACAAATGAGGGCGGGGCTTGATTGTGTCCTTGGGAATTGATTGGATGGTTGTGGTCTGCTATTGGCTGATCTCATGTGAGTGACAGGTTGCCCCGCCCTCGTCATCAGAGAAGAGAATCTGCAAGAGGAAGGGAAGTTATTCTGATTCAAGATTACCAGGAGCATGAATAAAAAAATTATGTGTACGAAAAATCATTTATAATTAATAATGAAATATTCCATAAAAAATATGAATAGTCAATTTTGATTTCATGGTGACTTTAATAAGTGAAGCTGTATCGACTGGATCTGTTGTCTATTACCATGAAAGTAATTTATCTTTTGAAGATTCTGTCTGATTCTTTACAGTTTGACCCCTCCAGTGGCTTAATTAATGCAACTTTCATTTCAAGCCCTATGTTGGCCCGTTTAACCAGACGTCAGCTTTGAAGGGGCTCATGAAGTGACTCATGAAGTGGCTCATGAAGGGACTCATGAAGTGACTCGTGAAGTGGCTCATGAAGTGACTCATGAAGTGGCTCGTGAAGTGGCACATGAAGTGACTCCTGAAGTGGCTCGTGAAGTGACTCTTGAAGGGACTCATGAAGTGGCTCATGAAGTGGCTCGTGAAGTGGCACATGAAGTGACTCCTGAAGTGGCTCGTGAAGTGACTCTTGAAGGGACTCATGAAGTGGCTCATGAATTGGCTCATGAAGTGACTCATGAAGTGACTCGTGAAGTGCCGCGTGAAGTGGCTCATGAAGTGACTCATGAAGTGGCTCATGAATTGGCTCATGAAGTGACTCATGAAGTGGCTCATGAAGGGACTCGTGAAGGGACTCATGAAGTGACTCGTGAAGGGACTCATGAAGGGGCTCGTGAAGTGACTCTTGAAGGGACTCATGAAGTGGCTCATGAATTGGCTCATGAAGTGACTCATGAAGTGACTCGTGAAGTGCCGCGTGAAGTGGCTCATGAAGTGACTCATGAAGTGGCTCATGAATTGGCTCATGAAGTGACTCATGAAGTGGCTCATGAAGGGACTCGTGAAGGGACTCATGAAGTGACTCGTGAAGGGACTCATGAAGGGGCTCGTGAAGTGACTCTTGAAGGGACTCATGAAGTGGCTCATGAATTGGCTCATGAAGTGACTCGTGAAGTGCCGCGTGAAGTGGCTCATGAAGTGACTCATGAAGTGGCTCATGAATTGGCTCATGAAGTGACTCATGAAGTGGCTCATGAAGTGACTAGTGAAGGGACTCATGAAGTGGCTCATGAAGTGACTCATGAAGTGGCTCATGAAGTGACTCGTGAAGTGGCTCATGAAGTGACTCGTGAAGTGACTCGTGAAGTGGCTCGTGAAGGGACTCGTGAAGGGGCTCGTGAAGTGAATCGTGAAGGGACTCATGAAGGGGCTCGTGAAGTGACTCGTGAAGTGACTCGTGAAGTGACTCGTGAAGGGACTCATGAAGGGGCTCGTGAAGGGACTCATGAAGGGGCTCGTGAAGTGGCTCGTGAAGTGACTCGTGAAGTGACTCATGAAGTGACTCGTGAAGTGACTCGTGAAGTGACTCGTGAAGGGACTCGTGAAGTGACTCATGAAGTGACTCATGAAGTGACTCGTGAAGGGACTCATGAAGTGACTCGTGAAGGGACTCGTGAAGTGACTCGTGAAGGGGCTCGTGAAGTGACTCGTGACGTGGCTCGTGAAGTGACTCGTGAAGGGACTCGTGAAGTGACTCGTGAAGTGGCTCGTGAAGTGACTCGTGAAGTGGCTCGTGAAGTGACTCGTGAAGTGGCTCGTGAAGTGACTCTTGAAGGGACTCATGAAGGGGCTCGTGAAGTGGCTCGTGAAGTGACTCTTGAAGGGACTCATGAAGGGGCTCGTGAAGTGACTCGTGAAGTGGCTCGTGAAGTGACTCGTGAAGGGACTCATGAAGGGGCTCGTGAAGTGGCTCGTGAAGTGACTCTTGAAGGGACTCGTGAAGTGGCTCGTGAAGGGACTCGTGAAGGGGCTCGTGAAGGGACTCATGAAGTGACTCGTGAAGGGACTCATGAAGGGGCTCGTGAAGTGGCTCGTGAAGTGACTCTTGAAGGGACTCGTGAAGTGGCTCGTGAAGGGACTCGTGAAGGGGCTCGTGAAGGGACTCATGAAGTGACTCGTGAAGGGACTCATGAAGTGACTCGTGAAGGGACTCATGAAGTGACTCATGAAGGGACTCGTGAAGTGGCTCGTGAAGTGACTCTTGAAGGGACTCATGAAGGGGCTCGTGAAGTGGCTCGTGAAGGGACTCATGAAGGGGCTCGTGAAGTGGCTCGTGAAGTGACTCTTGAAGGGACTCGTGAAGTGGCTCGTGAAGGGACTCGTGAAGGGACTCATGAAGTGACTCGTGAAGTGGCTCGTGAAGTGACTCTTGAAGGGACTCGTGAAGTGGCTCGTGAAGGGGCTCGTGAAGGGACTCATGAAGTGACTCGTGAAGGGACTCATGAAGTGACTCGTGAAGGGACTCATGAAGTGACTCATGAAGGGGCTCGTGAAGTGACTCGTGAAGGGACTCATGAAGGGGCTCGTGAAGTGGCTCGTGAAGTGACTCTTGAAGGGACTCGTGAAGTGGCTCGTGAAGGGACTCGTGAAGGGGCTCGTGAAGGGACTCATGAAGTGACTCGTGAAGGGACTCATGAAGTGACTCGTGAAGGGACTCATGAAGTGACTCATGAAGGGGCTCGTGAAGTGACTCGTGAAGTGGCTCGTGAAGTGACTCTTGAAGGGACTCATGAAGGGGCTCGTGAAGTGGCTCGTGAAGTGACTCTTGAAGGGACTCATGAAGGGGCTCGTGAAGTGACTCGTGAAGTGGCTCGTGAAGTGACTCGTGAAGGGACTCATGAAGGGGCTCGTGAAGTGGCTCGTGAAGTGACTCTTGAAGGGACTCGTGAAGTGGCTCGTGAAGGGACTCGTGAAGGGGCTCGTGAAGGGACTCATGAAGTGACTCGTGAAGGGACTCATGAAGTGACTCGTGAAGGGGCTCGTGAAGTGACTCGTGAAGTGGCTCGTGAAGTGGCTCGTGAAGTGACTCGTGAAGGGACTCGTGAAGTGACTCGTGAAGGGGCTCGTGAAGTGGCTCGTGAAGTGACTCGTGAAGTGACTCGTGAAGTGACTCTTGAAGGGACTCATGAAGGGGCTCGTGGAGTGGCTCGTGAAGTGACTCGTGAAGTGGCTCGTGAAGGGACTCGTGAAGGGGCTCGTGAAGTGACTCGTGAAGGGACTCGTGAAGGGGCTCGTGAAGTGCACTTCCTTTGTTTGTTTCATTGGAGACTTCCTGAAAATGCTCTTTTATTACCTTTCTCCGTCCCTGACGGCTCTGATTCTCTGCTTCTGTTGTGAGGTTTTCATCACACAATGGAATACTGGTTAAACCATTTGTAGATGGGTCAATGGTGTGACATTTGTTTTTTTTAAGAGCAGACCTATTTATTTATTCAAAAATGCAATTTATTCACAAATATTGTAACACACTTATTCTATGATAAGGATGTTTTTAATTTCTGAATTAAAAGGCTTTATGGTCATTTTTTGAGGTAAATGAAGTGTATAGATATCAGTGTGGTGCAACTGACTTGATATTGTAATGAAGAAACAAATCATATTGCATTAATAGAATAAAATTATTGAAAAGAAAACTGGCATAACCTTTATAATTTTTTCTTGGGAATATTTAACAAAATTACTTATTAATATTTTATTTTTCCCAAAGTCATATGGTGCAACCCACATGAAAAAAAAAAAAACATGAGACAGGAAATTGTAGAGAGAAACCCTGTTGACCTTCTTGTCCAAGTCAATAAATCTTTTTTTTTAAACTGATACTTTTATCTTTTTTTGTTGTCATTGCAAGATTACTTCAGGATGTAATATGTCATGAGGTTTGATTCCCTAAAAAGTAATGATATTTATAAATTATTAATTCATGATATTGTTAAAATAAGTTTTGCCTTGAAAATATGTTAACTTTTTGAAAGTAATAATGGTAACACTATAATAAGGTTCTATTAGTTAACCTTGGTTAATGCAGTGACCTAATATTAACTAACAATGCATATGTTACAGTATTTATTTATTCATCTTTGTTCAAGTCCCCCTATATGGTGAAAATCTATTTTTTATTTTATTTTTTATGCGTCTATCTATGTGGTGTTTTTAATATGCTTTAAGACAGACCACGATCAAATTCATAAGTCGACAGCATTACTGAATATTTTCTCCTTAAAACTGCAGTGAACCAAAGACAGTCTCAAAAACACGGTTGACCCAGTGGATCTCTGAGCTGGAGTTTCACTCTGAGTGAGTGGAGGCGGGGCACATTTGCATATTCATAGAACTGCGTATACTAAATGAGGCAAGGGTGTACAGTTACATTGAATCTATTTTAAGGCATGAATAAAAAAAAAATTCACAGGAAAAAAAAAGTTTAAATATGTAATTTTGGTGATCAAAGATGAGTTTTAAGGGATACAATTAGTGGACTTTAATGTTAGTTAATAAAAATAGCTTCATTGTTAGTTCATGTTAGCTCAGGTCCATTCAGTTATATAACAGATGTAACTTTTGATTTGAATCATATTTTAGTATTAGTATTTTTCATTTTTAGATCATGCTAACCAATGTTAACAAATGGAACTTATTGTAAAGTGTTGTTTTACGTTTTAATATAATCACCTTAATTGACAATGAAGATTGAAAATGAGAAAAATACATTACTTGCAACCTCATTATGAATTAATACTTGTGCATTAGTGCCGCTGCATCACAAAAGCGATTTCCTCCTAGTTTTGAAGTATTTAGCTTGTTTTTTGCCTTTCTGTTGTTCTTCTTCTTTCACTGTTACACCAATCCTCTCTTCTGCTCCATCCTGCGCTCAGACTTGTGAATGTTGGATCCGTGCCCGGGATTCTTTGGCAGACACCTTTTAGTTAGTCAGTGCGATTGCATGTGTGTATGTTAGTGTGTGTTTGACGTTCACCTCATTCAGACGCACTTTATTTTAACAGGCTGATTCTCTCAGCTCTTAATCTGGCCTCAGAGGACGCCATTGTCAAAGCAATTTAGCCTTGAGCACATTTCAGTTCACCTGCGAGTAAAGCCTTCTTCAGTCGCAATCTTTCACACTTTGTATTAAGTGAGACATTATTCAGTTGTCTCCGTCAGTGTTGCTTATTTTAGCACAATCACATCTGTAGACGTCTAATGGGTTACAAATATGAGCCCGCTGTTGAGTATCCGACACCGCAGAAGCTCTCCTGCTGGATTTAATGCCATTATGGGGTTCGTTTTGTTTTCTTTAATACTGTAGAGACATTCCTTTCTCTCTCTCTCTCTCTCTCTCTCTCTCTCTCTCTCTCTCTCTCTCTCTCTCTCTCTCTCTCTTCATTTTACCAGTCCTTCTAGACCATGAACACTCATTTATCCTTCTGCGATGCTATCAATACCCTTTAGACTGAAATGTTGGCACGATTGCTTATAGTGGAGTTGAAGGTCACGGGTACGCAAAGAAATCTCAGATCTATCTAGTAACAGAGACAGACTGAGTTTTGTGAATAGAGTTATATGTGTGCTCTCAGAAAAAAGGTTAAGGTTAAAGGAATAGTTCAGTTCAAAATGAAAATTCTGTCATCATTTACTCACCCTCAAGTTGTTCCAAAACTGTCTGAGTTTCTTTCTTCTGCTGAACACAAAAGAAGATATTTTGATTCAAGAATGTCAGTAACCAGACAGCTGATGGAGACCACTGGAAAAAATCCAATGGAAGTCAATGGTCTGGTTACTGACATTCTTCAATCAAAATTAAAAATTGTATGCACTCATGTTCCAAACCCATTTACATTTTCCTCTGTGAAACGCAAAAACATTTTAGGCAGAATGTCAAAGTGTCCATCCATCCATCCATCCATCCATCCATCCATCCATCCATCCATCCATCCATCCATCCATCCTTCCTTCCTTCCTTCCTTCCTTCATCCTCTTCTATTCATCCATCCTTCCTTCTCTTCCATCCATCCATCCATCCATCCATCCATCCATCCATCCATCCATCCATCCATCCATCCATCCTTCCTTCCTTCATCCTCTTCTATTCATCCATCCTTCCTTCTCTTCCATCCATCCATCCATCCATCCTTCCTTCCTTCATCCTCTTCTATTCATCCATCCATTCATCCATCCATCCATCCATCCATCCATCCATCCATCCATCCATCCATCCATCCATCCATCCTTCCTTCCTTCCTTCCTTCCTTCCTTCCTTCATCCTCTTCTATTCATCCATCCTTCTTTCCTTCTCTTCCATCCATCCATCCATCCATCCATCCATCCATCCATCCATCCATCCATCCATCCATCCATCCATCCATCCATCCATCCATCCATCCATCCATCCATCCATCCATCCATCCTTCCTTCCTTCCTTCCTTCCTTCCTTCCTTCCTTCCTTCCTTCTCTTCTATTCATCCATCCATCCATCTATCCTCTTCCATCCATCCTCTTCCATCCATCCATCCGTCCGTCCGTCCATCCAATTTTTGTCAAAAATTGTATTTGGCGCTACCCTGACTTGCGTCTATGGGAGTATGTTCTTAAAATAAATGCTTATAATTATAGTTTTCAATTTTAAAGAGCTCAAAATGTGCTGCACAACAGGAGTTATTTTTTCAACTATATGGGAGTACAGTACATGCTTTAAAAGGTAAACCGAGTCTGATGCATATGAGCTGTAGTTAAGTTTGCTTCTGCACGCACTTGAGCAAAGATTGTGATGTTGGAATACAACAAACCCTGGCTTTATGTCTTTATGGCTTTATGGCATTACACGCATATTCTTGACAAGCCTTGAAAGAATCACTTTTGTGAACCCAGCCCGAGCTGAAACCAGCGTTCTCAGGAAAGAAAGGCACATTTGTTAGATAAATAAATGATGTCATTACTGAAAGCCAGGTAACAGGGTTGGGATGTGAGAAGAAAAGCAAACCTGAGTGTGTGTATACCGGTAAAAGCGTTTACAAGAAAGTGAAATACGGCGAGAACACATCAGTTATGATTGTGGTCATGTTTTATGGTAAATGCAGCGATAATTACCCGCAGACTGCATTATGACTAATATTATCACAGTTTACCACTTGTCAGAGTTAGTATTGTGGTGTATGTCCACTTCCTTCTTGTGCTCCATTTGCGATATCAACACTCAACCTTATGTTTCACATGGCATCATCTAAAGCTCAATCTGGTATGCATAACTCGTGGTTATGAAATAATAAACAAATGCACTGAGAGATAATGCTGACTACTGTGAGCTGAAGTGGTTTCGTGGTGTAGGACTGGTTTCCAGAACATGCCAAATCTTGAATCTCCTTCATTAAAGTCCTGACATAGAATGAGCTGAACTGATGTTTAGTCTGCAGTTTAATTGGTCGACTGCCATATGCAGTAGCCAACGCTTGAATGGAGCAATCACTGCCAAGATGAGTGGTTCATTTGCAACAATTTTAGCACTTAACCAATCACACTATGTTCAGTGGGTGACAATTATTTGTATGTGGGTGTTCTTCAACTACATGCACAGTTGTGTTTCAGGGTTTTATGATTTATTAAATATATGGGAGAAATAAATAACTAAATAAGTATATTTTATATAATTATATATTATTATATTTATTTAAAATGATATATTCTTTTTAAAGATATGTAATTGTAGTTATTGAATAAAAAAAATAAAAAAATGTATTAATGAGAATTTCTTTTTTTTGGTTCAGAAAATTATTCTATATAAATCTATAACTTGTGTATATACAAAGTCAGAAATGTTTTACTGAAAAATGTTGTAGTAAGAGTAAAAAATATATTTGATATTTGAAGAGTAAAAAATATATTATAAGTGTAATAAAGTAAGAAATGCCCCCGGCTGAAGAAACCTCCATCTAAACCCTATGGCTATCTGCTAGCGCATGCATTGTTAGCGTGACATTTAAATAAGTCTGAATATTTCGCTCTGTGTGACTCTTGGGCTCGTGTTCGCCTAATTCTAGAGTTGAAGAGGTGAACTGTTCTCTCGAATCTCCTCCTCCTCGCTTCACACCGGCTGTTGGAGATCGCTTTCCCCCGGCCGTGCTCCCTCTCTGCGGTGTGTGTGTGTGTGTGTGAGCCGCTGTGAGGTTACTGTACAGCCAGTGACTGGAGCTCCTGCTGTTTAACACTGCTGGGAAACATAGATCTCTGTGCTAATGGGCCAGTGCTGCTGGCGGAGCGCCCACAGTACAGTTCATATTAGCAGACAAAGCTAAACAAACAGAGCAAAACGACGCATTAAGTTACTTGACTGCACACTCCTGGAGGATACCATGCAACGTCTGCATGACCCAATATTCACACACTGTCTTAATTTCACATCGTGTTGGGCAGTGGTGTTGACTAGTTGCTTTCTTTTTATTGTTGGTTTGTTTTTGTGTGGTTTTGTTTCTGTGTTTGTTTTTTCTTTTTTTTTTGGTTGGTGTGATTTTATTTTTGTTTGGCTTGTTTTTGTTTGCTTTGTTTTTTGTTTTGCTTTGGGTTGATTTTTTGTTTTGGCTCGTTTTTTTATTTTGTAACATTATGTGAGTTACACTCATCAAACTTTCAGCCCCCTCTGCTCTCTCATGCACATTTACTTTGCTATCTAAATGAGGACATATCATAGACTTGTGTTGTTTTTATATGAAGAAAATTATAACTACAGACAAACCTGAAACCTATACTAACATTCAAACGTTTATAGAGTTAGTACGATTTGTTAACGTTTTAAAAAATATATATTATTTTATGCTCATCAAGACTGCATTTATGTTATCAAAAATACAGAAAAATCTGTAATATTGTGAAATATTATTACAATTTAAAATAACTGTTTTCTATGTGTGTATATGTAATAGTGTTATTTATTCCTGTGATCAAAGCTGTATTTTCAGCATCATTACTCCAGTCTTCAGAGTCACATGATCCTTCAGAAATCACTCTAATATGATGATTTGCTGCTTAAGAAACATTTATTATTATTATTATCAATGTTGAAAATCGTTGTGCTGCTTCATTTTTTTGTGGAAACCATAATTCTTTAATTCATAGAAAGTTAAGAACAGCATTTATTTGAAACTGAAATCCTTTGTAACATTATAAATGTCTTTACTGTCAGTTTTTATCATTTTTAATGCATTCTTGCTAAATAAAAGTATTTATTAAAAAAATAAATAATAAAGACCCCAAACTTTTAAAGGGTAAAGTGTATATAGAAAATTTATTGAAAATGTCTACATATAATATACAGAAAAAAATAATTTGCTTTATTAATGACTTTTTCAATTTGATGATGTCACCAAATTTCAGAATTGCATATTTGTCCCAAAAACTTTAAATCACTAAAAAAAAAAACATGTGCATTGAATGAATCTGGCTGATTTCAGAGGTGATTTACTGACCTTCACAGATGTGCTCCTCTTCTCCCAACATTCCTTCAGGATCCCCCCCCCCCCCCCCTCTCTCTCTTACTTTTATGTCTTTCCTAAACCCCCTTTAAAACTCTCTCTCCACACACACACACACACACACACACACACACACACACACACACAGTCTACCCTCACCCCAGTCCTTCTGTATTTAGACCACGGACAGATACATCTCATCTCTAATGCCGTAATTGCTTTAATTGCGTATCATTATATGCTCGTTCAATTGGATCCTTATGTGATTTTAAATACTCAGTGCTTGGAAAATTATCCCAGCATCTTGCTCACATGCAGGACGGTGTATTTCTTCACACTGTTTCTGTTATCTATACATGACATCACACATTACACAATCACCTCTATCGGGACAAAATACACTGCTGAAAATGCTGAAGACATCAACATAGCTGGTGACCAACATATGTTTGTGATGCTGGTTTAACCTCTGGGAGATTTGTAGAGGTCTGAATGCAGTTAGCGTTCACATTCATCTCATTGGCAGTTTCTTGGCTGCATGTCACATGAACACCTATCAGTTCAGTTTAGTATCTGCCATGTTTGTTTATGGGTGCTCACTTCTACAGCCAAGTGGTTTTGAGCCAATCACCTGAGCCGTAAATGTCATGTGACTAAGATGCTGAAAGGGGTGATGTCATGACGATGTTGATTGGGTGATGGCAGCTCAAGAATATGAACATTTCGAAACAGTATGGCAGCGCTAGCATAAATTCATCTTTTCAGTACGTTTGAGAGGATCTCGGATAGTTCGTTAGAATTAGCATGTCGTAAAAGGAAGGATAAAAAAAGGTTACCTCAGGACACCCATGTTACCTGTTCCTCTTTTGTTTTTTCAGAGATTACCTTGTAATATTTTGAAGCCTGTGTCATGGCAGATCCTTCATCCTGGTGTTTGCAGTGGCTCAGAAGTTTTGGATCGGGTGTCTTACGCCTCTTATGTCTGAGCCAGTACAGCTAGCATGATGTTGGCTTCTGCCCCGCGAGAGCTTTTGGCAAACACTTTGTAGGCCGAGGCTAAAACCCAAGGCTTACCTCAACAGCCTTCCTCCCCTCTTCATTCCTTTCTCATAAACTTCATCTAATTGCCATTTCCCTCTCCTTCATCTTTTCTTGTGTCCTCCATGAACCCTTCTATTAAGTAAAGCCCAGTTTCATGAGGTCAGTGACTGAGGTTTATGTTTTCATGGGCTTTGTTGCAATATGACGGATCCAGTTGAAACAAATGCAACTGTTATAGTGAATGTCAGGGTGTTTGAGTGTTTCAAAGAATAGACAGCATGATTCAGTCAAGTGATGGTTGAATAATAAGAAATTCTGGTGTCCAAGTGAAGTGGACTTGGATCACAATGCCATGTTCCTGAAGACGCCTGAGGCAGGAGAACTTGTTAAAAATCTTCCAACACCTCAAAAATGCTCCTGTGAATGTAAAAATGTCAAATAGATGCCTTCCGTTCGACCGCAAGTGCCCTTCAAGTATGAACATAGTGTATTCAGCAATCTTAAAGGCGAGCTACAATATTACGCCCCTTTTTACAAGTCTCAGGTGTCCCCAGAATGTGTCTGTGAAGTTTCAGCTCAAAATACCCCACAGATCATTTATTATACCATGTTGTAAATGGCCCTTTTTGACTGTTGCTGTTTTTGTGCATGTATCTTTAAATGCAAATGAGCTGCTTCTCCCCGCCCCCTTATCCAGAAGTGGGCGGAGCCTTTACAGCTCGTTACTCAGATACTCTGACAAAAACTGAAACATCTGATTATCTCTATCGCGGACATGCCCACATGACGTTGTCATCATGAAAGTTATTATCTGTATCTGTTTAAAGCAAGCGTGCCGCACAAGCCCTGAAAAGTGAAGCCAAAACGTCTCGATCGTCCCCCGGTGGCCGGTCCTAGTATAGGTCATAAACCCAGAGTCTCGATCGTCCCCCGGTGGCCGGTCCTAGTATAGGTCATAAACCCAGAGTCTCGATCGACACCCGGTGGCCGGTCCTAGTATAGGTCATAAACCCAGAGTCTCGATCGTCCCCCGGTGGCCGGTCCTAGTATAGGTCATAAACCCAGAGTCTCGATCGACACCCGGTGGCCGGTCCTAGTATAGGTCATAAACCCAGAGTCTCGATCGACACCCGGTGGCCGGTCCTAGTATAGGTCATAAACCCAGAGTCTCGATCGTCCCCCGGTGGCCGGTCCTAGTATAGGTCATAAACCCAGAGTCTCGATCGACACCCGGTGGCCGGTCCTAGTATAGGTCATAAACCCAGAGTCTCGATCGACACCCGGTGGCCGGTCCTAGTATAGATCATAAACCCAGAGTCTCGATCGCCCCCCGGTAGAGGTGAAACGCAAGGAACAAAAAGGCATCCAAATAGAGGCAAAAGCATACCGCTCACAGTCAAAAAATGACCCACCGCATATCCTACTAATGGAGACGGAGGCTGGGACTCACAATATCACGGAGCAACACTGTTCATGCAAAGCTGGAGGTCTCTATTCACTTCTATAATCGTTATTACAAAGCAAACGGACTACGCGGGTATAACGTTGTATTTATTAGCAGCGTGTGCTAGACGACACTTGTCAGGATTTGACTTCGGTTTGGGAAGGGAAAAAAACGCACACCCCCCTCCAACCTCTCTGGGAAACGCGTATCTGTGTTACAAATGCCCCAGGCACAGCGTTTAACCATATTTTTGATAAAACTACGACGGTAATAGCCTGCCGAGACCAAAAATATGAGACGCCTGTGTTAAAGTCAATGGAGCGCTGTGAAAAAGTGTCGGACCTCTGTGGGAGCTCGTTCTTGGCGGCGCTGTGATTGGTCAATCTACATTCTAGGGTGTGGCTTAGCCAAAGGCGAATTCAATTTCACTTCAAATATCGTTTTTCCAAAGATGGTTTCTGTCATTTACTGTAGTTTTTATCACGCTGATGTAATTTCAAGTGTTTGTTTTTAAAATAAGTTTGTTTTTAGTTAGTTATATGATGCGGTGGTGTGATGTCATGATTGACAGCTGTGATTGACAGGTTCTCTGAGCGAAGTAGTCACTGAAGCACCAACAGACTTTTTTTCGGGATCTTCGGAGGACTGAGGAGATTGGAGCTTTAAATTTAATTTATAAATTTCTATAATTAATTTTATAAAAAGTGCCGGATTGCGATTGATTCTGCGAGAGTGAGGGCGGGGCCTTGATTTCACGGCTTTACTTCCGGCTCACGACTGCGCAGGTCTGGTCCCGAGATCGCTTCTGCGCAAACTCAAGATCCAAGATGTCAGCGCCATATCGGGACGCTGGCGGCTTCACTTCTGACCAATGGAAGAGAGCGAAGGGGCGTCGTCCATCTTTTTTTACAGTCTATGGTTTAAAGCCATATCAGTCTAAACTTCTGATATATGGCTTTCTGAGCGCACACATTCAGACGCACACAGAAAGCTGGCTGTCAGACGGCGCGTCTCGTGAGTAATAAACTAAGTTCTCTTTCACGTCTTATTGCACTTTAAACTGTTAATTCATGTCAAAAACACACAAAGTTCACATAAACAGTCGGTTATGTCTGTGAACGTGAACAGCAGGAGAAGAAAGCGCATGTGTTTATTAGATCTGTGTATTAAAGTCTTTTCAAATCAGATGTCCGACCTCAAGAAACGATTGAGCTTTGAGTTCATGAAGGCCACACCATATTGAGTTCTTCTCTAGCAGGGCATCGCTGTGCTGTTTACTGACTAAACCCATGAATGTAGAATCAGACTGGCATGTAATTCTAAGCGGCGGGCGAGTCTCGACACATGAGCTGCGCCTCGGGCAATGAAGAGGTGTTCGCCTTCCTCACACTGCATCATAATCTGCATCATATTCTGTCCTTTCAGACCCACGTCTTCATTGCAGTGTGAGAGTGTCTTCCGGCCGGTGAAACCCGAGGTGGTCTCTGTGCCAGCGTTGTCATTTAATCATGCTGGTGTCTATGGACCATCAGACATGCTGTTACACGCACACTTAACAGCTATTAATGAGCGCCAGGCCTCTGGAAGTCTATGCCTATCAACGCTTTTCTGAAGCTCTGTGTGTCATGTTGTCTCGGTCTGGTGGAGATAGATTTAAAGCCTACTGTAAACATTGATGAATCTCATGGTTGCACAAACGCACAGATTGGGGTGGACTTATTCATATAATCAATTGTGGCCTCAGCTGCGTGAAGTTAAATGTGACATTGCACAGTTTATAGTTGTCTTCTGGCTCACTTGACCCATAGGAATCGTTTTATTGGCGTAACCTACTTTCGTCAAGTTGATTCGGCCATTTTAAATATTATGGACTTGAATAAAACCAGTTCATGTAGTTGCCGCATGGAGCATGTTTAGGTCACAACGTTTTTGCAGTTAACAAAAAATAATTAAGTCATTATGAATAATTATTTAGATTACTGTGCTGGCCAACTATTCTGCTTTTGACAAACCATAAAACTTCTGACCAACTACTAGTCATACTAGTTAAACGGCAAATAAATAAAAGCAAATCTCAACATCAGTTTTTACACCTTTTTCCCCCCAAACTTTTTTTAAACACTATTACTAAAAAGATCATAAATCTTTGGAACAATTTAAAGGATTTTTTTTTTTTTTTTGACACGCACCTTCTGTATTACGCTTTCAAACATGCTTTTGATTATTAGTCTATGAATAATAAGTATATTTAACCCCCCCAGATAACGGTTAATATCTACAGGTAATAACAGAGTTATTAACCTGGCTTCTGATTGGTCAATACAACATTTCATTCATGCTAAAAACCACAATGTAAAGCTAATGTAAAAGCTATAGCGGGAAACCTGTTCACCAGTGTTAGAATTTTCATGCTCAATACGTCTGACTCCAAAAAATCAGGTGCATCAATAAGTGCTTTTCATTGTCAAAGAACAAGAACAAGTGTGTTCTTGTACACAGTTTATAGACTTGTGTTGTAAAGATCGTAACAGAGATCAGTTCTGTAGTGATGTTATCGCCACCGGAGGAAGTGATGTAATGTGACTCATCTGGAAACCAAAGTTCTTGACTGCGCACAAACTACCGGAGATCATGAGAAGAATGTGTTTGTTTGGCATTGTTGTAATGTAGTACTTTTTTTCCATTACAAATTATGAATTTTTAAATTGATTTTTTTTTTTTTTTTTATAATAATAAATAAATAATAATTATATATATATATATATATTTATATATATATAGCCTATATATATATATATATAATGCATTTTTGAATACAAATTATGAATTTTTTAATTGATTTTTGTTGTCAAAATGTTACAATAATAATAAATAATATTAATATATATATATATATTATATATAATTTTTTTTATTTATTTTTTTTTTACTATTTGTCCCTGTATAAATTACTATATATTTTTTGTCTTTTAATTTCCAGACCTATACATGAGAAAAGAAATCGAGATGTTCAATGTCGTCTCAGACTTTTGGACCCCACTGTAGATTTTTATGACTTTTTCCCAGCCTGTGAAACATGCAATTTTCAAAGTACATTTCCAGCAGGAGGGTATATTTACGCTGTGAGCGGGATCAAGCGTCTCTCACACACACGTCTCTTGCCTCGGGTGTGCTGCTCACAATAGCTCTTTGAAACAGTAGGTGCTTTACAGCCATTGGAAAATGTCATGACATGTCGCACAACCGACTTGATTTTGCAAAGATAAAGCTTGTGGTTAGTTCTGATTTGTAAAGACACTCTTCTTTGTCAAGGAACTATACTTTCATTGAGCGTTCGTCTCTATTGTGTTATACACTTCCTTTCCGTTCTCCTGGGAAAAGTTTGCGGCTTTGATAAAAAAGAGTGGCGGTCGGCGGGTAACTTTTGAACTTATGAATGCTTATATCAGCATCTGAAAGAATAAATGAAAGCGAGGGGACGGTACTAATGAAAAGAACAATATTTGAACAAGTTCTGCAGCTGGCTATGGACATTGTTTCTCTTTCTTCTCCTGATGCACTCTTTCCTCCCCTGGATTGAGATGGATGAGGTCTGGGCTGCTCCTCGTTGGTTCAGTTGAAGCCTGGATTTGTTCAGCGTTGTGACTCAGACCTGGTTGTATTACTTCATCGGGTTATAAATGACGCGTTGACAAAGGCGTCCCTGTCTTCTCTGATCTCACACCATCCTGGAATGTTTTCTCCATCCATCATCCCGTCTCTGGTGTGGCGACCTCCACTCGGGACACGTGAGCGCCGGATAATAGATGTGTTTGCGGTGGACAAAGAAATGTTTGTTCAGTGTGTGTGTCAGTGTAAAGGAACGTTACTTATAAATGCATTATATTATGTTGTGTTACGCCTAATAAAACAATTACGTTGAATATTGTTTCTGTTCATGGATTTTACTTGTGCATTCTCAGAATGAATCGCAGGTCATCATGTCACACATACCATATATCAAGTTTCATACACAAACTTCTCAGTGAAATGCCATCTGTCACAAACACATCCAGAGATCACATCCATTGTTCTTTTGTGTCTCATAATATCATATTGGTGATGTTATTGTTGTGACAGTGGTTGACTGACACAAGTGTCCGAGACAAAGAAAGGAAAAAGTTTAATGTTATTTTTAGGGGTGTAACGATGCCCTCATGTCACGATTCCGATACTGAACTCACGATATGATATTATTACGATACTCCAAGACATATGGTAAAAGGCTAATTGTAAATGTACTGTTGATAAAAATGCTAAATTTGGTATTACATAGGCGGTGGAAATGAATAGGCTTGGTGGTAACCCAATGCACAGTACAATAGTGACACCAAAATAAAAATATTCATAATTCTGAAGCTGAAAATACAGAATTATTTTAGACGAATATATTTAAAATAATGACCTTTTACTGGTATAGCATAAGACATTAGGCATTATCAGGACCCACAAATATAATTTTTATTTTGGGTGTAAGTAAGTAAAATTTATTTATGTAGCACTTTTCACAGATAAACATCACAAAGTGCTTCACAGTAAAATGTAATACATGATACAATTTAAATACATTGCACAAAATAAAAACAACAAACACTACAAACAACCATAAAAAAAAACCTCGACTAACCAAAAGCCTGCTTGAAAAGCAAAGTCTTCAGTTGTTTTTTAAAAGAATCAACTGAGTTCGCACAACGTAAAACAAGAGGCAAAGCATTCCACAGCCTGGGAGCGACTGCCTGGAATAATGCACTAAACTGGGGTGAGATAAACGCAATATATATTGTCACCATCCACGATTCATATTGTTGCATTTTTGTATTGCGATATACACTCACCTAAAGGATTATTAGGAACACCATACTAATACTGTGTTTGACCCCCTTTCGCCTTCAGAACTGCCTTAATTCTATGTGGCATTGATTCAACAAGGTGCTGAAAGCATTCTTTAGAAATGTTGGCCCATATTGATAGGATAGCATCTTGCAGTTGATGGAGATTTGTGGGATGCACATCCAGGGCACGAAGCTCCCGTTCCACCACATCCCAAAGATGCTCTATTGGGTTGAGATCTGGTGACTGTGGGGGCCATTTTAGTACAGTGAACTCATTGTCATGTTCAAGAAACCAATTTGAAATGATTGGAGCTTTGTGACATGGTGCATTATCCTGCTGGAAGTAGCCATCAGAGGATGGGTACATGGTGGCCATAAAGGGATGGACATGGTCAGAAACAATGCTCAGGTAGGCCGTGGCATTTAAACGATGCCCAATTGGCACTAATGGGCCTAAAGTGTGCCAAGAAAACATCCCCCACACCATTACACCACCACCACCAGCCTGCACAGTGGTAACAAGGCATGATGGATCCATGTTCTCATTCTGTTTACGCCAAATTCTGACTCTACCATCTGAATGTCTCAACAGAAATCGAGACTCATCAGACCAGGCAACATTTTTCCAGTCTTCAACTGTCCAATTTTGGTGAGCTCTTGCAAATTGTAGCCTCTTTTTCCTATTTGTAGTGGAGATGAGTGGTACCCGGTGGGGTCTTCTGCTGTTGTAGCCCATCCGCCTCAAGGTTGTGCGTGTTGTGGCTTCACAAATGCTTTGCTGCATCCCTCGGTTGTAACGAGTGGTTATTTCAGTCAAAGTTGCTCTTCTATCAGCTTGAATCAGTCGGCCCATTCTCCTCTGACCTCTAGCATCAACAAGGCATTTTCGCCCACAGGACTGCCGCATACTGGATGTTTTTCCCTTTTCACACCATTCTTTGTAAACCCTAGAAAAGGTTGTGCGTGAAAATCCCAGTAACTGAGCAGATTGTGAAATACTCAGACCGGCCCGTCTGGCACCAACAACCATGCCACGCTCAAAATTGCTTAAATCACCTTTCTTTCCCATTCTGACATTCAGTTTGGAGTTCAGGAGATTGTCTTGACCAGGACCACACCCCTAAATGCATTGAAGCAACTACCATGTGATTGGTTGATTAGATAATTGCATTAATGAGAAATTGAACAGGTGTTCCTAATAATCCTTTAGGTGAGTGTATTGTGACACGATATATTGTTACACCCCTAGTTATTTCACAACCTTTGTCTTGGATTAAAAAGCTCTTGGCACACAGTCATCTCTCTGTTTCTCTCCAGCATGTTGGATGATGGATCTGACCCACAAAAGTTCTTCAAATGTAAAATGCAATATTTTAACAAGCCTGCTTTACTCTTTTTTTCTTCTTTTTTCCCCCTAAAAAACAAAAATATTGTTAAAAAAAAGCCCAAAATGCTTTTTAAAATGTTTGTGTATTTATGCTATTCATGTCAACATAGTCTTGAGCTACGTGAAAAAATAAAGAAGTGTTGCTTGTAACCCCCTCATTTAAGACATTACTTAAAAGCATTGATGTCCATATTCTAACAGTTGATCTATATGAACAAAAAAGTGTTACTTGTGACCCCTTTATTGTAACATTATTTAAATGCATTGGCGTCCGTGTGCTCGGCGCGTATCTCCATCCATCATCATGTCTCTAGCGTGGCGACCTCCTCTTGGAACATAATAATTCGTTACATTTATATAGCGCTTTTCTCTGCACTTAAAGCGCTTTACATAGCAGGGTGTGAGCGGCTGATAATAGACGCATGCTAACTAACACATCACTTAAAAAAACATTCATGTTACATTTATTCATTTGGCAGAAAGTGTTATCCAAGTAACTTCAAGGTGTGTGTTTTATCAGCATGTGTGTTTCCTGGAACTCATGTGATTGTGTTGGTTGTGCAATGTTCAACTAGTTGAGAGCTGCATGAACATAAACAGAAAGTATTACTTGTAACCCCTTTATTGTACCACATCAGCACATGACTTACATGCATTACACTATGTCAACTTGTTATTGTGTGGTTTTGGATGCGTAGTGAGAGCATATCCTGACACACTCGACTTTCCTCTCTCTCTCTGGGGTAAACTACTTATCCTGCTTCTTTTATCTTTCTTTGCCCTTCATGCTTTAATATTTCATCCCTCACATCACGGAGGGACAATGTCTTCCTTTCTCCTTGTGCAATGGTTCTGTTCTTAAATCACGCATGGACTATCCCTGCAAACCCTCCTTCATAAATAATAACTGCACACATCCCTCAAACAGGAGAACAAGCCTTTCCCTCTCATTTCATCTCCATCTCCTGGTGATTATTGGGTCCATTTGATGTTAAATCTGCATGTTAGTCGCTGGGTTTTAACGGCCTCGGTGACTGTGGGAGGACGAAGCGCTGGCCAGCGGTGCATGTCGTCTCCGCAGCGAATTTGTTCAAATATTTGCTGAGTCTTGTTCTGGGTTTGTGGCCTGAAAATGTCTTCCAGATTAACTCTGTTAAAACTTGGATGAACTGGTTGACATTGTTCCTTTTGAATGGGTTCAAATTTCTGTTTATTCGATCGTGACTCATTATTCTGCTGAATTATTTTGTGGTTGGTGAAGTATTAGGATGGACTATATTTCTATATAATTGCTATAATTATGTTTAATTATGTTTTTTTAATGCTCGCAAAAATCTGGAAAAAAACATTCGTATCTCTCTCGTTCTTTAGGAGAAATACTAAGAGGGAAAATTAGTCGACATTAGGGATGCACAATATATTGGTTATCCATCGGTATTAGAGATTTATTTTTAATTTAGCAATATTGACTTTTTGACTGCTGGATATTGGATGTATAATATTGGATATTTAATCATTTGTCTTTTGTTTCCACTATTTTAAAAATACTTTTACATTCAAATTGATTATGTATTTGCTTTAATGTTTCTGTTCTTATTCTGCACAATTCATATATATATATATATATATATATATATATATATATATATATATATATATATATATATATATACACACACACTACATCCTGTAACTGTGACTTTATTTCTCAAATTGTGACTCAACATTTTGACTTTATATTTCACAATTATATATATATATATAAAAAATCTGAATTGTGACTTTGAATCTATTTCTCACAACTGAGACTTTATTTTTCAATACTGTGAATTTATTTCTCATAATATCTTATATATAACTTGCTCTTTTCAACGTCTTTTCATTTAGCCTGCCGTCATCAGAAACCCTTTACTTCCAAATATTTGACATACAGAATTGAGACTTTTCCCAATCCAGTCGGTTCTTGTGGATTAAAATGGGTCGTGCCAAACTTTTTTTTCTGATTGCATATCCAGTTTTACTTGGAAATGCATCAGATTAGGGATGAAAAGGGAAAAACGACAGATATATAGATGGATGGATGGATGATAAAGCTACAGATGGAGATCAGTCATTACTCTGGTGGTCAAACTCGTAGACTGAAGTCGGCATAGACTTGCATTCCTTCGGTGTGCGACCCCAATTTCTCCCATCTCTTCTTCATCATCAGCTGGCTTTGAAGCTCCTCCAGGGTGTGTGTGATGCCAAGCTGACTGTGGGTTATTCAGCTGTGCCCAGTTATGAGATTACAGCGCTTCAGATGAGTTCAGTCAGGACACACACACGCACAGAGGGATATTACACTGACTGGCTGGTGATGTTGTTTAGATTCATCAGATTTTCATTATCAAATGAGTGTTTTTTTAATCCTTCCAATCCATCCCCGGTTTCTTTGTTCTGGTACAAGACGGCAGAAAGCTAATGACGTGATTCTCTAATAAGCATAAAAGCATAACTCCCACAAATATGAGGTAAAATTAGTTATTTTTGCATTGATACTTTGTTAAATAAGCTATTATCTCATTCAATACTAAACATTCCTCCATTTCTTCTCTGGTTGTTTTATGCAAGTTCTTGCCAGGAATCCTGACAGTTTTCTTTCGCCTAAAGTTAGTTGCCTTTTACCGACAACAAGTCATGGATATGTTGAGATGGTGGGATGTCGGTGTGACACTGATTGTCCACTTCTCTTCTCTTAGGACCCAGGCTACTGGATACAGGTCCATCGGTTAGAACATGGAGACGGGGGGATTTTGGACCTGGATGACGTGCTGTGTGATGTAGCCGACGACAAAGACCGGGTATGTAGTGTGCATGAATATATTTTCTTGCTTTAGGAGAGACGCTGATCTCTAATGTGATTAACTTCAACTTTCATTTCCAGTTTGAATGTATTAGAGGCAAAATGCCTGAGACATTCTGACTTCAAATTGGATTTATTTATAATTATTTTTCTGATATGACAACTGGATGTTTCTGGCCTCGTGACGACAATGAGTGTGTTTACTTGAAAGTTTTTAACCCGGTCATATAAATGCCCTAAGCTAATTTTTTCGGGTTTATAAACTGTTTAAGCTAACAAGTAGCCTATGTTTTTGCCTATTACCCTGATTTCGCTCGGCATGTAAAGACGCTTAACTGGTATTTTGATAGAGGTGTCTTTTGTGCATGTCTATTTATGCTTTGACATAAAAATATCACGAATGCGTTCTTGCATTATAAAAAGCTAATTTTAGATGGTTATCAGCATTTTGTTGTACATGTGATCAATCATTGTCGAATTCTACCAACTCAATCACATTAGAAATAGTTGTATATGATTTGGCGATTTCGCATGAATTCTTACAATGTGATTTATATGCAACCGTGCAATTTTTAGAAAACAAGTAAGCATGAATGTCCATCCCTAAACCTAGTTATGAATTACCATGAGACTACCATGAGTGATGCTACTGTGTGAAGCAGTCATCTATACTTATTTCATTATGTTTACACACTATTTAAAAATAATTGTTGGATATTAAGCAATATACAGTATATATTTCACAGTGTGCAGTCCGTTATCTGTTCAAGCGTAATCTGTGGGTCAGTGAAAACATGGCCTTTCTACATCCACCATGTAGTTTTCTGATGCAAGGCTGCCATGTATTTTGAATACAGATTGCCTGTGTTTATGATAAACTAGATGTCAAGATATCACATTCGTTTCCAAATCCCTTTAGCCGAGGAAGGGTGAGAAAAGGCAGAGGTCGTCCTCGCTTTGGACTTGTTTTTCTCAACTGTTATTGTGGTTATCTTATCTGCATGTGCTTCAATTTCTTTTCCCCATGCTTGGGAAAGGCTAGGAACATTGACTGTTTATTACTAACGATACACTGAAATTTCTGTGTTTTTTGGTTTCGGCTGGAACAGTTTTGTACGTCCGGAAAGGCGATGTTTAATTGCATTTTGACTGATCCAGTGTCTATTTTGTGCACGCAAATCTATAACAGGTAAACATGTCAGATGTGTGGACAATAGAGCTGGGTTGACATTATCGATTTATCAAATTTATTTGATCTTCGTTTGAATGAACTGAGATGTTTTAGTCTATGCATGAACAAAAATTCACTAAACATTATTTGTAGCTGCAGCGCCAGTTCAAGCGGCACGTGAACCGATCATCTCCTCCTCTTTACGACTAGTTATGGCATGAAATAAACATGAATGAACGTCAGAATGAATGTTGAAAGATTCGTTACAACTTAATGCATCATGTCTCAAACAGTGTGCCATGATGTCAATATAACAGCTTGTAAACAATGTCATGTATGTTACATTTACCTCAGGAAAGCCATTCAATGATAAACGTTAGAAAAATAACTCTAGAGAGGAGCAATTTGCTAAAAATGTAAGCTTCATTCAGCTAAATGAAAACATTAACATTTAAACTGATGTTTCAGTAAAAAAAAACAAAAAAAAACTTTCCTGTGTGAGTCTGTGTGACTAACTTCATTGGGCAGAGTTTGACATGCCAGTTTTGGACCACCTCATGCTAAATAAATATTTTTTTCTCAATGATGCATTTTTCCTTCAGGAAAAGCATCATGATTTTGTCATAGCAATGGAATTTGGGAAGTTTCCTCTTGTTCACCACATCGTGAATAATGGCTAATCTCAGTTCCACACACGAGATTTGTCCCTCTGGTGTGTTTATAATCGTAGTTTGTTCATTAGCATCACTGCTAATGTTGTCAAGCCCTGATAAATTGTGTTTAGCCAGCAAGCTAATTAGTCCGTCCGTTCCTGCTGGGCTCTGGTGACATCTCAATGCCTTCAACAGCTTTTGTTCCTAGTGATTTATAATCATCCTCTCAGCACGACCGCAATTGATAATCCATGCTAGCTCAATTAGTAAACAGCAGCACACTCTGGCTACACTTGCATTGTGCCAAATCCATACTATGAAGCTAATTAGCATTAGCATCTTAAGCAGACATGCATGTTTGACATTGAGAGCAGAGGATATTTTTTTAATTAATTAATTAATTTATTAGTTTATTTATCAGGGACCATGCACAGTTCAAGCCCTGTACCAGAGTTAGCTATACGGCTAATTTACATCTACATAATTGTCATCGATACATGAAAGCACACCCTCCTGAACCCAAGATCCGTGTTATACAATGCTGAATACTAGGGCTGCGTGATATTGGAAAGAAATGACATTGAAAACAACTTCACCAGATGACTTGAACAGCTCTATTTGGGAAGAATGAATCGTTTTTGAATGATTGCATAGAAAATAAGAAAAGATAAGAACATTTGTCCGATATATTAAAACTGTTAAATAATGGATTATTTCCTTCAGCTGAGACGCTCAGATGTGCACTGTTCAACATGATGGGTTGCTTGAAATATGATGAGAATCACTTAAAAAAGGAAAATACTGTTCAGTCTGTCATATAAATCTACATAAAATTACCATAGAATTAATTATAAAACATGATAATTGTGTGCTTGAGACATGGCTTTTAATGGTGAGACTTTTGCTTTTGTAATCAGGCTCTCAAAAATTCTATACAAATTTGGATTTATCGGCCAATATGGATTTTTGGCTTTCAAATCTAAAAACCAAAATTTTCTCTAATCAAAATGTATTTTAATAGCATAGCACCCTTAACAAAAATAATGCTGGTAGCTTGGCACAGTGATGGTGTCAGATGATGATACCTCCTGAAGGATTACTATATTCATATAACATGTTATTGATGGTACATAGGAGGGTGGGTAGAGAAATACTATGTATTTTGCATCCAAAATGACGTGACTTTACAGAGAGAATCAGTCGAGCTGTCGTTCTTGTTTCGGGTTGATGAACATGATCTGCCGCAGAGCATAGATTCAGGGAAGCGTTCAGGCTTGTGTGTGTGTGTGTGTGTGTGTCTTGAGCTTTTTTCCCGCCGGGTGTCATGGTAACATCTCGCCAGGACTCAGTCAAACGTCTGAATCTGTGGCACTCCTGCGTGAGAAACTGCCGAGAGCCACGCAACATCCCTCACACACTCTCACCGGCTGTCATGGTTGACACGCGGGCAACAGATTTCAGTGCACCGTGCATTACATTCCTGAATATTGTTAGTCTTGCATCATCTCTCTTGTTGTTTTTTCTATTTTTACATCATTGTCTCTCACTGATTTCTCTCCTGTCCCCGTCTGGATGTTCACACGCACCGCTTCTGTGCTTCTGTGCACTTGCCGTCATGCAATTCTCATGACTGAGGATTAGATTTGAAAATGATTCTGCTATATGCTGTGCACATGGTGAACCTAAGTAGCTTTGCGTCTTTGTGTGTTTCTGTCAGATGTTCAGGGCTTATTTTATGTGCTTGGCCCTTGTGTGGTTGAATTAACATTAAAGGCTTTCATTTCCAATATTATTCAATTTCTAGTATTAGGATGCTAACACAAACGGGGGTCTTATGTTTTACAGATGCTTTGGGCTTTCACTTATACGCATTTTATTGAATCTTTAGACTAAATATGCATATGTTTTTTTATTTGATGCATTAAAGGATTAGTTCACTTTAAAAAAAACTTTTGCTGATAATTTACTCACCCCCATGTCATCCAAGATGTCCATGTCTTTCTTTCTTCAGTCGAAAAGAAATTAAGGTTTTTGATGAAAACATTCCAGGATTTTTTCCATATAATGCACTTTGCTGGGCACCAAACGGTTCAAGGTCTAAATGACCGTTTCAGTGCAGCTTCAAAGGGCTTTAAACGATACCAGACGATGAATAAGGGTCTTATCTAGCGAAACGATCGGTCATTTCAAAAATAAATAAAAAAGTTAAAGTTTTATAGGCACAAATGCTCGCCTTGCGAACTCTCCTGTTCGAACTCGTTCATCAAAATGAACGAATCTTTTTTCGAGTCAATGACTCGAAAAAAGATTCGTTCATTTTGATGAACGAGTCAATGACTCGAAAAAAGATTAGTTCATTTTGATGAACGAGTTCGAACAGGAGAGTTCGCGCCTTGCGTTTGTGCCTATAAAACGTTAACTTTTTTATTTATTTTTGAAATGACAGATCGTTTCTCTAGATAAGACCTTTATTCATCGTCTGGTATCGTTTAAAGCCCTTTGAAGCTGAACTGAAACGGTCATTTAGACCTTGAACCGTTTGGCTACCATTGAAGTGCATTATATGGAGAAAAATCCTGGAATGTTTTCATCAAAAACATTAATTTCTTTTCGACTGAAGAAAGAAAGACATGGACATCTTGGATGACATGGGGGTGAGTAAATTATCAGCAAAAGTTTTTTAAAAAGTGAACTAATCCTTTAAGCTTTAATGGCTCATATAGTAGGATATAGTTTGAATGCATGCACTACAAACCATATTGTGAGGCCCAAACTGAGCTAAAATATGACATTTTGTGCAGTTGCTGATATTTATATAATCAAAAAGTAAGATGAAATTCTGATGCTTGTAATGTAAATCAATGAGATCTTTATTACAGGATAGCAGTCGTCACTCTGTCTACCGATAAAGTGTTATTGGACTTTAAGATCGTATTGGACCTCTGGTGTCGACGAAAGCACCGGTGCGTTTTGCTGGATTTTTTTTCCACAGCTAGATCGACTTAAAATACTCGATCTTAAAATACATTTTTGTCATACAGGAACGAGTAATACATCATGAGAAACTGTAAATGTCTACGTTTATTTGTGTACACTCACAATAACGACACAAGTTTGTGCTTTTGTAAAATAAAGAAAACAAATAGGCTGCGCTTTCTGCCTTCTCAGTCTCTGTGAACTTCTGTGTGAAACGCGTCACAATGAACCGAAACTTATGCTTATAGTTTTATGATCAAAGCTCTGTAGTTTTAAAACATATAATGCAATACAATGATGATTGAGAAATGAACAAATAAACGTTCCTCAAAAGCCTGATGATCATATTTGATTCTCGCATTTAAACACGATTTGCCTAAAAAGTAATGTATGGATAATCAAGTAAACTGAAGCTGTTTCAGTTCAGTAAGTGTTCATCTCAAAATATTACTAACAATATAAAAGTTATTCTTACGTTTACTTTATAAAAACAGCAAAAAGACACGAGCTTAACGTGGACGTTTGTACAATTATACTGAAAGGCTTTTACTTGCTAAAAAAGTATAAACTGTCGATCAGCCGACAGAAGGCATGTTGTGGACTGCGGACGGAACAGGTTTTTCATCATGTGGATCATTTAGAGGCCTTTGAAATATGAGACCGGACGCTTTTCAGGATTAAGAACACTAATAATTTAATAACACTGTGAAATGTTATCTTTAGCAAATCTCAAAATGAACACAAATTATTCATATTTTACATTGTTTTATTCCTAAATGCACTTATTTTTTGTGATTTATTTTTATTTCTGCCTTTTATCAGTTAACATGTAAATAATAATTACAGCTCAGCATTGACATTAGTTATTGCATGAAATATCATGAACTAACAATGAGAAAGTTATATATATATATGTGTGTGTGTGTGTGTTGTTCACTGTTAGTTCATATTAACTAATGTAGGTATTGTGCGAGTGTGTGAGTGTGAGAGAGAGTGAGTGTGTGTGTGTGTGTGTGAGTGTGTGTATGAGAGAGTCTGTGAGTGAGTGTGAGAGAGAGTGTGTGTATGTGTGAGAGAGAGTGAGTGTGTGTGAGTGAGTGTGAGTGTGTGTGTGAGAGTGTGAGAGAATGTGTGAGTGAGTGTGTGAGAGAGAGTGTGTGTGTGAGAGAGAGAGAGTGAATGTATGTGTGTGTGAGAGAGAGAGAGTGTGTGAGAGTGTGAGAGAATGTGTGAGTGTGTGTGAGTGTGTGTATGAGAGAGTCTGTGAGTGAGTGTGAGAGAGAGTGTGTGTGTATGTGAGAGAGAGAGAGAGTGAGTGTGTGTGAGTGAGTGTGTGTGTGAGAGAATGTGTGAGTGTGTGTGAGTGAGTGAGTGTGTGAGAGAGAGTGTGT